>JARFJB010000974.1:677500-920000 GCA_036346205.1 Vesta saturnalis
TAATACCAAATTGATTGTATGAAAGCAAATAAGAACTTTAACGTGTATATGGAAGTAACCATTTTTCCATCGTGGTAAACGTTTTGAAGGGCAAACATCACAATATAAGATGTGATGTTAGGCTAAAGGGTCCCTATATCAGATACGTGAGTGAACAAACCATAGACACTGTGTTAGTGAGTACTACAGCCGAGTACGTAGGGCGAATAACGGCTACCTCTTGTGTTTTGTGCATAGTGCATCTAAGAAATTAAAAAGCATTACCAAATCACATCATATATAAGTACCGAACCGAAAAAGGATTAATTAATGTAATACGTAAGAATTAGATTTAGATTTTATTGAACAAAACAAGTACGATTATCTTTTGAGTACATTTTTTTTGTTATTGTTTCGTTAATTACGGTTCATTCAAAGAAAAAAAAATATAATAGAACTTTAGTTATTTTGTTGTTTTTAGTTTTAAGAAGGGCAATTTTACTCTTAGCGTATTAATGTGTTGGTGTTTTTTTTTAAACCACGCCGTTGTATCTATTTACATGCAGTATTTGTCAATATATATCCAATTTATTTTGTCGTTCATTTGTGTCAATTGTGTGCCTAACTAGTTACACCTTCTGATAAGCGAAATTAGTCTTTACATATTTTCGAATTTAAGGATCGATGGGAAATTGCGTAATGAGCTAGATCGATCACAAAATTTTATTTTAACTTTCAAATATTAATCCAGAACACTACTAACAAAGTACTTATTATTATTTTTTTGTTCAACATAAATTGCAGTTTTGAAGCATTAAAGTTTAAACCTATTAATAAATGTCTAAATACGATTTTAAAGATAAAGTATTAATAAAATATAACGATATTATTGACGATACAAGCAATAACCGCTATATGTTTGAATTATTCGGCAATTAACCAACTTTTTTTTTTAATAACAATTCATTGTTAAACCGATTTCGTTTATTTTATTAGAATTATCTAAATTGGAAATATTTATTTAATTCAAAATGTTATAACAGTTAGAAATATAAATTTGCAGATATACGAAGGATACTTAAAAAGTATTCAAGTTAAGGTCTTACGATTTGGGAATTTTGATTACAGGGTGTGTTCAATAAGTTTACGACGACTCGTGTATTTCAGAATTTTCTTAAGCTTTTGGATCAATTTAGTTTGAAGTGTGATTGAGTTTGAATGATGAATGATTTTACTGAGTAGGCTACAATCCTGTCTTCCACAGTCAGACAGGAGTAATTCAACATCCCGCCTATGACTATTTATTTTAGCAAAATTTAAGATTGTGGTGGCGCCTAGAGACAATTTTTCGGTAAGTATACGCGATGCCTAGTGCGCTTTGGACGTGTAACACAATACATTATAAACAAATAAACCCTTAGTTACCGTAACTGTAAACATGTTCGTAACTTCCTAGGGAGTTATAGTATGGAATTATAGATCTACACCTCTCTTTAATGTATTATTACAAATATTTGCAAACTTGTCAGTTGATATATCCATTGCAACAATGCCTACTTAATTTTTAAATGTTCGTTTAATTTTAATAACCTACAAAATTTTGTTTTCATATTGCATTTATAATGAAATATGAAATAAGATTATTTGTCATTAACACCCTCATAACTCCCTTGATATATAAATAACTATTATTTCATACTAATACGTTATAAGCAAATAAACCCTTAGCTACCGTAACTATAAACACGTTCATAACTCTCTTGGGAAGTTATGAACTGGTATCTAGGCAGTTATAGATCTATAACTGCCCTATAATCATTCTAATGTATTTTGACAAATATTATCCATATCCATAGTAACCATGCCTACTTAAATTTGAAAACAACGTTCATTTAATGTTAATAACCAAAAAATTTCATTTTTACGTATTAGTATGAAATAAAATTATTTATCTATCACGGGAGTTATGTATGTTAATAACCTTGGGCAATTTACAATCCCTTGGGACTAACGTCCCTCGAGATTGCAATCCGTTGCCCTCGGTAATTAACATACCCATAACTCCCTTGATATATAAATAACTATAAGATTGAAAAGGCTTAAACCGTATTATCGATATTTTATAGAAGCGTGGGCTTTGGAATTTGTTTTAAGTTAGCTTTTTGTGTCTATTAACCTCTATCTGCCATCAAGTTTTAAACGTCCATCTGACATAAATTAGTGTTTTTTGTTTTTACAATCTTGCCTATTTTCGTTATGAACGTATTAAAAAAAAGGATATATAATTATCCTAAAAAATTATTATCAACATTGTTTGATTTTTTGGAATTTCCATTTTATAATTTGGAAGTCTGTATTGTTCTACACCAGGTATTTCCTTTTATTTTGCATGAAAGAAAAATAGTTAATGTTTGTTTCTCTATAAGAGAACTTTTATTACTATAATTTTCTTGCCAAGATATCAAATGTTTCGTTGCTAATCGAATGAAATTTGGCTGACATCATAAGATGTCGCGACAGTCGCAGCCATCTTAAAGTACCTACACACACCAAATTTGGTATGTGAGTACCTAAAATAGATTGTAAAAGTAATGCGAATTTTGACTCTGTTCAGGAATCGCGAAAATTAAAATTATAAATTTCAGATGATGAGGTATTCTGGGCATCATTGTGCTATTGGTAAAGGAAAACTTTGAAAATAAAACAAGAAGCCATAAGTATCTACAATAAATAAATAAAAAGAAATTATTTCAGCTTTTCAACCAAGTTTCGAATTGCAATACTAGGGCTACTTTTGTACTCCTTGTTTTCCGCTTGTCTTTGATTGAAAAGTGAGGTCTAGGGGAAGATGGGGTAAGATGACGACGTTAACAAGAAAAATCATTTTTGGGCAAAGTAACTTTAATAATTTTAAATAAAAGTGACTACTACATACCTTTGAATTTAATATGATTTTAAACGCAAGTTCCAATATTAGTTTAAAAAAATATAAACAAAGTGGCATTTTAGTCATCTTACCCCATAGTGCGGGTAAGATGACGAACATAATGGGGTAAGTTGACGATTACAGGCACAAATCGCAAATAAATTCTCCTCGCCCATCGCAACTGGAGCAGTCTTCGTGACACCACTCTTGACATTTGCAACACTTTATTCAATCTTCCACTGGTGGTTCTACGTAAAGTTCGTGGCAGATTACACAAAAACAGGATGACGACTTGGATGCCTGATCAGTCTTTTTGTTAGGTTTGTTAGGCCCTGATTTTCGTGTCTTATTATTTTTTTTCTTTTCCTCTTTTTCTTTTGCTGACCTATCTTTTTCTTCTAACTGGTCTTTCATGGGAGTGCCAGAAATTACGCTTGCCGAAAGCTTTTTACGCTTGTTTTGAATAGAACGATTAATAGTTGGTAAGGGTTTGGTTTTCCAAAGTGAGTTGTAACTTTTAGACTGTGACTTTGAGCAGCTAGGACCTGGTTCATTTGCGGAGTAGAATAAATTGGTTGAAGCGCTGAAATCCTTGATGATTCTCCATCATGTTTCGTAGGTGTAACCAAACCTAATGTTCTTATTTGCATCAACGGAATGTTATCATCTGATGAAAAGTCTTAATTTTCTGGGTTTTCATTAGTAATCTCACTACCAATCATATCAATCCTGTCATTAGTATGGTCAGAAACATTCATGCGGGCGCTATAGGGTTCAATTCCACAGGCACGAAATCCTTTGGTTGCGTTATTGAATGTTGCTGCTTTCCCATATGCCTCCCCAAACATTGGTCCAAAATTGCGGTCAGTTATCGGAGTACCTGGTTGATTAACCATCATTGAATCACATGCTTGACTATAAAAGGCTTTGAATGGACCAAAAAAGCGACGTTAAAAGGTTGGAGCCTGTGTGTTGTGTGAGGAGGCAACCCTACCATTACTATGTTGTTAGATCTACAAAAGTAAATGACGTCAAGCGAGATATGAGAACTGTGGTTGTCCACGATAAATAAAATCGGACGTTCTGCAGAAGGCTTATCATGGTGTGCAAAATGTCTCAAATACTTAACGAAACTCTCAGTTGTCATCCATCCAGAGGGTTCGGCGATGCCGATTGTACGTGGAGGAGTACCCTTCAGAAGCTCTGACTTCATTCTCTTTCGAGCAAAAATAAAAAAAGGTGGAATATAAACACCCACTGAACTCATAGCGCATACAACAGTAGTGTTTTGGCCCCTTTCTGATGAAACTATTTTAATAACTCTACGATGACAAGTGGGTGTTAAAATTTTGGGACAGTGGAGACGCCTGATTCATCTGCGTTGAATATTTGATCTGTAGAAAAATTATATTTCGTCCGGACATCTCTTAAAAGATTGAAAAATTGGCTAACGGCGACTCTGTTGAATCCCATCAACCGGCCGATAGACGTGGCTTCTGCTTTTCAGAGACTGAGCCGATTGGCTTTCGTAAATTCCAGGAACCAGTCCTCGCCAGCAGACTTATTTTCGTGGTTGAACCTATGTTCGATATTTTTTTTTCGGCATATTCGTAAGCTAATTTTTTAAATTGAACTCTGGTAAGGCCTACACCCCGGTTGCCAAATTCTTTTACATAAGTTACAAATTCAGTAGTTTGTTGGGCATTAAAGGTTTTGTGATATATTCCTGAGTGTTCAGGTAAATCTTTGTTCTCTTTCGACTTTTTCATGTAACGCCGAAGTGTTGCTTCAGGCATTTCATAGTTTGCTGCAGCTTTATTTCAGGATAGGGTTCTCTCTTCAACATCGTGCATAGCCGCTATCACTGCGTCTTGAGACCAATTTCCACGACTAGTCTCCCGTTTACAGGTTCTTGGCATGATTACCTACATGTATTAAAAACTTATTAATAAAAAATAATACATTTGGTTGTAAAAATCCAGCGTCCTTTAGGTATGTTTTTTAGAATTAAATAAATTATTCGTGGATCACCCTATATTTCAAATTACAAAAGATTGCGCGATATTACACCACAAATAATTCATTAATCACCGCTGACGTGTATTTCTAAAAACCAGTAAATTTTTGCACGTCAAAGTAATATAAACCAATCCAATAACGGCATCCCCCGCAACGGTAGCCACGAAGCCGCCCCCAAATGCACCTTTATAAACCCGCGACGCGCTGCAGAGAAGACAAAATAATATATAATAATAATATATTGAATGCACTTCGCTTCGTTCATTCATCCGTACCGTGCGTGAAATACCTAATCAATCGTGACCCAGACCGCTACGCCGTTTCTGATATCCAATAGCCGCCAGTACCGATTGCTTCTTGTAATCACCGACCTGTTAATCGCTGCCGCGGAGTCCATCGCGATCGTGTGATAACGCGCACCACCTTGCGCCGGGCGACCTAAAGTTTGTTACCGAACTGCAATTAAAAGACACGTAAGTTGTAGAGTTATATAATCTAACAATTTACAGCAAATCACTACAGAACGTAAATAAAGACGGGCTTAGTCTCCAGGAGTTATAACGTTAACATTACACAACCACATACAGAAAGAGTGCAACGCAGGGTAGATGCCGACGTCACTCGCAAACACCTGAGGGTGAAGGTTTGATACAGGGCTGTAAAGACCTACGACCCTTTCTTAGTCAACAGGTTAGACAGGCAGCTGCCTACAGTCTACTGTTGGAGCTAAGGCGCCCGCTTACTACACATAGCTACACCGCCTACAGGCAAAACACAATAAAAACACACAGTGTCTTTAATCGCAGAAGAATACACAAGAAACCTGTTGCATAAATTTGTATTAAGAATAAATGTCGCGAAATACCTAGTGTGAAACCGTTCTTAATTAAATTAGAATACCGCCGGAAATTAAAACATTAGATAATCCGTAAATTATCTAATGCTAACCTGTAGTAAATAATAAAAATACGACCGCGTGTATATTACGATTTACCTTAGTAACAGGATAAACGCCTTTTGAGAACAAAACGCGTTCTCAAACCGGTTCTGAAAATATAATTATAGTCCAGAGATCTCGCCCTTGTTTTACGCGAATCTTCTGCGTGTATTTCTTCATTGGAGTACAACATACGAGCTTCAGCGCTCCAGAGAGACTGAGTAGTATAAACCTACAGTGCGCATAAGCAGAGACAAGTATTGATTTTCCCCCGTGACCTAGAAACAACTCGAGTTCATTGCGCTGGCACTTCCGACCCATATCTATTAAGGCTACCGCATGCGCTTCTGTAAGACAGGACCGTAATTTAAATATTAAGAATAAATTCCATGCATATTCAAACGCGAGTTGGAACAACTAGGTAGGGAATAGATTAAGATATCTATATATTTGTTCACAGAAACGACTTCGCGCCCATTAAAAAGGATTGGCAGAATTCCCCAGACGAGAGAGAAGAGCAGAAGGAGCCTCAAGGACCGATTAGGTTTAGTTTTAGTATAGTTTATTATTATTATTGTCAATTACTAAATTACAAAATAATATACGTCTTAAACCACTTTAGTATAATTATTTAAGGTGACAGTGTTAAGCCCACTAAATAGTACGAATCCACACCCGTTTAGTAAGAAATTTATAATCACGACTGAGTTTAGCCGAGGTAAAATAAAACCGCGCTGGGTTACACCCGAAGAAGGGCGGTTATATAAAATCTCACCCAGAACCAGGGAAAGGGAGGTTATATGGTTAACGAGGTAAAATTACGGGCTAAGATGACGATCGTCATCTTACCCCCGTCATCTTACCCCACTACAGATAAAAAAGGAGTTTTTAAATTTATGTAGAAAGCGTCTTAAGATTTATTCAATTTAAATAGAACACCATTGTTATACAGGTTAGGGTAGAACCTACCTGTACTTTTCGAATAAAACGCTAAACACAGATATACAATTTTACAACCAAACATGAGATTACAAACATGTGCGTTGAACGAGAAAACTACAAACTCCACCAGAATTTGATCGCATAAAATTAATTCACCTATTGACCACTAGATGTTAGTAGCATAAAAGAATTTTAAATTGTTTATGGTGTTTCGTTAAAAGCCATTCGTCATCTTACCCCGTTCGTCATCCTACCCCACCTTCCCCTACATTTTACAAAAAAAAGTTACTTTTTCGATTGTGTTGTGTTAGGTACATTCAATTTAGAATTTGTTATATATATATATATATATATATATATATATATATATATTTATGATTGTGGACCTGAACAGGCTAAATTTGGCCTATCGTACTAACCCACTCAGGAACACTTAGGAGGATAGATAGAGGGATAATGAATTGCCAATAGATGTCTATGAACAGCTACCTTAAATTTTCTCATATCATAAGTAAGAGGAAAGCAGGAACTAGAGAGATCATTCCAGAGTTTAGAACCCGTGTAGAAAAATGTGGATTGCGCCCGTTTGGTACAACAAGTGGAGATTTGTACTGCATACTGATGATGTGAATGAGCGAACCGAGTGTTTCTCGCAAAGATAGCCCGACATGGTATCAAAGAATATAATTCAGCAGCATAATAGCCGTTGTAATAACGATAATACAAAGAAAGAACTGAAACCATCCCTCTATGCTCAAGGGACCGTATGTGAGAAGTTAAGGACGGGTCATTTATAAGCCTTATCGCTCTCTTTTGAACACGATCAACGATATCGAGAGCGTATTGGGGAGCACTAACCCAGAGGTGAGAATTATATTCCAGATGAGGCCGAATTTGGGCCTTAACAGCAGAAGGAGTTGTCGAGAGTTAAAGTACTGCTTAGATCTGTACAAAAAGCCTATTTTACAAGCAGCTGTTTTGGTAGCTGACATAAGATGGTCAACCCATGAGAGATTTGAAGATACAGTCATGCCCAACAGAGTAATAGAGTCTGAAAACTTAAGAACTGAGCCATTCATACTTACAACAGGAAATGATCGATCTTGTTTGGCGGACACAAGGCAACACTGAGTTTTGTTAGCATTAAATTTAACTAGATTATTGCTTCCCCATTCGAGAATACGTTGAATGTCTTTGTTGATTGAATTTGCCATTTCAGCTTTAATTTCTTGATTTGACATAGAAGGTGGATTATCACTATGAGTAGACTGAGATGAACTACAGTGAAGAGTGCTATCGTCAGCAAAGCAATGGATGGGGTTAGTTGTTGAAGAAATAAGGTCATTTATGTACAGCAGAAAAAGTGTAGGCGCTATAACGGATCCCTGTGGTACGCCCGCGTTAATGCTAACTTCTTTTGAAAAAAAGCCATCAACTACGACACGTATTCGTCTTTTATCAAGGAAACTATAAATATAACAAAATGTTCTATATTTAAAGTGTTACTAGAAAAATTATTTTCGTTAACTCTAAAGTCTAATTCACTGCTATAAATATAGTTGTAAAATGCAAGTGACGGATATACAAGCATATTTATCTTTAAATTCCTGTGGTTTGGCAAACCACAAATATCCAACCACGCGTCGGACGGCCATTTTGCCTCATTTAGCAGTCTTTTTCTATCACACGGGCCTAATGAATCGCGTTACTTTAGTAATCTAGGAACTTTAAGCCATCCTACTGTACCCTCGTCAAAATTCACACCTTCTTATGCACGTTTGTATAAGTAGTGCACTGTATTATAAGTACTGCTCATTATCAATGGCAACAAGAACATAACCTAAAAAACATTATGTTATTTAGGAGAATAATCATTTATTAATTAGTTTAAATGTCTTTAGTCTAATTTTAGAGATTTCCTTTATAAACTGTACAAAATGTGTTTTGGCCCATTTATTAGAATATGCCATTGGGGACCATTAACTGCATTAGGTCTGTTTAGAACATGTTAACAAAAAGCTCCAACATTGTTATTGCCAATTTTAGGTATTATTAAGTTAATTACAGGTGTAACTTTGTATTGTAGTGGAATGTGGTGGCCTGCCACAACATGGGGTGGATTTTTAAATACTACATGTTTTATGTGTATGTCAGGGCTTACCTTATATAATTTTATGTCTTCAACGTTAAATGGGCCAGGATATTTACCTCTTTCATGGGGACCGGTGAGTATAATTATGAAAGATTCACTTAAAATTAACTCATAGTGTTTCAATAGAAAAATTCTATAAATTCTGAGAATTTACAATGGTGTGGTGTGTGCCAAGGATATAAAGCTCCAAGATCACATCATTGTCGAAAATGTAAGTAGCTGAAATTTTTATGGCAGAAATGAAATGTAATTTTGGAAGGTGGCCGTTGTGTGCTTAAAATGGATCATCACTGCCCTTGGATAAATAATTGTGTTGGATGGGGAAATCATGCACATTTTACGGCATTTTTATTTTTTGCTATTTTGGGATGTGGACAAGCATCAGTAATATTGTCCTTTTCTTTATATAGAGGAATTTACCGGACTTGGTACATATATCATCAAATAAAAAATGTTCCAATAATTCACTTAAATTTGTATGGAATAATATTATGTGTATTTGCAGTAGGATTAGCAGTTGGTGTAATGCTTGCTCTGGGAATGCTGTTGTTTTTTCAGGTAAGACTTGTGAAAATAGTAGCACTGTACAACTAACAAACAGTAAGAAAACTCACATGGGTTTGATGGTAAAAAACATAGCCAAGATATCAGTCAAAATATTGGATATTGTAATATTCAATAAATTTTTACTATCATGATTTTAATGTATATACTTAGTATTTCGATTCCTTATGTTTAATTTTTTAGTATTTGTAAATTGTAGTAATTGAACATGTAAGTTGCAATACATATCCTTTATTATATGCAGTGGCGGCTTCTTCTTTAGGTCATTCGGTCAATGACCTCCCAATAACTTTAGCAAGCAAATAGAAAAATTTAGTATAAATATTGTAACAAATATTTAAATCCACACGCGATTATCTCAAATAATGTAATATTGTATTTTAAAAATCCTCACAATACGTCCTGTCTGAATTAGCACCGCTACTACATCTGATTTCTGATTTGTTTAGGCTAGAGATTTTTGGGCTGGCTACTCAAAATGTTCTCACAGCGGTAAATGCATCCGAGTTTTAAGCGAACTTCTACGACCACCTACAATGATAAGATAGTGGCAGTTTTCCATAGCAGGTTCGGTCAACGGCCCAATTCACCGATTCCGTATCGTATTATTTCATACAATAAATGCGTTGATTGCGTTTTAGTTATACACACAGTTTTATATTACACTTCTACGTGTGTAGGTGGGTTTTAATTAAAGTAAACATCCAATTTTATTTTTAATAGTTTCTATTGTGTTACAACATAAAATTAAGGAACTGAAAATTTCTAACGAATTAAATTATGACAAACATTTGGAGTTGAAAACAGGTGGTCGTCCTCTACCAGACTTCAAATTAGACAGACTAGCAAAGACAAAAACAAAGAAATTCATCGTAATTTCCGTAAATCCATGTACGATTTATCCGAATGGATTTGTGGATGTGAAGTAACAAATGCATTTTACTGTTTTGTATGTCTACTTTTTTCATGGTGTAACACCAGTGTTAAAGATTTAAAACATTTAAAAGAAAAAATTAAAAAAACATTCATTGTCTGCTGCTCACATGAAAAGTTCTTTTGACAATGCTACAATCGGTAGTGTTGATATTCGATCACAGTTACACAGTGCATATAGAAAATCTGTACGAGAATTTAATGAAAGTGTATCAAAAAATTGATATATTTTAAATAAAATTATAGACTGTGTAAAATTTTGTGGTGCATTTGAGTTAGCTTTACGTGGGCATAACGAGACAGAATTTTCTGATAATCCCAGTGTATTCCATGGTCTTATAGACTTTGTTTCGGAGTTAGATCCAATATTTAAAGAATATTTAGAGAAGGCTACAGTTTTTAAGGGTAGGTCTAAAACCGTGCAAAATGATTTACTTGATTCCATGTTAGCCGTGGTTCAGGAACAAATTCAATCTGAAATTCAGTCCACTGATTATAACGCCGTGCGATGAAACTACAGATAGCTCAAATAATACTCAAATGGTTTTTGTAATACGATATGTTTTGTCGGGTATCGTTAGTTAAACGTTTTTGAAATTTGTAAATCCTCCAGGCACTACAGCTGAACACCCGAAAAATTAATTGGGCAAAGTTATGATGGAGCTTCTACTATGAGTGGGAGATTAGGTGTGCAAACGAAAATAAAACATTATCCCTTTGCTAATTTTATACACTGCTATGCTCATCAATTAAATCTAATATTACAAAAGGCGGCAAGTCAAGATAAAAATATAAAAATTTTTTTCGCCATTTTTCTATTTTTTTTAGCCGATCTCCGAAACGCACATCCGTTCTTGATGAATTCGTCAAAGTCCATTTACCCAGGGCTGCACCAACACGATGGTATTTTAACATACATTGTGTGAAAACAGTATTTATGTATCAAACGGATATTCTAGCCTGTCTACAGAAAATAATAGATACTGAAGAAGATTCTAATACAATTAACCAGGCACTTGATTTAAAAACGTTTTTGCAAAATGATGCTTTTTTATTCTGGTTAAACTTTTTCCATCTTATTATGCCTCACTGTGAAATTCTATTTAGTCAACTTCAAAAATGAGGTATTGATGCTATATCGGTAAAAAATAATATCGATTCATTCAAAAAGTCAATTCAAAAGGTTCGCGATGAAACTCTTGGTAAAATAGCTACTGAAATTCCTTCAACTTCTACCTCTAGAGCTAAAAGATTTACAAAAAATGAAGATTCGAAAAGTCGAATCGCCTTGGAAGTATGTGATATAATTATATCTGAAATTAACGATCGTTTTAGTTTTAGTGACCATTTAATAATTGCACAACTATTTTATAGTGATCAGTTTGAACAATACAAAGTACAGGTCGTAGGTTCGAATCCTACTCGAGGTAAACTTTTTATTTATGTATTTAATAAAATTAATAATAATTTTTAATTACATATTCACCTTTAAACTTATTCGTTCATAACAAAAAAATTATAATAATACAAAAATAAGTTTATGAACCATATTTTGAAATTGATTAAAAAATATTTTCCGTATATAAACAATGTAAAATTAAAAATTGAACTACAAATTATTTCTGATCGGGATGGTTTTTGTGACTGCTCTGGGGCTGTACCAATGCTTCAACTATGTATTAATAATAATCTTAGTGAAACGTTTTCAGAAACAATTCAGTTATTAAATATATTGTGTGCATTGCCGATGACAACTATAGAAAGTGAGCGATGCTTTTCTACTTTAAAAAGAATAAAGACGTTTTTACGCAATACAATGGGACAAGAGAGATTATCTGCATTAGCTATGCTGAGTATAGAGAAGTCATTTATAAACAATATAGATAATTTCAATGACCGCGTAATTGATCATTTTGCAAATGCCAAAGAACGGAGAATTGATTTAAAGTTTAAGTCTGTTTAAAAAAGTAAATAAAGTTGTAGATATGCCCTCTTTTAATTATTTGACCTCCCTGTAGGATGCACCAGGAGCCGCCACTGGTTATATGTAGTGGTAAGTGTTAATGTAAGATTATTGTCAGCATGTATTCTTTGAGTTATGCTGCATTCTCAATTGATGAGGGTGAGGGGAGTGGGGATATTCCATCTGATATCACTAACACTTATCTATTAGCAGCAGCACATGATTTAATACTGATACAGGCCTCCCACTTGTCCTACTTTTTCAAAAAATGTCCTACTTTTCCTACTTTTTTTTCAGAGTTCAAAATACACGATTATTTTGTAAAATTTGAAAAATAACTCAAAAATCTTAACACTTAATTTTAAAATATAAAAGTAAGCCGTGTAAAATTTAAAAAAAATATTTTTTTGTCAATGAGTATGAGAATTTAACTAATTAGAACACATAACTTTTAGCTAGTGTGCTCGTGATGTTTGTTCATTTAGTTTTGTTTTTACAAAGAAGCATAGTGGTTTACTGAGTGTTCATCATTGATATTCCGAAGTGCAGGTAAGTAACTGCATTTAGTTCTGGAACTACCATTTATTTTTTAATTGTTGATCTTGTAGTAAAAACCATTGTATTCAAAGTTATGGAAAAAAAAACAAAAACTGTGGGTGGATGGAGGGAGCAAATCCATCAGCAAAAAAGATATTTCTATTTTTTCTTTGCTGATGGCAAAGGCTTCTAAGGTGGGTTGGAAGCCTATTGATCAGATAGGAATTAATTAACAAATAATTTTTTGTTAAGTAAATCCTATCTGATTAATTTACACAAATAAAGGGCTGCTTAAAATGATCCTTGCACAAACATTCGCTTTTGATTGTTTTAGGTAAAGAAGATAATGGTTTAAAAGACAATGCCTCGTGAAACACATTTTAGAGAAGATTGGCTTTGGAGCAAAGACTCAAACAGTCATGTAATGTCTTTGTGGTGTAAAAAGGGGAAAAATGACTATGAAGTGTATTGTAAAATCTGTGACCAATATTTTTCTTGTGCTAACAGAGGTAAAGATCATCTGATAAAACATAGTGAAACAAAAAAACACTCTTTAAAAGCAAATGTTGTGTTTTCTGCCAAGCAAAGTACTTTTAGAATTACAGAAAGTGGAGCTGTTGCTAGAACTTCAGCATTGAAAGACAATGAAGTTCCTTTGAATGATCCAATGCGATCAGAATTGATTTGGGCATTCAAGTTAGCTCAATCTAATTTTTCTTTTGCTTCTTGTGATGGACTTAAAGAGGTTTTTATCTCAATGTTCGGAGATAGTGCCAAACACTTCAATATGGACCAAACTAAGGCATCATATTTAATTTCATTTGGTTTGGGCCCTTTTATCAGACAAGGACTTACAAAAGAAATCAGTAGTTCTAACACATTTTTTTACTCTATGCCTTGATGAAACTACAACCTCTCAAATCAAGAAACAACTTGATCTTTATGTAAGGTTTTGGACCCAAACACCAAGTAAAGAGCCAATCCAGTGCAGATATTTGACATCGGTTTTTCTGGGTCATGCAGAAGCAGAAACTATGTTTGAGAAAATCATCAAGTCAGTTGAAAATGAATGTCTACCCATGTCAAAAGTAATTATGGTTTCAATGGATGGCCCAAATGTTAACAAATCCCTTCTCAAGAAACTTGACTCCCATGTTAAAATGTTAGGTTCCCCTTCTCTAGTTAACATAGGCTCATGCTCTCTTCACAAAGTCCACAATGCTTTTGGAAGTGGAATTCAAGAATATCCTTTTTCTCTTATTGAAGAACTGGCAACAGACGTGTTTAAATTTTATAGCTGTGTACAGCAAGAAGGGAAGACTTCAAGAAGAGTCAAGAGCTTCTTGAAGTTGAAGATCATTTTTTTTATCAGTATGTGAGTTGCAGTTGCAGTATTAGCCCAGTGTTAAAACGCCTGGTTGAGCAATACGAGGCACTGAAGCATTACTTCTTAACGTATTTGACTCAAAAACAGAGTTCAAACAAAAGCCTGAGTAATAATCAAAGATATCAACGTATTTGCTCTGCTTTGAGAAATAACATAGTTCTACCACTGATGCAGTTCTTGGTTCATGTTAGTGATGTATTTTCCAAGTTCTTAACACTATTCCAAGCAGAACAACCTTTGGTTCATATTCTGCATGAACAAATGAATGGCCTTATTAAGAGATTACTCAGAAAGTTTGTTAATGCAGGAGAGATTGAAAAACATAGAAGAAATCTCAGTGAAATAGAATTGACCAAACAAAATGTTCTTGAGTTCAAAGATCTTGAAATTGGGGGAGAAGCCAAAAAATCACTTCTTTCAACCAAAATTCTAGATAAAGAAAGATTTGAATATTACCAAGCTGTTAGTTCTTTTTATTTGCGAGTTACTAACAAACTTCTTAAAGACCTACCTATTGGCAACAGAATACTTAAAAACATGCAGTGCCTTCATGGAGTAAATCAAAGAAAACATGAAAGCAATAGTAACTTCAAAGGATTGGTTTCTCAGATTCCTCATGGATTGACAGAACAGAAAATAGACAGAATAAAAGAATTATGGATAGAATATCAAAATGACATGAACATAAAAGAAGAATGGTACATCAGTTCTAAGTCTCCGGCAGAAACAAAATACCATAGAATTGACTACTATTGGAACAAAGTATTTGAAATGAAAACAATTGATGGAAAACCAAAATATCCAGTATTAGCCTCATACTTACTTTCACTTTTATCATTAGCTCATGGAAACGCAGACGTCTAAAGAGGGTTTTCAATGAACAACAAAATTGTTACCAAGGAAAAAAATTCCCTGAAAGAACACACCATCATTGCAATGAGAACTGTGAAAGACTATGTAAGAATACATGGGACTATAGATAACATCAAAATAACATCTAAAATGCTGGAAGCTGGAAAAAAATCTAGTTCCAAATACAAAGAGTATCTAGCTCAAAAGAAGAGAGAGGTAATAGAAAAGGAGAAGGAAGTTACTGAGAAAAGAAAAAATGAATCAGCCAAAGAAAAAGAAAAGGAAGCTCTTAGTGAAAGGAAGGCTGCTGAAAAATTGCCAGAAGAGGGGAAGAGACAGTTGTTGCAGGTAGCATTGAAAAGAAAAGATCTAGCAGAAGTTTCTTTAGCCTCAGACATGATTGATATTTCAACAAAACGACTGAAAACAGTTAATGACACTTTAGAAAAAATGAAACATTGACCAGTTAATACTTGTGTTTGACAAGTTCTTAAGTTTGCAGTACACTACCAAATAAAAATAATGTTTATTAGTATTTTAAGGAAAATACTTCTTTTATTTTCTTGTTATGTATTAAAAAAAGGATTTTTGTGAACAAGTTATGTAAATATAATATACAAATAAAAAATAAATAAAAAAAGAGCGGGGACATGCATGAATCTTGTACTAATATCTTTAAAATTAAAATTAATTGAACAGAGTTAATCTCTGAATGTCAATTTTGTTTTTATTGAATTAAAATACTAAACAAGTTTTCTAAAGGTAAAAAAATAAGTTTATTATTTAAAGTTTGTTTTGTAGTAAATAAAATTAAATTAATAATATATTTGTACTCAATTTATGCATGCGGTAAGAGGGGGGCCCCCGTATGGTTAAAAAAAAAACTACAAAATTTGTGTGATTTTATTACCGCGATACGTCCTACTTTTTTTTGAAAATTGTCCTACTTTTTTTCTTGGAGCTGGCGGGAGGCCTGCTGATAAGTTGTTATAGTATAAATGTTGTTTGTGTTATCCTATTGGTTATTCCCAGTTTATTATTAGCAAAATGACAAAAATGTTAGGGAAGCATGGGTAATAATTCAAAGTGACAAAAATTGAAGAAGTATATTGTGAAAACTAAATATTTGTTGAAGTATAAACCAAAATTTTTTTTAAATTTAAGGCAGTGCTTTTTATAGATCTCTTTGAAAGTTATCATTGGTATTTTTTGTTTGGAAATTATTTATTGTATTTCTACCATCATATTTATTCTGTAATTATTACATCAATTTTATTAGTAAAAAACAATACCATTTTAACTCAATGTAATCAATAAGACGATCTTTCTCATTGAATTGTTTTGCCCTAGCAGTGAATTCTTTACAAAACTGTAAATAATAGATATAATAATAGTTATTTGAAACTGCAATATGAATGATATGCAGAGACTGTACATCACTTCTTTTCCAATGCGCAAATCCTATATAATTGTTATTATCATTTGGTTGTAGCAATTGAATAGAATATCTATGGTATTTTCATGACAAGCTGTCGGTACAGAATATGGAGTACACAGAATATGGGTTGGCTGCATCAGTCGACCTAGTAACATAACTGGTACTTTACCCATTGCTGTATGTAGACGTCATTGACAACTCAGACTCACTGTGACAAATGCTATATTTTGTTAATAATCTTTGCGTAACAAATCCATGTAACTATGAGCATAGTTTGTAGGATGACAAATGTAGAAAGAACTGCATGCCTCCATTGATATGTACCATAAAATTACATTGTTATATTACATACATATCATGAGGGATAACATTGACTGGATTATCTGCTGTGAACGTATTAATAAAGAAAAAAAGTATGGCAGTGTCTGTGTTGCATAAGACTAAAAATAGCTTTCATACTGTCAAAGAAGTTTTAAGCTCGCTATTGATTCTGTGAGGTAAGTTACAATTTGATCAACACATATATGAACAAAATCAGGATTACATTGTTAGATAACATAAATACTTGATCTTCTCTATTAGTATGTTAAATATTGTAGAAAAGAGTTGTTTATGTCCATGCTAACATGTTAACATTCACTTTGAATATTGTGTCTTACCGGAAAAAAATTTATTTCATTCTCATATGCTGTACTACCTTATTAATCAACTAATTGAGTAATGTGGATACAGATTATCAACTTTTGTAGGTTAGTGAATTGTTATTTTCACATTTATATTTTTGTTTATTCTCCAAAAAAATACATACAGAGAGGATATAAAGTAAGCCTCTCTCTATTTCTTGAACCATTGGAGATATCATTGGGAATATAGTAAAATTTTGGGAATATAGTAAATAATAGGTTTACGACTTTTTTAATCTGTTTTGATGTCATCATTCCAGGTGGCGCTACGACATAAGTGACGTCATTTTTTTAAATGGAATGTGGGGTTGAAATTAGACTCATTCGAAAGATATTGCAATACAGTGTACTCCCCTAGAAAACTTTTGAACTATTTAAATTTTTCTAGAAGTTAGTGCCATTTGAATATTAAAAACTACTTGTTTTAATTAACAATAATTTAATTGTTAATTTATAGCTTTTTTGGCATTCAAAGTAATTGCTCATTGTGACCACCTTGCACTTCCTGACATAACTAAACATTTCTAAATGTTTCCAGCGGAATATTTTGGCACTCTGTAATTATTCTTTGACTTAAATCTTCTAAATCGTTTGGCTTGGTAGCAGTTTGGAGGAGCGCATTTTGTTAAACCATATATCCCCAATGCCTTCATAAAACTTCTGAATTGTCCTCCACTATTGGTTGAATTGTTTGTATAAACTCATTTTGCAACAATTGTAAATACAGTGGACCGTCCAGATTTTGTTTAATAAACAATGGAGCAATAATATGGTCACCAAGATTAGCATCGAGACATTTAGCTCTTGTGGATAGTGTGTGGCTGTGTCCTGAATCCATAAGGGGTTGGTATAACTCCAATACCGCAAATTTTGGTTATTTGCCTCCCTGTTCAATAAAAAGGTGCTTTCACCACTGAAGCACAAGATTAAAGGGTTGGCAATTGTGATTTCAGTACTTCTTTCTGTGAATTCATTTCTTCATTCAGGGTCATCATCATTTAGTTCATAAACCAATTTCAATTAGCAAGGGTGGTACTGAGCCTGCTTAAAAACTTTGTTAACTGTTTTTTTTACAAACGTTTTGGTTTTCAGCGATAACGTGTATTGGCAAATTAGGATTTTCAACAATTCCAGTTAAAATGTCAATTTTTTAATACTAAAAAATTGGGGGTCTACCTGAGCGACGCTCATGTTGAACTGATCCAGTCCTCAAACACTTTGTTACCAATTTTCTTATGAATCTTTGGTAATCACGATTTTCTGAGTTTTATTGAAAATATGTTCCATTGCATGATAATTTGTATTATCATGCAATAATGAATGAATAATGAGATTAATTGTATTTTTTCTTCCAGATTTTGTGGCATTTTATAACTTTCAAGCTTTTAACATTAAAAAACAACGTAAATTTGACAGTTAACAATTTGTTTTAAACTTGATTGCAAGGCCTTCTTTCTAAAAGTTATGTATTCGCAAAAGTAATGATAATTGAAATGGCTATTGCAACGGATGTAGTACCCTTAGATACTACTTTTGTTTATTTAACCCGCTCCAAAGAATAAGATTTAAGTTCTTTTAGACTCTTTTACAATTCCAACATTTTTGAGATGATTATTTTTTATTACGTTTTATTAAAACTGTGTGGGTTCAATTTGTAAAGATATCAATTACTAGTTAATTTTTACTTTGCTTGCTAATTAATTTCGGTTGAGTAAATGAATGTTAAGCTTTATGTTTACTAACTCCTTTCTTAATTGGTTGCAACGGCTAGCTCAAGTTAATATAAAGAAACGATTTCTGTTATCATTGCCCCAAATTATGCCTATTCTGATTTATTTATTTATCTGGATTCCAATTGAGTTGACTTCTTTCTGCATTTATATATTCAATATTTGTATAAGCCTTTTAATATTAATCCTCTTTGGCAATAAAAGTAAATGAAACGTTATACTCTTTCAATTAAATTTCAAATCTGAACGAAAATGCATCAATATGCTGTTTACTATATATATATATATATATATATATATATATATATATATATATATATATATATATATATATAGTGTCGAGAAATCAAACACAAAAAAGTTTTTATTTATTAACACAAACAAAAAAGGTTCTTACTTATTTTCGTTGCAAAACTGATGATGTTAATGCTGGCGTTTCTTTGACGTATGATAAGGGGGCTTCAGATAGGTTAGAGCCTGCTCTTCCGATGATGTTACCTACCGGCACCCTGGAACCGCTTCTCTATTGTTGTCCTTATCTTTCCTTATACCTTTGTGTAGTTGAATACGCTTCTAATTTTCTTTAATCAATTAATGATTTTAGTAAATAATTGTTCAACATGTTTCCACTATTCAGTTTTTACTTTATTGTTCAGATTTAACTACAAATAGCCTGCGCAACAAAATGCAAGCTATTTACAAACCGCAAATGCTCCCTTTTTACACATCAATCAATTCGAGTTGTCCTTTATACTTTGATTTCCCAATTTGGGTCGATTACTGTCTATTATATTTATTGTTCACAATTGATTACGGTTCTGAGATATTGTTTAAACCACAGAAAAGTAATTATTTGAACTTACTTTTGTTAAATGCTTAGCTATTGAAACGCGTTCGGTGTTTCTTAGTTTTGTGTGGTACGTGGCTGTGTTTTGTTTGTAACAGAAATCAAGCCACTTAACTGTATAAACTTGTTTAAAATTTTATAATACTCCAGGTGATGTCACGGTAATGCAAATTAAGATATTAGTTGGAAGTCCACGATAAATAACGAGCAATGCTAAATAAGTCTGAATACACATACTTCCAGGAGTGGTTTTTCTTTACTGTTTGTTATAACATGTGATAATAAACTCTGTTAAAGTATGAAATTTTAGATTCGAGCTATTATAAGAAATCGTACAGGTATTGAGGATTGGATCCTTGAAAAAGCGATTCATAGACGAAAACATTCTGATGAGGTTTTCATATATCCATATAATGTAGGAGTGTGGAATAATATAAGGCAAGTTTTAAACATTAATTGTGAACCTGTAGGGAATGGAGTTGAATGGGAGATTGCTGAAGGCTGTGATCAATTTACACTTACGGTAAGTGTTTCATTTTATATTGAAACAATTGTTTAATGAATAATTTGATAGAGAGAACAAATTGCACAAAAAGCAGAAAAACGGCATAGAACAAAATTGTACAATATCCTTAATCCTGCATCAGGATCATGGTTTCCTATTACTCAAGGTTTAAGAGTATGTTTAAACCCTCCATGTACAGATGAATCACGAATAAAACTTGATCGTGGAGATGTAGTAATAGTGACTAGATGGCGAAAGTGAGTACGTATGTAATTGATTTCAAGAACATACTGTGTTTTTAGGCATTGGTTATTTGGAGAAAAAGTGCAATCGCAATTAGCCGAAGTAGAACAATCTATTGCAAGAGTTAGAGGATGGTTTCCTAGGAAATGTGCAGTTGAATTAATTGAAGGAGATACAACTAATAGCCAACAGACCCTTCAAGATAAGAAGTTTAAGTAGCACTTATAGATATCAGTATTTATCAGTGGTATGTATAAATGTAAGGTGGTATTTTCTGCCGATGCAGCAGATTCATGACATATCTAGTCACACAAATTTGTACAATCTTTTAAGATATAAACTTTTTTATATTTTATAGAAAACTTTAATAATGCTTTTAGTTGATTTACACTTATTAAACAAGCAAAAATTTGTATAGACAATTTACATTTTATATCTGTATGGGATAAATAAATGTTAATTTTATTAGTTTTAATTCAGTTATTTCATAACGGATTGGGCAGGTTGATCTAGTGATATTGGGTTAAAAGTTGTAGACTGTTATTAAAATTGTAAAATTTGTTTGTTTCCATTAATTTCAAATTCCTTCCCAGAAATATCGTGGGTTCTAAATGAGTTTGCTTCAACATTAATTAATTTACAGTTTTTCAACTTTTCTTGTGGACTGTTTTTCTATGAGCACTGTTACTAGTAATTTATGTATCATGTGTTCAATGCCGAAAAGAAGTCAATACATGTTATAAAGAAGGTGCACTGATGCAATGTCTATATTGGACGTTTGTCTCCCGTCAGAAAATTCTTTCTGCCACGACGCATACGCATTAGGAGTGGAATGTGGTGACACTTCGTGCCTTAATTAAAATTTGTGGGGTTATCCATATTATTTACTTTGTGAAGTGCTTGGCACAGGTGTTCGTTGCAGGAGTGGATATATAATCAAAGTTGCTACTAACGGTTAATTCATTATCGTTGTTAAATGAAATATGTTTGCATGCTCCGAGTGCAAACATGTATTTGAGCTTAAATATAGCTTATATCGCCATTTACGAAAAGTGCATGGTCAAGAAGATCCAGCTCATAGAAAACACAATAGCAATATTTTGTGTAATATTTGTGCCGAAAAAAGGCTTATTAAATGTACAGAATGTGGCTGATATAAACCAACGACATCACATATTAAGAAAACATCTGTTGGAAAACCACAAGATAGAGACACTTTTTGAGAATTTCTATTCCGTTCTTTTAAAGGTACCTAGGTAGATATAATAGTTTCTTACATAACCAGTGCGGAAAGTGGTATTTTACTGGATAAGTCGACAAATTTCAACTGTGTCACAGGAGTAATTACTTTCTGTGCAGCAATTATGTCTTTGTACAATCTAGAGTAAAAACATATTACAATTGCCACCGATCTAACACTTATAAATCTAAAGTGTAACAACCATTTTTCGTGTTGTACTAAATTATACTTTAATATAAGATCTTTCATTCATTTAGTAGTAAATATGAGAAAAAGTTTTTAAGTTTTGCATTTGATAGTACATATCTTTTTAAGTGTAACATTTCGTCAAGATTTATATTTCCCTTTCCGTAAGAAATTGGATGCTGACCGCGCAAAGCGTGATAACTTAATTCTATGCGCAGATGCGTGGGGGGACACCTACTTGAGTTATTCGGAAAGCCTTCATTTTTTTTTCACTTCCTGCTGAATGTTATAGCATGAAGCTTTGGTTTTGGGGGTGTTCCCTAAATTTTGCGCAATAGGTTTAGATGGTAAGTTATTTTTAATTCATTATATTTAAAATTAAAGCATTTGCTTTTTTAGGCACTTTTATAATGCATACTTTTATAATGCATACTTTTATAATGCATTCTTTTATAATGCATTCTTTTATATGGTACTTTTATAATGCATTCTTTCATATGGCATTTTTATATGGCACTTTTATAATGCATTCTTTCATATGGCATTTTTATATGGCACTTTTATAATGCATTCTTTCATATGGCATTTTTATATGGCACTTCAATTTACTTCACGTTACTTACTTCACTTTACTTTAATACTTTGATTATACTATTTTTAATGTTAAATGTTAATTTGATTACCTTTTAAATTGCACTTTACGCATTCACTTCAACACAATGCAACATATAAAGTGGATACCTAATTTCTACGTACAACGATAAGGATAATTCCAGTTTGGCAATTTGGTCGTGGTGTAGCATAATTTCAAAAGATTGCACAACGGAGAGAACGACATCACCTAGTTGACAGTTGACCGTTCCACTTCATAAGATTATAAAATCTTAAGTACAGAAAATTACGAAGGTAATTATTTTAATGATTATTTTATATTTTAAGAATAGTTTTAAGACTTTTTATTTTTTTATCAATCATCTCTCAATATGGTAATAAACATAATGGCACGTTGTTATTTTTTATTTTCATAAAAGCTATTATTGTTCAATAACTAGGTTTAACTGTTCCTGTAACAAAGATAGTTTAGCGCTCGAGTTTTCATATCATTTTTTTTTATATTGCATTTTTTATTAATTAAGCGAAGAGAAAATAATTAAGCAGATTGGAATCAAGCAGCATTTTAGGTATTTGAACAAATCAGTTTATTAGAACCTGCCCTTTATTAATCTACCGATTGGAGTCGACGGCACAAATTAGTGATGAAAGGTAAGTATCTCAATTAGTTATATGATTTGTGTTTAGGGAGAACTTTACCTAATTTCATTATTACTTTATTAGAATATTCAAATTACATCATAACAATTGGGTAGTTACATCACCACGTTTTGTTATTACAATTTGGGGTTGTTTATTGAAAGTTATTATACTGACGCGGTATTATTATAAAAGGGCAAAATAGAAGATCTTTAAAAAATATGGGATCTCACAAAATTGGAGCTGTGTGTCCATCTACAATAGAATTGATAGTTGATGTATCCGGCACTCATTTTGTAAAATTCTGGCGTGTCCACTTAGGCCACTCTACAGTAATTGTCCGATGCAATCTTACCAAGATAGAAAGAGCAATTATTGCTGGTAAGTTTTAAATCTTTTACGTAGGCAATGTTTTGAAATATTTATAATAAGTTTAAATATTCCAATCTAGGTAAATTGTCAGAAGGTGTTCTGGTACAACGAGTGATTGAAGATGTTACAACCTCCATAACTGAAGGTGATACAATTGAGAGAATTCATTTATTGGAAAAGAAAGACTTGCACAACATAAAGAGGGACTTTTCAATTAATTATGCTACTAAATTTCACACAAATGATGCTATCAGTGTGTGACTTATGGGTGAAAGCCACTGAGAACAGTCCCATACTGCATTATAAAAAACATGGATTTTCAGAAGAAGGATTTTTAGATGAGGATTCTATTTTAATTTTTATGACAGAATTTCAAGAGCAATTGATGACTTACGGAGCTGATAAAATATGTGTGGATGGCACACATGGCCTTAATGCTTAAAATTTTTAATTATTCACATTTGTTTTGGTACAGGTGTACCTGCTTCATTTTGTATTTCAAATAGAGCAGATACGAAATTGTTTACATCGTTTTTTAAATCATTAAAGACCAAAGCTGGACAGATACCTACTACTACATTTATGTCAGATGATGCTGCTGCTTTTTATAATATGTCGGTACTTGTGATGGGTCCTGCTAAAAACCAACCGCTCTGCACTTGGCATGTGCAAAGAAACTGGTATCAACATTTGAACAAGATTAGCAATAAATAAAAGAAATATTTAGTCTTCAAAATCCTCAAAGTTTTGCAGTCGGAGACAAACAGAAAAATTTAATAAAGGCTTATCACAACATATCCAATACTTAAATAATGATAATGATACAAAAGTAGTTGATCATTATTCTATAAACACTTATAACAATTGAGCAAACTGTTGGGTTTAGGGGAAAGTGGGGATGGTTCCTTCGGCATATTTGACTTTTATGGCAAAAATTGAAATAACGGTTAGAGTTACTAAACATACTTTTATGTATACAAATAACATTGTATTATGGCCTTATTTCCCAACAGTGTGAATTTGTTTTCATTGTGCGTACCTACAATTTGTTGGTGTTCCACTTTTTTTAATAATAGCTGAATGATTCCCACTGGTGGGGAACATTAAGCTATTAGGTGGGGATGTTTCGGCCTCTTTGATATTATTTATATTTTGGCTTAGTTTGTACCCTTACGTATTTATATGAAACACGCAACAACTGAAACTGTTCCCTATTAAAGAAAAATACACGAAAAAATACATAATTGGTTTTGAAATGAAATGAAATTTTTAACTTATCTAACATCCAAATTTCTCAAATCAACATTAAATTTGTAAACTTTTGACGTTCTTGACGTGCCTTGACAAGTGGAAAATGGTAAAATAGCCGCAATGTCTTCTTTTTATATTATGGAGATATCATCAACATCAGGAAATAGGAAGCAATTTGTATTTCTCTTTCGCCGTAAGAACTTTATTTCATAATCTGATTCATGTAAATTGAGTACTTGTCCCACATAGTATATGATGGATTTTCCGGCTATAAACTTCACCAGAACATAACAATCCACAGTAATATTGTCCTCCTCAGAAATTAGTTTCGTGTCTTCAAAGAATTCTTTGTCTGATGATTCATCTAGTAGAACATCGCCACTGGACTCACTTGATGTATTTGATGCACTTCTATTTCTGTTTCTTATTTGTGTCAAACTCAAATCTGAGGTCAAATCTCTTTTAACTGGTTTTTTTTTACTTCACGCTTTCTCAGTCGCTCTTCTTCTATGCTCCGTCTCTTCATATTCCGGTGTCTGTAGATTGACATTTTCTGGACGATTGTTTCCTTTTATTTTGGTCCAGTTTTCTTTTAGGGTAGGGCCTAACATCACTTATTAAACATGGAGTGCTCGATGTAGAAGCTTGTGGACGTTGATTGTCTAAATTTTGCGATTTCGAAGACGCAGGTGGTGTAATTTCGTCTTCAATTTGAACAATCGTCAAAGTATCACCTTCGGGTTCAATTTCAATTAATGGTCTGTCCGTCACTTCACTTGATATGAAATCGTCATCACTGAAAATGAGTCGGTTTAAAGCCCACAGTCCTGTGCTTTTGAAGGAACTAGTAATATTCTTTATTGTAAATGCGAGTTCATATGCTAGCTTAGCGAAGGTAGCCAAATGTCGTATTGTAATAACTTTAGCCGGATTTGAAAGCAGCCAATCATGTTGGGCACTAGCAAGATATGTTTTAAATGGACGGTATACACCCACATCGAGTGGTTGTAATCGATGCGTCGTATGCGGTGGGAATGATAACAAGACAATTCCCTTTTCCCTACACAACCTGATGACCTCCACAGAAATATGAAATTCGTGATTGTCTACTAGTAAAAGTACTTTGTCATTGACAGAACATTTAACTACACTTGCAAAGCGTTTTATTACAGTGGGAAAAAGTTCAGACGTCATCCATCCTTTTTTATTGCCAAGAGCAATAGCTGAAGTTGGACAGGCATCACCTAAATATTCTTCAGGATTTCTTATTCTAGGGTACACAAACACTGGCGGAACTGTGCCTCCCGTTGCATTAATAATTCCGACAAACGTCACTAGTTCCCCCCTTTCTTGCGAAGATATGTGTTCAACTTGTTTTTTGCCTTTAGTAGCAACAACTCTAGGCGGTGGCATCACTGTCGTCAATCCAGTTTCGTCCAAGTTCCATAATTGTTCTGGTTTAAATTTATTCTTTTCCAAAACGGAAATGTATGTGGAAAAAAAGTCTTCTACAACTGGTTTATTAAACGCCATAGACCTACTAATGCTTGTATTTTCAGGTTTTCGAAGTGATATCTCTTTCGAATGTCTCTTCATGAACCCCCGCAGCCAATCAAGACCTGTTAAAATATGTTTACCCAAAATTGAATACCTATATTTACGGAAAGATCAGATACAAACCTGCAATTTTATTCAGCGTCCATGTTTTTGGTACTTTGCATTGCTTTATTACACTGGCATACTCGTACGCAAGTGCTCGTATTTGCTTATAATTCAAACCATAATTCAAATTTGAGCATTGTTTCACATATGCCACAAGTTGTTCTTCTTGATTTGTGTTTTATATTTGGCGCGATGTATATTTGCTTGGAAATGCAATTTCTTCGCCACTTTCTCTACCAGAATCTTCAAATTCACGTTCAAGTTCTTCCCGTGACTTTTTCTTCAAGAGAATCTTTATTCGTGATTGTATTGTTTGTCTTTTTACACCATATTCTTGAGCAGCCTTATACTGTGATAGACGCTTCGTTAATACATCTTTGATGGCCAATTTAATACGCGCCTCACTAATATCGCAACGGTTGGTCTTTTTGACATACCTTAGGCATCTGTATTAAATGAATAAGCAATTAAATTGCACATTTTGAATATACGAAAATGTAACAGAATGGGGATCATTCGGCTGCCAGCCGAATCTTGACCGTATCAGGTGGCCGAATGTTTCCCATTTGTTATAAAAATACTTTTGGCGGTAAAATTGTAAAAGACAAAACTTCAAAGGTTATGTTATTTAGTGAAAATACAACGTAAATGATGCCTTCAAGTCTATGTTACATGTGAGAATTCTAGTGTAAAAGTTCGCATCTTTACAGATAATTATAGTACATTAAAAAACTTACCTCGAACTAAGCCAATATTTCGCAGCCCACAAAGACCACTAAAAACTTGGAATAAACCTAACCACGCACGTTACTGTTTGCGTTTATTATATTACCAACATGTTACATGCAAAAGTAGCGCCAAATTCAAACACTGTTAATAGTTACACGTGGTAGCCGAATGCTCCCTATAGCGTAATGTTCCCCACCTTCCCCTACTGTTACAGGCAGTATTTTGGAATCAATACTAACATGTATTTAGAAGGTTTGCACAAGAAAATAAAACACACACATTTAGAACATAGAAAATGTAAAAGACTTGACAGATCTATTAATGCGTTACTTAGCTTACTTCGAGATGTGCAATTTGATACGTTGATTAGAATTTCAAAAAAGAAATTAACATTCAAACTAGTGCTGATTAGGTACAGTCATAAAAAAAAGCTTGGAAATAAATCATCTACATACTAAATCTTTAGAAGAAATTAAATGGGCAATTACTTCAAGTATTCAATATGTTGTAGAGAAGATACCTGACTCTTGTTCAAACAGTTGTAATTTAAAGTGCTGTGTATGTAATATTTGTGTACATATTAGTTTAAATGTATTTGTATTGATTCACGTCAATATTTGCAAACATATTCATAAAATTGCTCAAAGAATTAACGTAATTGAACTTGCAGATACCACAAATCACATTATTACTGAAGCTTCTTTTTCATGTTTTGATAAATATGTACCCCAATGTTCAAGTGAAAATGAAATTACTGACAATACAATTAGACAAAAATGTGAACTATTATTAAGCTTAATCATATGAAGTGACTTAGGTTCTCATTCTAAATGGGTTCTAAACAAATATCTAGACAAAGGTCTAGATATTGTAAGCAATGAAAAAGTTCAGTTCAAATCAAAAGAAAAAGTTAATACAAAAGCAAATATGCAAAAACGGATAAGATTTTTTTCTACTAAAGAAAAGAGGAGACTTAATGACATTTGTGTAAATGTCTGTGACAATGAAAAAACTAATATTATGCAAGGTCTTCTTTCTGATTCAAATAATATAATTAACATACATACTGGTGTTGATCACACTTACTCAAAGTAGGCCATAGTGTGTTAATTTTAAATATTGTTTGTATGTAAAATTAGTTATGTTTGATACATACAATAGTTTTAGGCCTATAGCCTTTTGCATATGTGTTTATAGCCTTTTGCATATGTGTTGCATAATTTTGTTTAGCACAATATATTTATGTAGGTACTAATGTTATTATTCAGTTGTTTCAAAGGAAGACGTTACTAAAAAATACCAGTAAATTGTAGTTATTTTTTTGCATGATTCTAGAAAAATTTAATTTTTTGAACTGATGGTATTCAAAATGCTATTTGTATCATAAATTGATATTTAGCTTATATAGTATCTTATGACTTATTTTAAATCATGATTTTTTTATTATTAAAAAAACATGTTAAAAATGTATTGTTTTGCAAAATTCCAATCTGCTTAGTTATCTGCAAAGATCTACTAACACTTAGTAGATCTTTGGTTGTCTGTCAAGATGAGTAAAAATTTCAATTAAGGCACAAAGTGTCACCACATTTCACTCCTAATGCGCATGCGTCGTGGCAGAAAGAATTTTCTGTCGGGAGACAAACGTTACATGGGATTGCTGATCTTAAAATCTTATACTGTTTCTGGATAAGTCCAATGTAAACCTTGCGATTTGTTACAGGCAAGACACCCATTAGAACATCAGCTCATATAGGCAAAATGCATGTTACCAACATAGCTCAGTGGTGTAGGCGTGGTTCTTACTCAACAATCAAAAAGGTACTTGATAGAAATCAGCAAAGTCAAAATCAGTAAAAATATGGCACTAAGGCACCACCTGTTAAATACATTTATAGCAGGAAAAACGTCATGAACTAGATCTTAAAATAATGGCCTAACAGGAAATCATCGAAAAGAAAAACACCTGAAATTTTACTTCAAAAATACCTACACAAAGCTCACTTACACTTCAGCTAAATTGCCTTCTCATATACGTACGTCTAAAGAGAAAGCTATGTAATCGGTTTTAATTTTCAAACACCTTTTTTTTACATATCTCGAGGTTTTGTGGCCTAAACAAAACAAAAAACATATTTTTATAAAAAAACAATTAGGTGTCTGATTGTGTGTCTTTGTGTGAGTGTGCGCGATATCTTTGAATCATTAAAGTTATCAATAAAAAAGCAATGTTTAGAAAAAAAATTTAGAGTCTGTGTGTGTGCAGGATATCATTTGAACCATTAAAGCTATCGATATGAAGTTTGGTACAAAAATTCTTTGCCATAAAATCTAGGTCAAATTCGTTAATGAGCAAAATCCAACCAGTGGCGGAGCATTTTTAGGGGACCAGAAAACTAAAAAAATTCATTGTTTCAAATTTTAAAAAGTTACAAAATTAAAATAACAAACTAATACTTTTTTATATAATTTCAAAATAAGAAAATATATAATAACCAGTGGCGCACCGTTTTTAGCGTGAAAATAATGCATTTTTTAATTTATCAACGGATTTTTTTGAAAGTCGAGCATTGGGGGTTTTTAAAATCCCTAAGAATAAATCATTTGTCAAAATTCAAAAATTCAAAATGGCGGATCGAAAATTGGGGATTATCGTGTTTATTTAATTTATCAACGGATTTTTTTGAAAGTCGGGTATTGGGGGTTTTTAAGATCGCTAAGAATAAGTCATTTGTCGAAATTCAAAATGGCGGTTCAAAAATGGAGAATTATCGTGTTTAAAAACCGATATGACTCAAATTCAGGTATTGTGGGCTTTGAAGTTATTTATTTACATATATGAGAAAGCATTATGGCAGATAATTTGGCAGCGGTTTTTTAAGCTCCTTTTAAAATCAGCTAAAGTTGCGAAAACTAATTGTTAGAATTCACTATATACTGTACAAACCTCCACATAAAAGGATTTACTCCAATAAGAAAAAAAAAATAACTCGCAAATACAGTAATTAAATGTTCAATTTAAAATGAATAATCGTCACAAAAAAACAAAACGCGATCAAATATTTAAAAGCATCCTTTAACTTAAATAAACACCAGATTTCTGAACCATAATGCTTAAACTTTGTTGAAGTAATCTCAACGTGCTTTTAATTTGGTAGTGGTAAATAAATGCCGAAAAGTACACTACAAATAACTATATTATGATTAAAGGAACCGAATGAAAAAAATATAAGAGGGCACAATAAACAAAAGTATTTCGCCAAAAACAATACTTAACACCTAAAAAGAATAATGTTGCATTTTCGATTAGTTTCCGCTATCAGTCAAGTTGAATTGCATTCACGCGATATGCACATTACATTTTATTATTTTTATAACAATGCCAGTCGTTAATGCAGATTTTTTTCTATATACGTGTTTTTTTGTGTGGACCCGAGTAAGGCAATAACTAGGTAGCCATTGGTCCTACAGCCGCGATTAGTAAAGACAAACTGCGTAGTAGTGAAATGACAGTTCGGAACTTTGAGGATTTCAGTGTGGATTTTTGGACTTGTATCGTGAATAAGAGTAACACGAAATAAACTTTGAAAATTTTACAAGTATGAAAGGATTTTGGAAAATAATTTGTATTTATTAACAGGTTGACTGCGTTACCGGTATCGGTCATTAACCCATTAATTCCCAACAGTAGTAAACATAACACTTTCAAGGTGTAATTCTTTATTCTATACAAAATGCATATACGTGAGTAGTTATAACAAGAAAAATGAAAATAGATTGCCGTAACGGCTGTAGTAAAATGTTGCGTAACGAAACTTTGGGATTTCTGGGGTACATAAATGATTAGGGTGTATGAAAGTCTTTGAAGCAGTCTATCTGTAGATGTACCTGACACTTTTTACACATGTAGATTATATTGTTCTTACTGTCTACATCTTCTCCTTGCTTTATTTTCCTGTCTGACTATCACGTGACCAATATTGTCGAATCTCAATTCCGCTGGCAATGCGTTCTTAGACGGTCGTCCATAACTTGGATTTGTAGGAACTTTTGACTCAGTAGATCCTGCTACCTCCTCATTTTCTTGAGTGCAGGTGTCCTCTGCTTCATAAGAGTAACTGCTATATACGACTTGAATTCTATCTGACATTTTTTGCTTATTCGCGGTATTATATACTTTCCAAGCATTCACTATGACACTGTCTAGTAAGTTTATAAAAAGTGGCCACCACCATTTCTTGCCCCTTACTTGAATTCGATAGTTGGCGATCCCGTTATCATGAAGATCTACTCCTCCCATGTGGCTATTATAATCGCCAATTACTTTTGGTTGTGGGATAGGGACCACCTTTCTTTTCTGCTATATCGTTTAGCAGTTATCAAAGGTTCGATGCTGCAGTTATTTGTGGCAATAGTGACTACAGAATTATCATTCCATTTTACTAACAAAATGTCATTTTCATCATCAAAACAAAAATCATATGAACCTCTTTCTCTTTTTTGTAGGCATTTTGCTGTTTCCAGTGTATCATTGCACGTTCGGTTTTCTCGGATGGTACCCGTGGCGTAAAAGCCTTTGTTCTTCATTAGACACAACAACTTATGCTAAAAAAAAAAGTTATCAAAAAACACGCGGTGTTTATATGGATTCTGTATAACGGACAAAAGGTTCAGGACAACCTGTTCTCCTAATCCTTAGTCATTTACGTCCTTATCTGTTTGTTTTCCAGCATATGGAATAAATTTATATAAGTATCCATCTGAGCTACATAAACACCATAATTTAAAACCGAAGCGTACCGGTTTACCTTTTATAAACATTTTACAACTATGTCGACCAAAATAGGGAACCATTTCCTCATCTATCGATAAATTATGAGAAAAAATCCCAAACTGCATATTTTTCTCATTTATTACATCAAATATAGGTCTCAGTTTCGAGAATTTGTCTCCTTTATCTAATTGGTCATTATCTGATAAGTGTATATTTCGTTTGATGGAATCAAATTTATTTCTGCTCATACAGTTTCTTACCAGAGGTATACCCTTGTCTTCGTCTTTCGACCAGTACATCTTTGTAGCTGGCAACGTATGGTAATCAGAAAAGATCAATATACCACAAAAGCGTTTCAGATTTATCATATTTAGCCGAAAGGAGTGCCGATTATGATCCTGTGTAGATTTGTTTGAGAAGTCAACAATTTTTTTCCAAACATCATCACTAAAATATAAACAAAAAACTTCGTATGGAGATTTTCCACTAATTTTGTTTTCAAGTTCTTCTCTCATAATATGTTCTTCATTTTGTGGCAAATTTTTATACGTTGGCTTAGCTTTTTTCCACTTGGGAATTTTTTTAGCTTTACTTTTACTAGCCGTTTTAGTAGTAGTGTTCACCTTCTTGGAATTTGGTTAACTTGGGAGCTCTTCATCCACAATTTCATCAGGAGCAGTTGCATGAATCTCATATGTTCCAGCTATGTCCGGTAAAACATTTTCATTTTCACTTATACCATCATCAATTTCTTCTTCATCCGTAAGTTCGTCGACCGATGATGGTATATATACCGCATCAATATTTACAGCTTGCTGTAAATCATCATCCTCTTCTAATAATGCTACTAGCTCCGCACTTGACAATGGTCTTTTATATTCCCAAGACATATCTAAAAACTATATTTCCAATTAGCACCAAAACATATGTACATTTATTATAACTGGAGTTAGGAAAGTTGATGCTGCAGTAAAGCATGGTTTTCGTGACGGTTCAATGATATTTCAGGTTATATCCCAAATAATTGTTTATGGATGCGCCACTGGATTATCATACTGCATTTGGTATATGCGACTTGCGCCTCAAGCAGCTCCATATGTTTACAAAATACATAAACAATGTCTTTGTATGGCATTAAATTTTCCTATCTCTATTATAACTTGTCATAATACTCATAAATACTTACTTGAATCCCAATACTTGAAATTTTACTTCATTTGCCAATTACTATAAAAATCCAACACAAATGTTTCTAAGAAACACAACTTATCTCTTATAACTTCACAAATGAACTAACCAAACTGACAACATCCGGGGTACAGACATGCGCGTGCGCCCAGCATGTGACCCGGAACTTTTGAATATTATTATACCGTGTAATCCCAATGTTGCGTAAACGCAACATTATTTTGAGCCTTGTATTTTGTGAAAACTAATAAAACTTTTGCTATTGGGAAAATATTCGATTAGAAGTGAGTACTATGTAAAGTTGTTTCAGTATGTTTGAAGGGCATTTTGTATTGTTTACATAATTTTTTTTGGATTGTCAAATTGTATATCACTAAATAGCATATTTAGTTATAATACGACTGTGCAAAAAGCAGGTTTTCGATATGTAATCAAATAAAAGTTCTCATCAAGGTATAAAAGATTATGTCCTTTGAAGTATAGACTGGTTCAAAATTATTTTACTATGGTAATGAAAAATTTATACATATATTTGCAAAATGTTGCGTTTACGCAACATTGGGAACTAATGGGTTAAAGTAGTGGTGGTATGTGAAAACTGCAAATTTATAATATTTGCGAAACGCAATTCATTAATTTTCGGTTTTAAGTGCTAAAAATAACATTGTAGTTGTCTCACGATTCGGAACATTTTTAAAAGGTAAAAATGTACCCAGCTCTGGGGACCGGTAAAACACAGACATTACAATTTGTTACTCTGGTGCGGGACCGGGAATATAGTTGAATCTGAACCTGATGATGAAAACGAGTGGCATGATATAGATGACAGTGACAATGAGGCTGACGAGTTGAAACAATGGCTATATTAAATTTTAATGTTGAAATAAAAAATATTATACATACCTACAAGTCATTTGTAACAGATGAGCTTTTACAAAATATTGTAGAGGAAACAAATAGGTTTGCTCGGGAAAGTTGTCAAATGTACATCGGTCAAAGTCACGTATACGTTCTAGGCTTGAGTGTGATATAGCCGAATTTAAGCGTTTTTTCTCAATATGTATAGTTTATTACGAATATCATGAGACGAGACAGATTCCTTTTGTTGATACGTTGTATTCATTTTTGTAATAATGAGCAGTGTAGTAAAGATGATCGTCTCTATAAGTTGGGTAAAGTTTTGAAAGTATTAAATACAAATGTTCAAGCTGCGTATACTTCAGAATGGGTTTTGGTAGTCGAGGAAAGTGTAGTTCCTTATCAAGACTGCAAATAAAACAATATCTCCCCAAAAAAAGCTCAAGTGTATGGAATTAAGTTATATAAGATATGTACAGCGGATGGCTATAATAACCACATAATCGTTTATCGTGGTAAGAATACGACTACTAATACAGACACTCCTCAGAGTGAGCAGATAGTATATGATCTTCTTGAAAGTGTTGAGTTCAAAAATGGCTAGTACCGTTACTTGTAATGCTGATAATCATTACTCTAGTTTACCTTTAGCTGAATCATTGCTCAAGAAACAAATCATTTATTGTGGAACCCTGAGGTCCAACAGAAGAGGCGTTTCCAAAACGCTACCTAACAATATTAAAAAGGGAGAAATCTGTGCTACTCAGAACTTACGTATTATAAAATAGATGGACAAACGGCCAGTTTGAATGTGTTAAGTACTGATCCAACTCACAACCGCTTTTAAACTAACAGGAAAATGAAACTAACAGCGTCAACCTATACTTAAACCAAAAAAATTATTGATTATAATAAAGCAAAAAATGGCGTAGATATTAGTGATCAGATGAGTTCTTATCATTACGTATTAAGCAAACGTTTAAAATGGTACCGTAAACTAGCCTTTGAATTTTTGCTCGGAACAGCTATTGTGTCTATAACAAGGTTAATTCCTCAAAATTGTCTATAATGGAGTTTAGTAGAAGATTGTCACTCGAGTTAATTGTTACTTCAGCAGCATGAAGCAACCACTACTCCCAAAAAATTTTTACACACCTTTGTTAAACCGTCTGGGCCAGGAAATAAACAGAGAAGACAGTTTTTTATTAAGTAACTAAGTACAATTTAATTAGTTTACACATTTTTGATTTCCAAATATCATTTAGACTAATATAGCATTAAGGAAGTCTTTTATGTTGTGTGATGTGGTCTAAATATATAAAAAATAGTAAGCCAACTGACTAAAAACATGAAAACTAATTACGTCACTACCAGTCCCCGAAGACCGGTAACTCCCAATCAGAATTACTTATTTAGTTGGATACGCGTTTAGAAACTAATTGAAATACGCTTCGAACGACTCTCGAACATTTAGTGACGGAAATTCCCAAAGAATCACGCATGCAACTGTATATATCATACAAGAGTGAATTAAAATAAACGTGCTACACAGACGTCGACTATATTCGAAGAAAAAAAAAACTACCGAAGTCAAATTGCCGATGATAAACATGCTTCACTTTTCGGAGCAATACACTGATCATACACATTAACAATTCCCTTGACGATGTGCAGAAGCTCCATTATTTAAAATCGAGATTGTCAGGTGAAGCAGAGCAATTACTGCGGACTATACCAATCACTTCAGAAAATTATGTCAAGCATGGGAAATTCTCAAAACAGATAAGCACAGCAACAAAAGATACAACTGTATGTTAAGGAGACTTTTCAATATCAGAAATATAACAACTAAGTCAGCCTTTAATATTCAACGACTACTTGATGTCACAGTAGAATTCCTGAGCTCACTGAAAAATCTCGGGTTACCTACGAAATTATGGGATGGCATCAAAATATATCTGATCATAACTAAATTAGACCCTGAAAGTCATCGCTTGTGGGAACAATGTACCTCATCTGAAAGAGAATTTCCATCCTTCGACACTCTAAAAAAATTTTTGGAGAGTAGATTTAAATCACTTGAGATGATTGAACATACAACCACACTAGCAAGACCAGAACAAAATAATCTGCTTCAAGTGCCTGGTACCCAATCATTCAGCTAGTAAATGTATGAGGAAGACGTCGTGTCGGATATCCCACAAGAAACACCACTCTCTACTCTACCCGGAGAGAAAGGAAGAGTTTGTAAAGAAAGATAGTCATAAAGCCTGGCAAAAAACATAAGTCTCACATTTCGTTAATCGATCTGGTCAAATACTACTATATGAAGCATACATACATGAATGTATTTACTGCCTTTACCCTTTATTATAATGGATTAAATGATTTTTTTTTATTACGTTTACTTTTCTACGTTATAAAGGAATTATTTTTTTTCGTATTTAACTTTATTATTCCATAACAAAAATTCTTGAAATAAACGTGCTAGTGCCATCTATACGTAGGCTCTGGTTATTTTCAAATTCTTAATTTTTTTAGGTACCTGTCACTTTGCTAAATCGCCACTAGATGGTGATACCATTAAATAATTGCATATTACTAATCAGGTTTTATTTGAAAACAAACATCTGTTTAACATTTTTACAAAATTTGATAAGGACAATTCTGTTGCATACCTTTTTCCGAAGGTGTGGTCCTTTTAACTCGGCCATTTTGTTGTGGTGTAAAATTATATTTTAGAAACTTTCTGATTTCGGTTTTCTCGGTGTAAATCACCATTTCTTCATTTGATGAAGTAATAGAATCGCTATCGATTGCGGATATAAAAAATATGTTGCTTACACCCACATGGTGAGTTGGCTCGATTTTAGGCTTAAACTACGATATGTAAATTGAAGGAAATATATTTAACCAGTTCGTAGTAAATTATCACAATATAGCTCGTCTTCGGCCTATAGAGGCAAAATAACGTTAGATGAATAAACCGATATTATATCCCTTACCTTTTTGTAGCTTTTTCTGTTTGGTGTTTTCGTTCAGCGTTTTCATTCTTCGTATACTGGTTGCTGTTAAGATTATACGTTACGTACCTTTCGTCACGGTTTTGGTATTGTTACGATGTGCTCGGAACTGGGAATGAGCGTAACTGATTACTGGTAGCTGCCCTGCAATGACGAGGATTGAAATTAAACTGTACTAAATAAAGTACACGTACTCGTTCAAGAATCAGGTTAGGTCTTTCCTTATCTCTTGTATCGATAAATATTACAATGTCAAGTTTATTTTCTAACTGGTTACGTATACCTGCAGCTCATACAAATGATTAATTGCAATTAAATTAACCATATTATAAATTATTTTTAATGGACTGTTTACCTGTGTTACAATTTCACGATCATATTACTATCCGAAAACCTTTCACTTTTATAATAACTTCACTAACGTAGAATTGTTATAACTGGATCAATCCATTAGTAAATAATTTGTGCACATACTCAACCAAGTTTGAGGTAATTACTATTGAACTTTTAAATAACACCACACAGTGATTGGTTAGCATTTGGCTTCCATCTTTGATACTATCTCAGGAGCAAAGATTGTGTTTATACATATACTGGGTGTCTGTGTCATATTAGTTATACTATGTTTGTTAGCTTTTAAGTATAAATTAACTTGCGTTAGGAAAAGTGTTCAGATCATTATCTAATCTTACTTGACGAGTTACTCGTATATGCATGCTAAAACAAAAACTTATAGAATGAACTGAACAGGCTTCTCCGATTATATATATCTATTTGATTTTGTCATGGCTAAAGGGGGATTTATGCTTGTATATTATGAAACGAAAGGCAAGTTGAATTGTTACCTTTCTAACGTCAATTGTTACGGTTGTTTATGTACTGTTTTCCTTCTCAGGGATTATGTATGAAAGATCTTTCAGCATCCCAGAGAGGGGCATTATATGTTATTAATAATTTTAGATATTAGGATAAATTTATATTTAGTAGTGTATGGGGTAAAATTGCATGTTTTGATACGCATACACTATAAGAAAATGTGTACATTGTATTAAATTATTATTTACATTATATATATATATATATATATATATATATATATATATATATATATATACAGGATGTTTAAAAAGATGCGGCAATATTAAAGGGGGTGATTGCCCAGGTCATTTTATACAATAAAGTTCCTATAAACATAGGTCCGCAAACGCTTCGTTACCGATCTACAGCGTGTTGAAGTTTAATTTAAAAAAACAGTCAAAATTAGATTTTTACAAAACGGCTTGAGATATCATAATGAAATTTTACGCGTGTCAATAGCTGTGGGAGACGCATACTTTGCAATACAACACGATGTTTCAGTCGTACCATTGGCGCGCGTATTGGCACGTCACAGGCTATTTTTCAAGAAAAAACTAGGGTGCCGCTGATTTCTCTAAAAATAAAAAATATTTTTTGATTCTTTGTTCAATTGTGAAGAAAAAAGTTCTCTTGACTTTTTATCGTATGACGTACCGTTTTTGAGTAAAAAAAACATTTTAACGCATATCCATTTATCATGCGTACAAAAATATTTTTAAACATTCCTATATTATTCACTGATATATCACTGACATATTGAATCAGTCTCGTGATTAATAATTTTGTATGTGTCGAATTTGTTGAAGTTCCTTATCATGAATCGCTATACGAATGCCGAGATGACCGACATGCACTACATTTATGGATTTGCTGATGGGAATGCATTAGAAGCTAGGCGGTTGTATACTGAAAGATTTCCGGGCCGTATTGCTCCTGATAGAAAAACTTTCGAATGTATTCATAGGCGTCTTTATGAAACAGGCACATTAAGACGAAATGGAGGAGCAGGAAGGCGAAGGACAGCAAGAGCGGTAGAGCTGAAAGAGGATGTGCTGGACATGATTGAAGAACATCGAGGTACTTCTACTCGAAAAATTGCTGACGCTTTGGATGTAAGTAATAGGACTATTTGGCACATTCTTAAGGAAAATTTGTTGTGTCTATTCCATATGCAACGCGTTCAAGCACTTCTTCTTGCTGATTTTCCTCCTCGCATTGCATTCTGTCACTGGCTTTTGCACAAAATGGTTCAAATCCCTCAACTCCTGATGTTGATTCTGTTCACCGATGAAGCGAGTTTTTCAAGAAATGCAATACGGAATTTCGATAATAACCATGTATGGTGTGAAGAAAATCCAAATGAAATTGTTGAAGATCGTTATCAACATCAGTTTTCTTTGAACGTTTGGATTGGGATTGTGGGCCTAATTGGACCGGTATTTCTACCCGGGAGACTTACCGGAGAGGTGTATAGCAACCTTTTGGAAAACACGCTCCCTGGATTTCTGGAGGACGTACCATTAGCAATTAGAGATGCAATGTGGTATATGCACGATGGCCCACTTTAGTCAAGTAGCTGTGATTTCTTAACACAAGCATACGGAAATCGTTGGATTGGCCGGGTGGACCTCACTTATGGCCTGCACGATCCCCGGACTTAAATCCCCTTGATTTTTTCCTGTGGGGCCATTTGAAGTCCTTGGTATACGCTACTCCATTGGAAAACGTAGAAGACTTAAGAAATCGAATCATTGCTGGGTGCAACTCAATTAAAACATATCCTGGTGTTTTTGAGAGAGTTCGCCAGTCAATGAGGAGAAGATTGGATTCTTGCATCCGAGCTCGAGGTGGTCACTATGAACAGTTTTTGTAATTTTTGGTTTGGTGAAATATTTGTTTTTGTCCTTGAATGAAACCCTTGATTTTTAAAACTTTTTTTCTGTAATAAATGGACATGCACTAAAATGTTTTTTTTACTCAAAAACGGTACGTCGTACGATAAAAAGTCAAGAGAGCTTTTTTCTTCACAATTGAACAAAGAAGTAAAAAATATTTTTTATTTTTAGAGAAATCAGCGGCATCCTACTTTTTTCTTGAAAAATAGCCTGTGACGTGCCAATACGCGCGCCAATGGTACGACTGAAACATCGTGTTGTATTGCAAAGTATGCGTCTCCCACAGCTATTGACACGCGTAAAATTTCATTATGATATCTCAAGCCGTTTTGGAAAAATCTAATTTTGACTGTTTTTTGAAATTAAAATTCAACACGCTGTAGATCGGTAACGAAGCGTTTGCGGACCTATATTTATAGGAACTTTATTGTATAAAATGACCTGGGCAATCACCACCTTTAATATTGCCGCATCTTTTTTAAACACCCTGTATATATACCTATACACACACACATTATATATATATATATATGTATATATATATATGTATATATATATATATATATATACATATATATATATATATATATATATATATATATATATATATATATATATATATATATATATATATATATATATATATATATATATATATATATATATATATAAATTTACGCTTGTTGAGGGAATTGTCATTTAATTGCTATTCCTGTTTCACGCTTTACAGGGTCTCTCTTGTAAGAAATAATAACTTATCTTTTCTTTCTTTAAAGCTTGTGGCGCTTGTTTTCTGTCAGTTCTCCCTATCTGTCTGTCTATCATTTTGTTAGTTTTCTAACTAACCTAACAATCTTCTTTATTTTTATCCACACTTTAAAACACCCATGCTATTAGAGAGCTCTGCGGTCTCAGGACCATTTGGCTGATTTGCTAGTTGAGCTAACCATTTCCTCCCTTTTTTTATGTGACATGGTTGGTTAGACACGTTGCACTTTGTCAGAAACATCAAATTAATTAAGAACATTTACCATACCTTTTGTGATAACTGCATTAATATTTTAGTCTGCACAATAATAAAAATTAGAATTTTTCATTAGAGCCTACAAAAATTTGTAATTGACATAAAATAAATATTTTGATCAAGTTGCGAAACATCAAAATTTATTTGTCACCTGTATTAAAGTAAATTTCAAATTACTGTAACAAATATTTAGAAAAACGGGATCCTATTTTTACAAAATGAAACTGTGGTTTGTAAATATGTTTTATCATTAGTAGTATTATTGATAATTGTTTTAGTAAATGGAGTTTGTTGATTTGGGGCTGTTTAAGTGCACGTTGCTTATTAAATTTGGTTGAATGTGTATACACATTTGTAAAATCTATACAGCAGGTATGGGAACTACAAACTATGCAGTAGCAACACCCAAAAGCAAGTCGAAAATGTAATATTAAATTAAACTTTATTTATTTACAACAGTAAACAAGATACACCTCTTTTAGACACAACATAAATGTAAAGTCTATTTCTTAACATTTCAAATAAAATAAATACTGTATCTTAGAATAAATTTATAAGATATTTGTTATGTCAGCAAGAACATGATGATGTTGATGGGGTATAATGATCTGGTTCATTTAAATCTCTAGATCGCCCTCTTCGTCCTGGCAGTACAGCTCTATCGACAGCTGATTCCATCCTTATCATAACCTTTTCAAGTAGTGCATCTATTACTGTTGCAACATTTTGGCCTGTAGCTGCACTTGTTTCAAAATATGTTATCCTAAAACTCATTTTTAGTATACGAAATAAATATTTTACAGATTACCCCAATTTATCGGCATATTCTCTTGCTCGCCATTCCCTAATTACTCTTTTCTCTTCCAAGTCAGCTTTATTACCACACAAAATTATATCAGGAGATTCACAATAGGCATGCATCTAAAATTCATTATAAGTTCAGTAATATCGAATTTTATCAGAATTGAGCAAATCTGGAATGTGTAACACAAAAGAGCTATTCTGTATGAAATTGCTAAGAATGACATTAAGAGTTTAATGGAATTTTTAAACTGTCTCATTTTTGTAACATTAAAGTCGGACCAAACTAGAAAGTAAACAAGGGATAAAAATATAAACTGAAAATAATGATGAGACACAAAATTGAAAATTTGACAGATAATGAAATTCAGTTTAATACGTAAAATAAATATCAATTGTTGCGGTTCTATTTTTATTTTGACCAAATGTCATGTGTCTTCAAAATCTAACAACCCATTGCTGCTTTATCGAACTGTAGGTTATTCTTTATTGTCCGTCATCAGAAATTGAACAGGTTGGAAGCTTTAATTTATTACAAATTTTTACATTGGATTTTGATTACAAATTACAAATTACAATTCCAATTCTGTGAGGGTCAGATGTTTCTCGGTTTCGTTGCCTTTAATAAATTGAAGTCTGTTGTAAAATTACAATTCATTTCGCATGTGGGTATTCCTATTTCAGTAAGGGAGATTTTGGATTAGCTTTGTGTAAACGATAGTTATTTTTTTTTTATATTTCTCGTTATTGGAAATTATCATTAGTTGAAAGTGAAATTGCGTCTTATAAAATTATATTCGGTATTAAAATTACTAAATATGGAGTATAGTTGCAGTGTTAAAAGTATTTTCAAAAAGAATTTGGTTGATGAGGATATCAGGTTTCATTGATAAGGTACCGTGAAATCTTGTCCAGAGCGAAATGTTTTTTTAGGACGTAGTTTTCCGTTTCCTTTGCCGATGTGTCTTCGTTTTTAGCGCGTACAATGATTTAAAGTATTGAGGTTCTAGGATTGGCTAATTGAAATATAATGGGGAATAAATTGAAGATGGCGAGAACTGAAGAAATGGTCAGGCAGTCTTGATAGAAATGTAGGTAAAGGCACATGTTTAGTTGTTTTGCGACGAAAGGATTTGATGTGCTGGGTGGAATTTAGTTACGCCATACCAAGGGTGTATCGAACATTTCCGTAGGAATATTTTTCTGTTACCATCGTTTTGGGATGTTTGGAAGAATCACACACCCTGGGTGTATTATATCGTTTGTGTGTCGTTCATCAGTAGTGACAATTTCGGGTCATACAAGTGGTTCTAGTGCTGAACCTTAATTCTGTTGAACGGTTGTTTTTTTCGCAATTATTTTATGCGGATTTCTTGTAATAAGTTCCTAGTTATAGGGCAATTTTCGCGTACTTAGCTAATCCCTTAACGAACAATAAGCTCGCTGTAAATAAACCGCTTTATAAGTTCGTATGAATGACTTTTGGTTAGTAAATTTATAGTTAAAAGTTAATGAGCGTAGTGTAAATATAAACATTCGTGTACCGTATAACCAAATGAAATATAAATCATAGTACTCTGATATAATCAAGTTTCCTAAATTCACGATGTGGTTTATCCATGGAGGAGATTTCGGTGTCGTCACGACGACGGTCCACGTCATTCAAGCATCTACAGGGGGCCATCCTCTGAAGCCGTACCGTTTGCTGTACAAAGAAACGCGGAAAATTTTGGCGAGCCCAATTATTGCGAAGGCCTGTTCAAAAACTAAAGGTAAACGCTTACGTACATTTATTTTTTGTTTCATTGACATTCCTAATAGTGTTTTTTATTTGTATTTGCCGAAAGGTTGCATACGCTTTTGTTCAAAGTTTATCTCATAGTCTGTAGTTGTTCAATTTAGTTTTATAGCATATCCATAAGAGAATTAATTAAACTATACCGGGTTAGTACAAAAGAATCATCGGGTTTGACAAAGCTATAATTCTGAAAGTATGATAGAAGTTTAAAACGCGCGCCACCGTATGTTGCTTGTCATGTGCACGCCCAAGTGACGTCCGCAGTTGTCAAAATGGCGACTATGCAACAGAGAGCGTATCGTGTGTTAGAGTACGCGCGATGTTTATTGAATGTTGCAGTGCAACGTACATTCCGATGGGAATACCAAACTGATCCTCTAAGTCATCAGAGCATTCTACGATGGTATCGACAATTTAAGATCGCAGGTGTAGTTGATAAACGTAAAAGCACCGGAAGACCACGAGTACCTGAAGCAACAGTGAATGCGGTTAGACAATGTTTCATGCGTTCGCCACAAAAGTCTACCAGTAAAGCAGGTCGTGAACTTGGCATTCCGCAGAAAACTGTGTGGAAACTTTTGGGAAGCAATTAGGATTCAAACCGTATCGTAGACAGATGGTACAACGTTTTCGATCAGATGACTATGTCAAGCGAACCGAGTTTTGTACTAACATTCAGTAGGCAATGGAGGAATTTGCCAACCGCCTGGTGTTCAGCCAAGAAGCGAGATTTCATTTAAGTGGCAAGGTGAACCGCCACAACATTCGCATATGGGGCACAAAAACCCTCATGACATTATCCAACATGAAAGGGATTCTCAAAAATTGAATGTATTCTGTGCCGTATCCAGCACAAAAGTGTATGGAGCATTTTTATTTCATGAGAAAACTGTATGTCGTAACTCGATATGTTACAATTGTAGTTATTTCCATTATCGGATAATTCCAACAACTTTATATAGGTACCAACAAGATGGAGCTTCCCCTCACTGGCATAATGAGGTCCGTGCGTACCTAAACGAGGAACTCCCTTACCGTTGGATAGGCCGTTGGGCTGAAGGAGAGTTGGAATTATTTGCGTGGACTCCCAATTCTCCTGATCTTACATCGTGCGACTTTTATTTGTGGGGGTACATTAAAGACAAGGTTTTCGTACCACCACTACCTTCAACGTTGGGAGAACTCAGAAGACGCATTACAGATGCTGTTAACAGTATCGACCGAGATACATTGCAACGTGTATGGGATGCACTGGAATCGTTGCGACATCCGTCGTGTGACTCGAGGAGCCCACACTGAACATTTGTAATATGCTAAAATTTGAGTGTATTCTTTATCTAGAGACATGGCATTTACTATTCTATCTGTAATACAATCTGAAATATAGCTTCGTGAAACCTGATGATTCTTTTACTAACCCGGTATCATGTTGACCTGTATTTTCTGTTGGTCATACTTTACCATAATTTCATATTACCACAGTGTTCCATTTCTGAATGTTCAACGTTTTCTATAATTTTTTATAATTAACGAAAATACTTGTGTGGCGTTTGTAATATCACATGAGGATTTATGTTTGTTTCGTTATAATATAGATGTCTAGGTTAATGAACTGGATGTGTTTTCTTTAGAATGTATAATCATCTGTAACCCCAATTTCTTTCTACAACGTTGTTGTAATAACTTTCACTTTAGTTTTTAGTGTGATGAGATAATCTGTTTAACGTAGTAATTTATGAGGAAAGTATTAGTTTGCTGAAAAGTGTTGATTTAGGCCATTGTAAGTAACAATGCTCAAAAACTTATTACTCTTTAGATTGATAACGAACAATTAGAGAAAGATGCGTTAACGCATATTTTAATGGTTTTTTTTATTATAATTTTAAGGTATAACGTAACGTAGTGATAAATCAAACGGACCGAAGAGCGCATAAATTAAGGTATTTTAAGCATGACATTATTTTGCTGGGTTGTGCAGATATTATTTTGTAGCCTTTTAGGTATTGGCGTACTTGCTGCTGTGCACGGACTCACCTGAAATTACCATAAAGGTATGCCAGTTTGTTTGTTTGTTTGGGTACGTAGCTGTGTAGTTTTCGAATTAGGTATTACGATCCCGATATTGACGTTTATTAAATTTTAGGACATTTATGAATATTTGAGCGCGTTTAGGTTATGTTGTTGTGACGTATTTACATTTTGAACTCAATAATTAATTTCCGTTTTGGCCAGTTATATTTGGTTACTTGAGTTTATAATTTTGTGTTGAAGTTTATAGAAAGTTGAGTTTCATTATCGCCATTTTGCGGATTTTAGATGAAGCTTAGGGTTTTATTGAAGTTTGCGTAGGATTTTAGGTAGAGGCGAGTGCTTTATTTTGAGCAAACATTATGGTTTCCTGTTAGGCCATTACTAAGATCTAGTCCATGACGTTTTCCCGCTATAAATGTATCTAACAGGTGGCGGATTTGTGACCCGTTTCCCTGATTTTGGCGTTATGGAGTTGTGACGAGTGCCCATTAGGAGTGATAAGTAAGAACTCCGCCCACACCACTGAGTTACCTGCAGATTACCTTTACGGGATGATGCACTAGTGAGTGTTTGGCCCGTAACACAAAGTCTCTCATTCTTGTTGTCATAAGTACTTGCAGTGTGACTGAACTTATTTTTTGTACAACTAGGTTTTTATACCTCTTCAAGCACCTTATTTTTTTGCTTTTGTTTTAACAAGAGGATAATATTACAAGGAATCAAATTTATATTATCGAACATTTCTAAAAAGAATTAATATATCATATGATACGGTTGGGATCGGTTCAAACATTAGTATATGATAGGAATCATTCCCTCCACAGAGAAAAGAATCTACTTCAGTTACAATTATGAATTGAAGATCTTGGAGCAACAAAGGCACAAGCCAAAAAATGACATCAATTTTTCACAAGGCTAGTTACTTAGAAAATAGAAACTAGATGACGCCATAAGACAAACACTCTGGTTTCTTTGAAAATAAAATTAACCATTTCAAGTGTAAAAACAGTACAAGCTACCTTATTTGCACAATGGCCGCGTCAAGCAGTACGACAGTTCGACGAAATTGTATTATTATGACGATTCTGAAACCGAAGCTGACGCAGATTTTGGGTCTAATGATAGTATTAGGGACAAACATTGTTACGGGCATGACACTCACTAGAACATCAGCCCGTAGAGGTAAAGTGCATGTTACCGACATCCCTCAGTGGCATAGGGGGCGGAGTTTTTTTACACGACACTCCAAAAGGGCACTCGACACAACTCAACAAAGTCAAAATCAGGAAAAATGTGGATTCCTAGTGGGAAAAACGTCATCAACTAGATAATGACTTAACTGGAAACCATGTTCACTCGAAGAGAAAACACTCACCTTTATCTGAAAATTCTACAAAGTTCTCTTACACTTAAAATTTTAAGCCTCATTTAAAATCCACAAAAATTGCGAAAGCCACTCAAAATTCGTTATACATTTTCGTAAACTTTCATGTAAAATTAATTACTTGTCCAATTAACAAAAAAATAAAAAATAATAACTGGTTCTTATAATTTAATAAACATCATTTAAAATTCATCAAAACTTATTTTACATTTCTGAATATTAATATCTTTAATTTCGGTAACTTTTAAAATTTGTCGAACTAAAATCAACGTTCTTTTAATTTGGTGCAGGTAAAATAAATGCACAAAACGAATCAACACTACAAATATCTACCGAGTGTCCCAATAAAATGTATACACTCTTCAACAGTTCATAACAACCACACTTTTTTTTTGTTCAGTTGTAACTGCTTAAAATAATGGCTGGAGTCAGACTAAACTTTGAGAAAAGAAAATTCATTCTAAAGTGCTACTGGAAGACTGAGAACGTAAGTGAAGTGCAAAGACGGTTTAGGAAGGAGTATCAACGAGACTCACAATTACTCGTTTGCGAGATAAGTTTGAGGAAGAAGGAACTGTTAAGGATGTCCATAAGAACCATTCCGGAAGACCACGATCATCCACCAGCCCCACAAGAGAAGGAGAAGTCAACCAGAGATATCAGAAATCACCTAGAAAATCTGTCCGGCAAGCGGCTCGTGAGACAGGAGTTTCAAAATCGAGCGTCCATCGTATTTTGAAGCGTGCCAAATGGAGAAGTTTTATTCCTAGATTAGTGCACGCTCTCAATGAAGATGATTATGACCGCAGAATGCAATTTTGTGAGTGGTACCAATGAAAAAAAGAGGAAGTACCGAGTATCCTCCACGCTCACCGGATTTGACCCCCATGGATTTTTTTCTGTGGGGACATGTTAAACACAATGTTTACACCACAAAACCAGCTACAATCGATGAGTTGAGAGCAGCTATTGAAAGAGAATGTGCCGAAATGCCAATTGAAATGATTAGGAACGTTTTGGATTCAACCAATCAGCGTTATCAGCTGTGCATGGACCACAATGGCCAACAATTTGAACTTTTTCGATAATTGACTAGTTTCTACATTTGTTAACATTATTTTTATTTTTGACAGTTTTCTGTATTATAATAATTGTTAGTGTTATAGTCATTTAAAGAGTGTATACATTTTATTGGGGCGCTCGGTATATTACAATTAAAAGATAGCATAAAAAATTTATACAGAGGGCAAGTACAATTCGAAATATTACTCTGGCAGCGGGGCGTACACAAAAGGAATTCGTCACAAACAAACAATAAAACTTAACACCTAAAAAAATAATAAAGCTGCGACACCTATCCAGCAGCTGTCGCTAATAGTGTCAAGAAGAAGTAATACTAATTACTTCTTCTTGCGTAGCATAACCAATACATATATACAAATGATAATATTAAAAAGTATTATTTACTGCAGATGCGAAATTCCATTTTATCACAATTAAATTTAAATTCAACTAACCTTATTACTGCAATAAAAACAAACGAAAACTTTGTGAAAATAAAAAACGTTAAATCTAATCGTAATTTCTACTGCGACATTAAATCAAACTTTTGAAATTTCACCAAATCTTATAAACAAGCATATTAACATGGAAAACAAAGAAACAATGTTACGAGCGTCCTTTCGTAATTTCCATTGTTCTGGTCCAACCTTCATCAATCGGCTAACAACTTTTTATGATAAATGTCGCACAAACACTAAATTAACACAATCCGGAATGGGTACGTTCTTTTAAATAATCATATATAAATTCTTGAACACACATTAAACTGGCTTTTTAACTTTTACCAAAAAAATAACACGTGATACTTTTCTATTACACTTAAAAATCGCGGTATTAAGGTCCATAATTTCATTAAATTTGATAGTTTTTATCACAAAATCATAAAATTCGCCACCCCCGGCATCGTCGTCGGTTACGAAAACGCTTTTGTTTTTGATCAGCACTAGGCTAAACTTGAAATCCTCGGCTTCCTTATTGAACCCGGATTTCCTCTATAAAACGAATTGTTAATATAGCGCCGATATTGCACAGTCCCTATCAAATTACGAAGCCCGCCTTCACTTAACCATTACGACAGCCGCCACAATCACAATTATTCGCACTACATCTTTTCTACTTTCACGCTCGAAAACTCAACTCCAACTACTCTTCCGAATTTAACAGATTTCGCCATACATTTCACGCCGAATTACCAATCATAAAAAGCAGTTCTTTCAAATCGTAAGCGCGGTAAAAACTAGAAGATTTTCCGGAACCCAGTTGGAAAATACGCCACGCATTAAATTGCCCAGTTAAGGTAGTTCGAAAAACATATTGTAACATGATCTATTTACGTCGCCTCTAAACTTCGAAAAATCGACTCTAAACCAACGTATTATAAAAAACCACAATATTTGCCTACTTGAAACTAATTTATCAGAAATGAATTACCTGTCATACAGTCGCCAACGTTTTAAATCTACAAGCTAGGCTTTCGTGAAGTAATTTTACTACAAAGAAGCAATTTCCAATGACGTAATTTCAACTCAAACCAAACTATAAATTAACGATTACTTAAAAATAAGATCAACTATTTACTAAAAAATATTAAACTCCTATATAGTATTCCTTTTACTGTATTAAGGATAACAATACGCAATTAAAAAATTTCAATCTAGTTAGAGACAAACCGAAAGATTTGTATGCCATTGTCACAAAACTGGACACTACATCCCACTCCAATTTGCCATAAATCCAAACATCTCCAAATAAAGTAATAAATTTTATCTAAATTAATGCTTCCAAATTTTATACTCAAATATACATAAATTTTCAATAATCTGATATGACAAAACAAAGAATGTCAATAATGGGTCCCCTACTGTATACTATTTATACATGTAATCTCGGTAGTTGTTTAAAATTTTGCTGTTATAACTTATACGCTGATGATACCCAAATACAGTATAGTTTTTCTGAAAATGACGTTGTCTCGGCCATCTGTTTGATAAATCAAGAAGTAAATTGCCTCGTTAAATACTCGGAGTGTCACAATTTAAAAATTAATGCAAATAAAACGGTACTTTTACTCTTTGGTAAAGAAGTCTCCAAGGAACGTATAAAAAATAATGTCGTTATTCGAATCAAAGACGTGGATATTACAATCTCTGACACGGGTAGAAATATTGGATTAGTAATTGATTCTAAGCTTAGATTTAAGAAACATATATCCAACTGCATTAAAAAAGCTGTTATAAACTTAAAAGTACTCTATAATAAACGTAAACTTTTGAATCGTGGCACAAGAGCACTACTGTGTGACACACTAGTTCTGTCCCAATTTAATTTTTGTGATGCTGTGTATGGACCTTGTATTGATAGTTTGGACTCTAAAAGAATACAACGCATCCAAAACTGTTGCCTCAGGTTTATTTTTGGCATAAAAAAACATGAGTCAATCCACTACAAGCTCCATGAAATAGACTGGCTTAACATGGGCAACAGAAGAGTTTTGCATTCAACTTGCTTATACTACAAAATAATTAATACCAGAACTCCCTCGTATCTGTACAATAAAATCGAATTTTCATCAGAACTTCACAACTTCAATTTAAGAAACAAAAATCTACTTCTAATTCCTACTCATAAATCACAAATGTTTAAAAGGTCTTTCTCCTATAATATAGCGATAAATTATAATTCTATACCTGAAAGAATAAAATTATTACCATTCAATAAATTTAAAATTCGTCTCCGCCAACTCCTAATGAGCAGACAGTAATGACAATTTTATTGTTAGGTTTAAGTGGCAGAACAGTCGCCAAATGTCTTCACATTTGGCAAGACTGAACTTCGACCTTTTGTGCACTAATTTTAAGTTTAACTCTGTTTTGTAAATAACTTTATTTAGTGTTCAATAAATGGCAATAATAATAATAATATAACCTTTTAAATATCCTACTATTCGAAAAAAAGGGAATCTGCGGCAAATTTCAACCACACGTGACAACAGGTGAGCAATTAAAATATGTGGCTTATCCCCTTATTAAGTAAAATTATTGTGGTTAATTCTTTTTGCAAATTTTTAATTAAATAGGTTGTTATACTTTCTTAACGCTGAAATATCACATTTACCTATTACTAGTTCCATAAGGTTGCCATAAAAACATGTTGTTTGTTGTTATGCCTTAATATAAATATAGATCTGTGGCTTATCCCCTTCATGCCTTAGAAAAGCTTATATACTGATTTGAGAAATTAAAAAATAACAAAATTTGAAATTTAAGCATTTGATTCCATAAAAAAGCTTCACGTATATGACTTATGAAGCATCTTGGAGTTTATATTATCATAAGTGTACACGACACTGCTAATACAGTTTTTGTTCAGAGGGATACAGAACGCTTTGCTCAGTAGAAGAGGTTTTCTGCCCACACCAGATAAAACACCTTTTTCAAGATGGCGCCGAGAGAAAGATAAAGCGGAATTTGAGCCACAGCTATGTAAATAAACGCCAAAAACAAATGCCATAAAGAAAAATCGACCTCACTGCAACTGTCGCCAAAAATGTGGAGAAGCTGGGCAGGGAAAGGAAGTTCAAATTTTCGATGCTTTCCGATACTTATTAGATTATGACAAATAAAACATTTATCTTTTTTCCCACATAGACTCGGTCTCGAAAAAAAAGGTCTAATCCCCCTCCCAAAACAAAAAAATATATCATCGCGAAAAGTTTCAATACGATACTTCGTCAAGATTAGTGGTGATACAATATTCTCAGTCGATAAGAGAATTAAATTCTGAGCAAAAGTTGTCATATGCATTTCTATCCCACAGTTTAAAAAAGGGAGATTTTGCCGATTTTAAAGGCACAAAATCATCACATTTTAACGGGACAAAACTTTAATGGAACACCCTGTATATTTTTAGTATCTTGTAAAGATGCTAAATTCCTTCAATTTATGTATACACCATATTGTACCGTAATTTGAATGTATTTGCAATAATACAAATTCAAGAACCAAACAATCGCTAAGTGATTTATCTTGGCTTGACTGACAATAATGTTACTATTACTCAAATTAATTGCCTGCCTTACTTTGACTTTCCAGGCAATAATTAAAACATTAGAATTTATTTACAAGTCTGATATTTAACTACCTGAAAATCTCAAATCTGATCAAACGAAGTGACCGTCTAGTGTTAGGTACGTTATGTTATATAATGAGATAGTCTGGATGAGGTACGTGTTGCATCATGAGGGGCAGGTAAAAAAAATGAAACTACTCAAATTAACATCAACGAACTTTACGCAGCGGTGGTTCAGCCCGTTAAGCTATTATTGTGGGAAAGAACCACCAATAAAACCCACTTTATTCATAAATAAGCAGAAGTACATTAATAAAATCAAATAACACAAAAAAAAGAAGGGTTAAATATATAACAAAACACCATTAAATTAGGTTAAAGTGCGTACAAAATTATAACATTAAGAAAAAATGGATAAAAAGCTGTTTAGTTACACAGAAACACAAAAAAAACACATGTAGTCACACTCACAATTGGGTCATAAATAATCAAAATAAAAATCATAATAAAAATCGTAACACCAAACATGTGGCCCTTTTAAAAAACCAATCATTCCGGTCTTTAAGTAAATAAACACATAAAATAAAGCAAAGTACGGTACACATAAAATACAACAACAGTAAAATTGCACAGGTGATAATAAGGTAAAGGCAAGGACAAAAGAAAATAGACAAAGGAATTTACACGTACCCAACTGTTTACGTGACCACCAAAGCACAAAGTACATAAGTCAAATTACAATAAATCACATACAAAGAGAAATCAGCTCGCAGGTAAATTATTCTACTTAAACAAACTGACAAAAAAAACTCATTAAAACAAAGCCTTACAAGGGTAAGTTATAAATAGATCACCAACGACGTGACCGATACATAAGTTTGAGTGCGTTAGAAAAATACAGTGCTCCTCTCCCTGATTACACATTCATCTATACAACAAATAAAAAAATAGAAATAAAAATTCGAAGTGTTTAATGCTCTGGCCCGGTATCCTGTACCCGTTTACCAGCCACCTCTAGACAAATATAAATAACACACAGCAATGCTAATTCGCACAAATACCAGAGTGAAGGAGCCCGGTACTGTCCTTTATTTTAGCGGATTTCTGCTTACTGAACCCGCTTACGAATGAGATACTTTCGCAAGACAAGGTTTGATTCTTTTAATACGTTACATAGGCTGGTAAAATGATTGGCTGCGAGCTTTCATTTATATAAAAATACATACTTACACTAGAGTCCTTTAATTGGTCACAGACCCAAATCGTTAACATACGCGGTTTAACTTCAAAAAAGGGTGACTATAGATTAATATTTGAAAAACACATTACAACTAACCTCCGAAAGAATAGACAACTTAGTGTTGGCGAATACAAAAGAAAAATGTACACGGAAGAATTATTTTAAAGACAAACTGTTTACAATGAAGGTATTTAATTAACCCACAAATCGATCTGGCTCGATTGACATTCTAACTGTCACTACCTTCCCCCAGATTTCAAACCTAACTAACTTTACTCCCGCAATCAACCCCCATTTTTCAAAAGTATAATATATAATAAAAATATAAAAAACAAGAAACATTCATTTACGTTGGAACAGTTTCATATTAATATTATTGCACGACAATTTTAAAAATATGCATTCGTCCGTAACAACCCTACATTTCTCTCTCGGAGTTTCTAAGTAACAAACCAAGGTATCTTTTGATCGCGGTCTGTACCGACACAATTACTTATTAAGCTAGTGACATTTTTCCATTAAGACTCATAAGAAATTCGAATGATTCGTTACGCCCCTGAAGTAAAGCATTTTTAAGCGTGCACCTGCTACACACCATCCCAGCATGTGTTTTACCACCCTAGACAACTATCAGTTACATACATTCTCACATTTCTTACATAAACATATATAAATGAAATCTTTTGAAAACATTAGCAAATTACGACGTATTAACAACATATTAAAAAAAAATCCACTAATTATCTTTTCTATCGAGGTAACTTTGACAAACGTTTATTACAATAATAAAATTTTCGCGGTCCGCTACCTACAATATGGTCTCTACAACTAGCAGTTCCTGAGTAATTATCCGTTTAATAGGAATAGAAGAGAATAGAAAAATCACAACATAATAGTTTTAGGTGTCATAGTTATTAAGATACATCAAATGAATGTAGAAATTTTTAAACCATGTAATGTTATACCTACAGGGTGTTCTAGTAGGAATGATAAAATTGTACAGGCGTAAAATTTTCATTAAACGGATAATCTCTCAAAAAATACCAGTTATACAGACTATATGGGGTAGACATAATTTGAAGGGATTTAGTAGCTTTATAAAAGCATGGTATAATATACACTGTGTTCCATTAAAAAAATTAAGTTTTGGCCCGTTAAAATGTGATCATTTTGTGCCTTCATAATAAACACCCTGCGCACAGTAAATTTTCATATCTTTGGCAATAACTTGGCAACGCGACAAAATTTTCTCGAGAAAATGTAGTGACATATGTAGATTGTTGTGGTGATTTCGATAATGTAAAAACGTACTACCGATACCATGTAAAAAAATATCTTGTTAATATGCCTCGTCTAACCAGAGCACCTGAAACTGTTTTACAAATGTGCAATGTTGTAATTGTTACAAATTTTATTTGAAACATTTCACTTTTTCGTGGTTGCGGAGAACTTTATTGCACAGATGTATTGTGCCTAAGCTCTTCATGCATTATTAGGACCCATATGTGTTTTATTTCTGCACTAGCTTGACCTATAGGATTTTCTGCCAGTGCGATGTAAATGGCTTCTTTGAGTTTTCCGCATGTTGTATTCTCGTTTTTTTGCCTCTATCTATATATTAACACATTTGATTAGGTGATATTCATTCCAAACATGTTCGGCGATTCTTAATCATTAAATTTTGGCCTTTGCGGATGTTATTCTTGTGTTCCTGAGTTCTCATTTTGAGTGGTCTACTGTTCTCTACTATGTATGATCTGCCACATTTGCTTGGTAGGTTATATACCACAATTCTGATGCTGGATGTAATCATCAATACATGTAATAGAAAAAAGGGGAAATACAACTTTAGAGTGTATAGTCAGTTTTCACTATTATGTATTTGTATGTCATACCTACATATTAAGCAAATTACGAGAGAATATTCTTGTGTATGAATACACAATGGACACATAAAAGAAATATATAATGCAACAAAAATGATTATTTTGCAAACCATTTTATAATCTGGCACACAAAAAAAATTAATAATTAATTGAAAAAAATAAGCATTGAAACAAATATTTGTAATTTCTTTATTTGTTTAATGCCATTGTCCATTAAATGTGCAAATAAAAGTACTCTTTTTACTTCCAACAAATCTGGTATGCATTTCACAAAGAATGTCTCAAATGCACCACAAACTGTTACAGATTTACTCTTATAAATAATATGGCTATTTGATAACCTCATTTACTGAAAATAATAAACATAATTTTCATGAAACAACATTCCTTACACAATAGACTAAAGAAAATGCAACATACTATTCTCTTAATTATGTTTATATTGTTAGTGATGTATTTAATACATTGCATATTCTTCAATAATATACTTTGCAAATCATAAGAAAACGTGGTAACAAAATAAAACGAAAGCACATTAAAATTATGCAGTTAATTTTGCATACCCGCAGTTGTTCTATCCAGTTACGAATTTCTAGAAACGATTTTTCGTTAGTAAGATCAAACAGAAGCAGGAATCCCATGGCATCCCGATAAAATGCTGTTGTTAGACTACGGAATCTATAGCAACATTGCTACTAAACTACAAGTCTACACACAACTTTCTTTTTTTTCATGCGCTTTGTGTTCATTGATTATAATCTAATTAGTGCTAAAAGTAATAAACATACCTTTCCTGTCCTGCTGTATCCCATAATTGTAAATTAATTCGGTGATTTCGTCCTTTATATTGATGTACTAAACGTTTCTCTCGAAAATCAATTCCAACAGTTGAGATAAATCTTGCATTGAATATACCATCAGTGTATTGATATAGGAAGCTTGTTTTACCCACACCCGAATCGCCCAATGCTAAGAATTTTATCAAATAATCATACTCCATCTGTAAAAAGTATTACTTAGTTCAGTAGTTAAATTAAGAAAACTTACCATTATCTAGGTTAAACTGAAAAAAGGTGTTTACGTAAAAAATGTAGAACACATAGTTTGTAAAACTAATAATAAATTAAGCCAATATCCTGTTCATAACCAGATAAATTTTAAAAGCTGAAAATAAAAGCAATTAAACGAAACCACCTGTCAGATTTATAAGAGCGGATAAACGTCAAATACGATAAACACAAAACATTGACCTACAATACCGTTATTTGATTGGTTTGGTTGAAACGTCAGTAACAGATTGCTTTAAATTCGTAGAGATGTCACTGAATGCAACTTTATAATTTCTTTTAAATTTTTGTAAATAAAAACAATTGGAAATGATTAATAATTGCCCATGCCCATAACACAAAAAACTATTAAAACATTAGTACAGTTTCTCCACTATTTTAACGGAAATACGTAAACCACATCCTGATTACTTCTCTTATCAAATTATGACAGACTGCAATTTAACATAATTAACCACTTATATATCTGCCTTTAATTTTACATGCGAATAGTACTAGCAATAGAATAAATAAAAACGGATGTAATCCTACATAATGTTTAAATTAAGAAGCAACATAGTACCGCTGTTTATACATATACGATGATAGTACGTTATAAATTAAATTAAAATTTCTGGCTAACACATTTAGTGACTTTCTATAGTAGTAGGTCACAAGGTTCGTATACCCTAAAATTCAAAATTAATAGCACAAAGTTGGTACAAATCCTTTTTACGAAGAATAAATTAATTTATTGAACTACATATGTTTCACTCAAACTGTTAGTAGATTTGAAGTATACTTAGCTTTTACTTAGAAAATGTTTTAATGGTGCCCAATTTCCGGTTTTAATAGAAGTTGCTAACAAGAACAACGTTATTTATTTTAAATGAAATATTGGCTGTTTTATTTTTAGACTTAATGTTATGCTAGGTACATGATATCTTCGTAACCATTCATATATGTGTTTATACAATGTATCGCCATAGTATAATTTACACAATGGTTGTAGAAATGGGTCGTTTACCTGCCATTCAATTCTCTGAATTAGCTTTTAATATTTTGTTTTAAATTAACATGTCTTTCATTGGTAATATCTTATACCTATATTAAAATAATCGGGTGATTTAGTTCACGCAGATTGCGAGACAACCGCTTGACGGATTTCGGTGATTTTTTTTTGTGTGTCCGTATGTACAATATGAATATTTTTCAAATCGCTTTGAAAAAATTACTTTTACTGATAGAGAACCAGTTATATACAGTGGCGAAACTACAAAATTTTTCTGGGGGGGGGCAGGCCCCACGGGCTCTTTTTGGGGAGGGGTGCATATAAAAATTTTGTTGGGGCGTACACACCACTTTTTTATAGATGCATGCGCATGAAAACTACGTCAATCTTGTTTTCACTCTCAATTTTAAACAGTTTTGGTTTTCATGATCATGGTTTGTCATATACCTACTTTAAGTAAAAGACTTTCTTGTTTTCACATTTTATTTAGGAAATATAACATATAAGTATGAATTAAAAAAACTTCAAACTAATTTTAGTTTTTTATCTGTTTTTATAAAAACAGAGAGAACTTGTTCAGCCGACAATTTCTGCTTAACTAAAGCATTTTCGATACAGAGAAGTTATAAATTTGAAAATCTATCTTGTACCATTGTGGTTCTCAGCCATGTTTTTATCCGCCTCATAGCGGAGAAACTTCTTTCGCAACCAGCTGAACTGATTGGAAAGCCTACAGCAATTTGTAGTAATTTGTAAAGATTTGGAGTCAGATCCCCCTTCACTTGAACTTTTAGATTTTCCAACGTGATTTCAAGATTTTTATTTTTGAATAAATTTCGTATCACTAAAACTTTAGCTTGAAGTGTTGAGATTTCGATATTGAAGGCCCTCTGATAATTGACGACGAACTCAAATGCTTGATCCAAATCTAGCTTCATAAAGGAATCAATCGATCTTGCAAGGGAAAGATTTTCAAATCGTTTTTTCATATTGCCAATCACGTTGTCCATGACTTGGTAGTAAATGTTGACTTTCCAGTATTCGGGAGCTGTAGTTCCTGCAGGTATGTCGATCAGAGATGATTTACCCAGGGTTGAGTCAGATATATATTCATTAAGCCTTTGTGGCTGCTTCCATTTTTTGAAATCCTTAAAGGCTCCAAACAAATGTCTTGTTCTCCAGAGAATTTTTTTATTTCACTCCACAGGTCCTCAAATTTGTTCCTCTTCTCTTCAAAGCTACTTATAGTGCTATCTATGATATCACTAGCCTGACCTAGTGTGGCATCTTTTCTCTGAAAATATTTACTCAGTACACTTGCGACCATTAACACTGAATGGAAGACGAACAAACAAACGATAAATTGTGGCTTTACCATTGATGCCTGTATTCCAAGTGCTTCTACAGAATTTTTGTGTCGCCCTTGTTCAATTTCCTCATCCAGAACATTTCGAATTGCTTGGAAATTTTTCAAAAGGGATTTGCAATTTTCATATCGACAACTCCACGTGGTACTGCTAAGACTTCCCATTTCGCCTCCCCGAGTTTATACCTAGAGCATCACGGGCGTTTATCAGATAAGAGTGATGACCGGGTTGAGAAAAGTGGACGTATATTGCCTCCAGAGTGTTGAAAAATGCAGTTGCAGTAGACACCTTAGCACAACTGTCGACAATTACCAAGTTCATCCTGTGTGCCAAGCAATGAAAGTAAATGGCTTGTGGATGATCCTCCCTTATTTTGGCTTGCAGTCCTTGGTGTTTCCCAGACATAACACTGGCTCCATCATAAGATTGTCCAATTAATATGGCGTTATTCAACAAACTGCATTTACTTAGATACTTTTTAATAAGTATTTTTAAACTCTCGGCATCTCTAGAAGAAGAACAATCTACGAAACCAAGAAAACGTTCCTCAACTTCCAAGTCTATGGTATATCTGATTGCCACGGACAATTGTTCTTGTTTGTAGCACCTAGCTTCATCAACCATTATCGAAAAAAAACCACATTGCCGCACTTCTTCTACAATCTGTTCAATAACAAGTTGAGATGCGATGCTTATTATTTCATTTTGTATTTTGGAACTGCAATAACTGATATGTCTGTCTAGATGCATAGAAAAATTCGTCATGTTTTGCCATAAGTTCACCCAGCTCCAGAAAATTTCCTCGGTTAGTAGATGTTGCGTCTTCTCGGTGTCCTCGGAGTGGCAGCCCTTGACGTGTCAAGTATAAAATCATGTCGATTAATTTTATCATATAATCTCGGTTCTGTATTATCATTTCTTCATGTTGTATGGTTAGCTTCTTATGAACATATCCGGCCTTCAAGGCATGCTTGTAGCCTACAAACCTTTGCATACAGTCACTGTGAGCCAAAGACGTGTCATGTTTTTTCAGTGACTCACTTAGTTTCCTCCGCTTTATCTAACTTCACACTATAGTCAAGCCACTGATAAGTATCAAAGAATTGAGACGAAAACGATCTCCGTCTATCTCCAAATGAACTTTTTGGAAAAAACAACCCTTGGGCCCCTTGGCTGCGAAGGACCACTATCAAGAGTTCCCAGATCTTGATCTTCTGGATCATTTCGTCCTCTTTGATTTGTTTCTGCAAATGTAAAAACATCGGATGTTTTGCTACCTTGCCCTTCTTCAGCGGCTTTATTTACATCTTCTCGTATGCCTCCACCAACATTATCTATATTTGAAGTTGAAGAATGTGTTAAATCACAAGCTATCTCAATATTTGTTGTTGACTCACATACTGGAGTAGACGTTTGCCTTGTCTCAGTCTCATCTTTGTCGGGTTGATTTGTGGCAGATTTGAAAAACGATCGTATGTCTTTGAATTTCTTCATGTTCAAACCGCCCACAATCTGCAATCTGCAACGCAAATTCAAATAAAAACAAATTTATAAACACCGAAGCTAACTGCTCGGACACTGATGGGGCAACAAGTAAAAGGCGTGAAAGAAAGTACAAATCAAAATCCCTTTGCAGTTTTAACTTTAAACTATTATTATTATTATTAGCTGAAACTTGTGATGCAATCTTTCCTTTTTTTTCACCCATCAAAATTTTAACATCTTATAATACTCTAAAACAAACATACAAATAAGTAAAATTACCTTAGTCCTTAGTTGTTTGTGGCAGTTGGCCTTGGCAGTGGCTATTTGTTTGCTTTGATGTTTTATTTCACACAGCACTGTGCTGTCAGCACAGAAGACTCAGAACATGGAACACCGAACACAGGTTATATTGGCCTTGGCTCATAATAATAATAATAATAATAATAATAATAATATTACATAAAACATTAAATATAACTATAACAAGTACTAACCCCATGAATTCATCGTGCGTTGCAGCGTTGCTTATATAGGTACCGATGACGCAAGCAACCCTTCTCGAATCTTCTAGAAGTTCGATGACTAATAATTTACGTAAGCTGCTGTCTGCGTCTGCCTAGGCATCGTAATTATGATTCATACATCTAGATTGTTCGGAATAATGAGTCACCATTTCCGGTATGTTACACTATTTTTAAGTTTCAAGTCTCGCTTCCTTTATAAAAAGTTATCTTTTAGAATGTTAATGTAAACTGTATGTAAACTAATCTAATCTACTAATCTTTGCGGCGTCTTTATGCTTGCTGGGTTTTCTACATCGTGAAAGAGGAACTATACATGCTATTGTTTATGTATTAACACTCAACGCATATCAGTATCATGAAACAAAACAATTCCAAGAGCAGCACAGTCACAGTCAGCAGTCTACCGCCGCCGCGCCGCTTAGCTAAAGAAATATTACTTCACCGTGTAACAACCTTTTTTTGTGGTTGTATTAAAAAGTACATTAATTTAAGGATCATTAATTTATTTGGCGTAATATTAGAAAAGTTTTTAATTATTAATGTGTAGAATTGAGAATGGCAATTTAATTGGCATTTCCTAGAACAAATCTTTGGGTGTAATATTACATACATAGTTTTAGTTCCCTTTCTTAAAAAAAATGGATTTATATTATTGTATTCGCGCAAGCGTGAAGATTTTAAAGGGGAATACACTTGAGTTATTCTGAAAAGCTTTTTTGTACTTCACTTAATGCTGAATGTTAACAGCAATAAGCATGATTTTTACTTAATTTTTTATGTTTTGGTGCCATCAGAATTTTGGTGGTAAGTTATTTTTTTCTCATTATATTTAAAGCTAAAGCCTTTGCTTTTTTTAGGCACTTTTTAAGTACTTACTTTTCAAGTATGCACTTTTATTTTTTTATTAAGTACTTTTTTTACGTACTTATTTTTTAAGTACGCACCTTTTTAATCACGTAATTTGTATACTTAATAATCTTTAATGGCACGTATAAGTCAATATTTAACTGTACTATTATTTTAAATGGCAAGTTTTACTTGAGTTACCTTTACAACGCAAGTTCTACATTCTTTTACAAATAAATTTGGCGAATTAAACTTCAAGGAAATTCCATATTTTAAGGATAACTAAGCAAGACATTAACCTCACCATATGAACCATTCTGCTTCATAGTATCTGTCACAGTGTATGTACAGAACCGTTAAAAGGTAAAGTTTTTTTTATAATTTAGTTTATGACTTCTGAATTTTTTTTTCGTTTTCAAACATATATTAAATAAATTTATGTATAACTTGTTGTTTTATTTTCATTTGTGTTAATTTGTTTATAGTGTTCAATAACTAGGTTTTGTTGTTCCTAGATAGATATATAAAAAAAAAGAAAGACAACATGGCGCTCGAGAATTTATTATTTTTTTCGTAATTTTTTTGATAACATTTTTGGAATTAAGTGAAAATAATCAAGCAGAAAAGAAGCAACTAGCATTTCAGGTAGGTTAATTAAACTATTTATTAGAATCCACCCTTATATTCATCTACCGATGAGCCGACGGCAGTAGCGATTATTAAAAGGTAATTTTTTATATTAATTAAATTATTTGATCAATTACGAATGGTATATTACAACATCGCTTTTTTATTTAATGTTATAAGTTGGCCCAGTTTTAGTGTTTATACACTTGGAGCCGCCATTAATGTTACAATTTGACGCCTTTTAATAATTGTTGTTATACTTTGGCTTAAGTTAAGGTTATAACCGATACAACTTATGCTCGAATGACGAATATTCTAATGTCCTTACATAATAAATAATTAATAATTGTACCTATCACTATGTCACTATTACTACTCGTTTGTTTATCGCAATGGTTTAAGATTTAACGAATTAAGTTGTTAGATGGAATTTAAGATAAGAATGAAAAATGGGGAAGTGCTCCGTTCTTCTGGGGTGTGTCACGGCTTGCCTGGGGTGTGCATGGCACACCTTGCACTAGTTTCGCCACTGGTTATATATCAACTATGCATAAGTAAAAAACGATTTAGTTTGATTAGACGAGTAACACAAAGCAGTGACCATCACTCTTAAACCAATTCTCAAAAGCGTTCTTTAAGTACAGGGCTGGTCAGTGTGCTTTTAACCTTTTATTTATTTACTTGTACAGATTTTTAATTACAGTTATAAAACGCATCTAATTTATACGTAACAAGTTTCTTTAAAAAAATATTATGGCGTGCAATATACAAACATTTTAATGGTCGGATGGGTATAATAGATATTTATGTATTAAGGGCATAATCAGAAGATTATGGCTCGACGGAATGTTATATTCCTGAGAGCCATAATCTACAATTATGCCCGTGGTACATACAATGTTTTATTTTATTTTGCACCATGAAACTGGAACAAAATTTTAAAAAGATTCAGTATTTTTGGCAAGTTTTTAAATGCAAATGCAGTGAAATAAAGTCGACAGTAGGCTAATTTGTTGTTACTAAGATACTGTGATATTGCTAAATTGTTGCTAAGGTACTGTTTGTTTGTAAATAATTTGCATTCTAAAATGGAAGGAGAAAACGAAAAAACTTATTCACAAGAAATTTTAGATGAATTTGAGGCCGCCCAGGCAAAAATAATTCCAAGTAAATCGAAATATTTATACATAAAAGAGTACGAAAAGTTTTGCGCGTGGCGGAGCACAAAAAATGTGTCCACACAATGTGATGAAAAAGTTGTGATGGCATACTTGTCTCAAATGGTAAGGGATTGTATATATACATTAGTCAATTATCTCTATTCAATAAATATCTATTTTTGCAGTCAAAGATCTATAAGCCGTCGTCACTGTGGTGTTTACATTCTAAATTGAAAAAGATGTTCAAGTTGAAGGAAGATGTTGATATATCTCGTTTTTCCATGCTCACAGAATTCATGAAGAATAATTCTGTAGGTGATCAAGCTAAAAAGTCCTATGCATTGCAACGGCATCAAATTGAAGAATTCATGTTGAAGGCGCCTGATCATACGTACTTGTTAGTTAAGGTATAACGATTTTAGCTTTTTTTCCAATTCTCATTATAAAAATTATTGTGTTTTATAGGTTGTCACAGCCTTTGGTATTTTTGGAGCATGTCGTCGCGAAGAACTGCACGATTTGGCTGTACAGGACGTAACAACTGAGGGATCAGGGCTATTAGTGAAGATCAGAAAAACCAAAACTTATACTTCGAGGCAATTTACAATTGTACCAAGCGATGGATTGGTTGATTACGTCTCTTTGTACCGAAAATATGCAGCATTACGATCGCAACATACTAAAATTGACAGCTTGTTCTTATCGTATCATAATGGCAATTGTAGTGCTCAGACCATTGGGAAAAACACCTTAGGCATAATGCCGAGGATAATAGCAGAGTTCCTTAATCTACCGGATGCCCATAAGTACACAGGGCACTGCTTTCGCAGGAGTGCGGCGGCGATCTTTGCAGAAAGCGTCGGTGATACAAGGGCACTGAAGCAGCTTGGTGGATGGCGATCGGATAAAGTAGCCGAATCATATGTAGAGAATTCTCTGCAAAATAAAATTAAAATTGCTCAGAACATTACTGGTACAGCAGCTATAAGTATACCACAAAACGGCGAAGGAACTGTCAGCTTTGGTGTTGGCTCATCTGGAGTGACAATTTCAAATCCATCCAACTGTATTTTCAATTTTTATAAAGAATAAGTTTCATTACTATTATTTTTATTAATAAAGGTTGTATAGTAAGGTTGTTGTTTCAATAATTCTTTCAACTTACGTGACATATCATGTCATGTGTTTGCTGTCAATCATGCTGCTTAGCAACAATGACATTTCCGTGCTATAAAGACCACATTACGCCCGCGTTTGGGGCGTATAAAGAACATTATGGTGGCAAAATAAAATAAAACATATTACAATACATTAGGACCAACAGGTAAAGCAACCAGTTTTTAATGTTTGTTTAGAAAACAATATTGTAATAACTGTTATGTAATTAATTAACTTAATAAAAAATTTTTGTTTAATTAGAGAATAACCTGAATGTCAGTAATTTTTTTTTATAACTCACAGGTTTTTTAATTATGACATTTACTATAAAAATAAGTGTTCTATAATTAAATTTTACTGTCATTCAAATTTCCCCACGCAAGATCAATCCCTAACACAAGTGCTGTCTTACAAGAACCTCCTTATTAGAATACAACTTCAAATTATCAGTCATAACCTACAAAAACAAATACCATTTCCAACCAGGGTTAACGACAAGGGGCGAAGGCCTACATTGCCTTATAAGATTAGGTTAGAACATACATACAATTGCACCAAGGGGGCCACGATGGGGGTAAGCTCTACACTTGTCTCATAAGGTTAGGGTTCCCATACCATCTCCAGTCAGGGGGCGAAGGCCCGAGAACACGTTGCGAAGCCCTACACGTGTCTTACAAGAACCTCCTTATTAGAAATGAAACGTATAAATAAATTTCTCGTATAGGTAAAAGATCATACGAACGTACCCAATAGCATATGACCATTTTAAATCAATAGGATCGATAATTTTAATAATAACGGCTGCAGAGATTAGGGTAATTATGCAATTTCCAACATTGCATACCTGTGCGTTTGCCTAACCTCCAGGGGTACTGCTCTCAACACAACCAAAAGGACCTTAATTAGGGTTAAAGCTGTCCATCAAAAATAACCCTAAGACCAACCCCAGGTCCAAGACCAACCCCAAGTCCAAGACCAACCCCTACATCTGCCCCTCACGTGAGCAAGTACAAAAAATTGCTGTCAAAAAGACTCTAATTAAGGTTGAAAATTCCATCAAGAGTTGACCCTTGAAAAGAAACCATAAAAATAAGGTTGAAAAAGCACGTCCTACACGTGGGCGAGTAAAAAACAAAAAATAATTAGGGGTTGAAAAAGGCCTCCGAAAAGAAACCATAAAAAATAAGGGTGAATTTTTTATATGCCCCCACGTGGGCATATAAAAAAGTGAGTGGACGGGGCTTGTGACGTACAAAAAGTGGAGGGGATGGTGCCCGGGTTCTATTTACAATGTTGTAAATTTAATTTTAACAGCAAAATTTTGCGGTAGAAAAGCTCGTAGTAAATAAATTAAGTAAATTTGTTAGAACTCTTCAACGTAATACACCCTATTAAACGTCCGACTCGTGAACTTATCAATTATTGATCTACCGAAACCTAAAATACGCACATGAAAAAATGTGACATCTCACATTTTTTTTATAAATAAAGTGTCTGGTGTGGAACAACTCATGACCTTCCTACCTACAAAGTGGAAATCAAAAGAAATTTATGCAACCTCTTTTTTAATACGTTCACAGAAAAAATAGGCAACACTGTACAAATAAAAACAATAATCTATGCATGAATCTATGTCAGATGGACGTTTAAAGCTTTATGTCAGATAAACTTTAACAGACATTAATATAGATGGTACCTTAAATATTGCAAAGCCCCCCACTTCTATAAAAATATCGTATTAACACGTTGATCGCCATTTAAGAAAAAAAAATGTTACCCCTCAGGCCACCACCTAATTTTTTTATATTATATCAGTGTTGCTCTAAACGAGCATAGTATAAGATAGTTGTCCAGATCTGGGGTCTATAAACAGGAAAATAAAGAAAAAAATACTGCGACACAGCGTTCGTGCCACGTTACCTGAAGCGTGCGATTATCTGGATTCGCGCCACGCGGCATACACGTACTGCCGCAATGGGAGGGGTGATTGCAGTTTGCAAGTTAATTCTTGTCTGTAAACGTTACTCATGCAGCAGATTAGTATTGTTTAGGCCTTACAATCAAGTGGTGTCGTGTTGACTCCATTTTAGGTTTTATTTCACAGACATCGTGCAGAATTTATATTAGTGTAGGGTTTGTGTTGTAAATCGTGTGTAAAATGGCGCATGTGTGTTACGAACAAGAACAGCGAAAGCAACAAAAGCTTTTAGAGGAAATTTTGTCCGACGGTGAAGGTCCAGAGGACTTGTTTGGCGAGGACTCTGCAGACAAATATGTTCCAGAGGAACAGAAACGGCGGAAGAAATATTCGGTTAGGACTGAAGCTGATGGAAATTTGCCCAGTACGTCCAAATGTAAGTATAACTAGTTTGCGAATAATACACCCGTATACTTTCACTTGGATTTTATTACTACTTTTTGTGTTTTTACAGCAACGCTAAATGTTGTTGTGGAAAGCCAGGAAGAAATGTCTGACGACGAAATACAAGATAATGCAGCCGTTCATAATACTGTTTCTGATAAAATAGAATCAGTTATATCACAGTATGTACTAGACGACGTCGACGATGAGGAAAATTGAAACGACGCTGATGATACTACAGCTACTCACGATGAAATTATGAATTGGTTTGTGCCTGACGATAGCTTTATGAAGAAATTTACTTTTACTGAACCAACACCTTGAATAAAGCAATACATAATAGATACTTATCAAAATAAGGAACCCTATGATTTCTTCAAAGGATTATTACTGATGAGATTATTACTCACATTGTTACGGAAACGAATAGGTACGCAGAGCAACTAAAATCGAAGATAACATTAAAAAAATCTCGCTTGCAGTGATGGCGAGATACAACACCAACCGAAATCGAAAAATTCTTAGGCATCGTTTTATGGATGGGGTTGTGCAACTTTCCAAAAGTAATCAATTACTGGTCAAGCAGTATAATCTACAACAACAATATCAAAAACTACATGACAAGAAATCACTTAGAACTAATACTAAGAGTATTGCATTTCAATAATAACGAAGATGCTACAGTACCCCTTACTGGCAGACTTCGTAAACTGTCACCCTTTCTATCAAAACTAAAGGAGAGATTTCAAGAAGTCATTGTTCCAGCTGAGGAGCTGTGTACTGATGAAACAATTGTACCATTTAGAGGACGACTGGCGTTCCGTCAATATATCAAAAACAAGCGCCTTAAGTACGGAGTAAAACTATACAAATTGTGTTTGAAGGGCGGATATACATACGATCTCAACATCTGCTGTGGAAAGGACACGAATCCTTTGGGAGCCTCTGCCAATGTAGTTCTACAACTGACTGACCAGCTATTGGACAAAGGTCGTACAACTTATACGGACAACTTTTACACCAGCGATACATTGGCGCATAAACTGTTGGAACATAAAACTCATCTAGTTGGGACAGTGAGACCAAAAAGAAAATTCAATAACAAGGAGGTCGAAACCGCTAAACTGCGAAAAGGGGAAGTCTTAGCAAGAGTAAGTGATACAGGTGTGCTAATGCTGAAGTGGAAAGATAGGCGTGATGTTCTAGCACTAAGCACAAAACACACTCCCAATATGATAGAAACAATAAATAAACGAGGAGAAATACAAAACCAGAGCTAATACTTGATTATAACAAATCTAAAGCATTTTTGGATCTGTCAGATCAGCTAAAATCTTATAATAATGTTCTTCGACGAGGAGTAAAGTGGTATAGAAAGATAGCCTTCGAACTTATTTTGGGAACAAGTGTTGTAAATTCGTACATTCTTTATAAGGAGATAACAAAAAGTAAAATTTCAGTTACGAAATTCAAAGAAAAAATTGTAGAAAACATATTTATACCCAAGACCGTTTTACAAGCACCAGTAAACGAAAAGCACGAATTAGAAGACTCCGGAAAAAGAAACCGTTGTGTAGTGTGTTATAACAACATATCCCAAGAATTTGACAGAAAAACGGCAACAAACAAAACTCCCCGATCGCCATGGAAATGCACAGCCTGTAGCAAGCACTACTGTGTGTCTTGTTTCTGTGAAGATCATGTTGCACAAAAAGTTTGAACTGTTTGTCATACATGTTATATATTTCGTATCTGCAACTATATTCTTGTTTCTTGTTCTGTATTTACTGGTTTCGTATCAGTACTACTGCCACATGCAGCACTTTTCTGAATAAAACTATTTCCAAACTACTCGAAATCTTTTTTTGTGTACAAATAATTGCTCAAACTAAGCATTAGAAACCAGATATATAGTATTTTTTATTGTCAAAAGACTTCCAAATGAATAAAATAAATAAATAGAAATGCACAGTTTGAAAGGGCCTATGAGACAAACGGAGAAGTGAAATCCCCTGGAAGTAAGCGTAGCAAGTCCACCAGGCCACCTACTTTAAACTTGCATAATGATACGTGCAGTGTGCAGCATGGAATGAGTGCCATGCAACGCGAATGTACATTTAAGAGTGCGGCACAAACCCTATGCCGCACTACACCAACCGAAATCAGGTGCGGCACAAGTGAATGCCGCGCGGCGGTCAACGTGTTAAACTACTTTATAAAGAAAAGTTATTGCTTTCTAATATACATACGTGTAAAGAGAAAGGCATATAAACGTTTTAAATTTTCATATACAATACCTCAAGTGGCCGATGAATTGCCGAAAATTTTTGTCAAAGTGTATTAGTGTTTATTGCTTCGATATAAATTGGTCGAGTGCGTTAGCACGACACCGATTTTGAAGCAATAAACACGATTAAGCACTTTGACAAGAATTTAAGCAATTCGTCGCCACGAGTGGTGTTTAACAGATTATTCAACGAACAAAATTGACGGTCCATTGACAAGTCATGAATGAATGAATTAATTAATTAACGCGTGTATGGCATTGGCGCTTTTAGTTTGTTGTGTATTATATCTCACTTAGCACCTGAACTGATTGTCCTGTCTTTGGTTTATTTATTATAAGTCAGACCCGCGATAATATTTTTCCATACCTGTATAGTGGTTTCAATGGCACTCGGAGTCTGCATTACTTTGACGAACAAAATAAACGTCGAAGTTTACGTCAATTTGTCATTTTACCGGACGGCAGTAAAAATTCACAGGAAGAGAAAAAAATTGTCGGGCGAAATTACGCTAGCAGAATTATCGCATAATTGTGCCCTGATTGGTCCAAATATAAAAAATACTAAATTGTAGTTGGTTGATAGTTGACATGAAGGGGGTGAGTTGAATAGTCATATACAACACCTCAACTGACCGACGAATTGCCCAAAATTTTTGGCAAAGTGTATGAGTGTTTATTGTTTTTGAAGCAATAAACACGATTAAACACTTTGACAAAAATTATGCAATTCGTCGGCCACAAGTGGTATTTAAAAGACTATTCAATGAACAAAATTGACGGTGAATTAAGAAGTCATGAATTAATGAATGTTTTAATTTAGAACAAGTTGCAGGTTATATAGTGGTTTCGATGGTAGTCGGAGTCTGCATTACTTTGACGAACAAAATAAACGTCAAAGTTTATGTCAATTTGACATTTTACCGTGTAGGTAGCGGATCGCGAAAATTTTATTATTGTAACAAACGTTTGTCAAATCGCCATTGATAGAAAATATAATTAGTGGATTTTTAATATCTTGATTATACGTCGTAATTTGCTAATGTTTTCAAAATATTTTATTTATATATTTGTATGTAAGAAATGTGAGAATATACGTAACTGATATTTGGCTAGGGTTGAGAAACACATGTTGGGCTGTGAGTAGCAGGTGTACGCTTAAAACTGCTTTACTGAACGGATCATTGGAATTTCTTATGCGCCGATTCATAATGTAAAAATGTCACTAGTTTAATAAGTCATTGTGTGGGTACAGGACCGCGATCAAAAGATATCGTTGTTTGGTACGTTGAAAATCGAGACGTAAATGTAGGGTTTGTGACGGACGAATGGATATTTGTAAATTAAAATATCGTGCAATAATAATATGAAACTGTTCCAACGTAAATTAATGTTTCTTCTTCTTTTATATTACTTTCCGAAAATGGAAGTTGATTGCAGGAGTGAAGTTAGTTAGTTTTGAAATCGGGGGGAAGTGGAGTTACAGTTAGAGTGTCAATCGAGCCAGATCGATTTGGAGTTAATTAAATAACTTCATTGTAAACAGTTTGTCTTTAAAATATTTCCGGATTGCGGTAATGCGGAATCCCCTCTATCCGAAACAAAACGGTTTTTAAAAATCGCCGTTTTATCCGAATTCTCTTTCAAATGAATCCGTGTTATCAGAAATTCACAAGAAACAAATCAATTACTTCTTTCCTGCAAATGCATTTCCTTGTCATGTGTATCGTCATCGACGTCATCGTCTCATATTTCGCACCACTTGCGCTGCACACACGTGTGTCATGCCTCGCCGTTCAGTTCTTAAAGCTAATTATGGTGTCGGATTAAGTACAGTCGCTGACTAGAGAAACGACCGTCAAAAAATTGAACAGTGGCAAAGTGGTTCTGCAGCACCGCACATATCGCGTAAGACATTGGAACCAGGGGAGCATCAAAAGAACGACAACGCTCTGTATCTTTGGTTTGCGCATCAGAGAGAAAGGGGGATCCCGATGTCTGGCCCAATTCTCCAACAAAACTCTGACACCTTCACGGTAAGTGAGGGTTGGCTTATTAGGTGGAAAAAGCGATGTGGAATTCAACGGCTCCGTATTTGTGGAGAGTCTGCCAATGAATTCGCCGTGGGAGATTTCAAGAAGCGTGTCAAAAAGGTCATTCAAGAAGACGATTTTACACCAGACCAGTTGTATAACAGTGACGAAACCAGATGGTGTTACAAAATGTTGCCATCTAAAACTCTGGCTTTCAGAAATGAAGCTTCTGTCTTCGGCTACATGTTACGACAAGACACTCACTAGAACATCAGCCCGTAAAGGTAAAGTGCATGTTACCGACATAGCTCAGTGGTATGGGCGTGATTCTTACTCGTCAGTCCAAAAGGGCACTAGACACAACAAAGTCAAAATCACGAAAAGTGTCACTAGGGCGCCACTTGTTAAATAAATTTATAGTGGGAAAAACGTTATGGACTAGATCTTAAGATAATGGCCATACTGTCCACTCGAAGAGAAGACATTCACCTACTTCAAGAATATCTACGTAAAGCTCACCTACACTTAAGTTTCATTTAAAATACGCAAAAATTGCGAAAACTAAGCTCAAAATTCATTACACCTTTTCGGTATACTTTCACGTAAAATTACTAGCTCAAATAACAAAAACAATGATAAATGGTCAACACGGTCATTAATTATTCAATGTAAAATGAAGATTTGTCACAACAAATAAACAAAACGCGATTGAATATTTAAAAGTTCTTATAATGTAATGAACGTCACTTAAAATTCATCAAAACTTACTTTACACTTCTGAATGTTGATAGCTTTAATTTCCGTAGCCATTAAAATTTGCCGAAATAAACTCAACGTGCTTTTAATTTGGTGAAAGTAAAATAAATGCCCAAAAATCAGACTACAAAGATCTATATTACAATTACAGGCCAGGATAAAAGAAGTGTTCAAAGGGAAAGTACAATCAAGAAACATTCCCCTGGCAGCGGAGCGTAAACAAATGTAATTCGCCAAAAACAAACAAAAAAAAACACCTAAAAAACTAAAGCTACGTCACCCATTCACCAGCTGTCGCCAATGTCAAGAAGTAATATCAATTATTTCTTCTTGCGTAAGCATCACCAATGTATGTGTATAAAAATAAGAGCATTAAAAAAATATTATCTCCTGCAGGTGCGAAATTCCGATTTATCAAAAATTCAATTAAATTCAACAATTGATTTTATTACTACCACAAAAAAAAACAAAAGGTTTCTGAAAATCAAAAACCTAAAATGACATCGGAATTTCCACTGCGACATTAAATAAAACTTTGAAATTACATCAAACAGTATTATAATCAAGCACATTGATATACAAAGCAAATATATCCGCGTCCTTTCGCAGTTTCCATTGTTCTGGTCCAAATTCCATCAGCTGACCATTTTTTATTATAAATGTTGCACAAATACAAATTTAGCAAAATCCTAAGTGGGCACATTCTTTTAAATAATCTTATATAAATTCTTGAACACCCAATAAACTGGCTTTTTAACTTTTACCAAAAGAAAAAGATAGTCTGTGTACCTTTTCTATTACACTCAAAAATCCTGGTAACAATGTCTATCATTTCAAGAAATCCAAATTCGTAACAACAATATAGATCCTATAGATGAATAAGTTCGAGAAAGTTTTTAACACAATTCACAAAATAATTCACATATCCCCTGGACGCCGACGTTGGTTATAGATTAAGAAGACAATTTTTTTTAGACCAGCACAAGGCTAAATTAGAAATCTTCAGTTTCACGTATTGAACCTGGAGTTCCACCATCAGACGGTAAACGATAACAGATTTATCAGGGGTGACTTCTACTTAGCATAGCACCGATATTGTACAATCCCAGACAAATTACGAAGCGCTTCACTTAACCATAATGACGCCACACTGCGGATGGCCCACAATCTCAATTCGTAACTACATCTTAATTGTTTTCTACTTCAACTTTCAAGATCGAAACCTCAACTCCAACTGAACGAAAAAAGGAAGCAATCCTCTGCCTCCTCTTCAAAGTACCCTGATTGGGTAAATAACAACTCATCATTTCACATGGAAACTCAACAATAAAAAAATAAAAGACTGTCATCAATGCAGGAATGCCGAAACATAATACTACCAACGACTGCAAACTGAGTGAAATAGGTTTTCAATAATATTTACACTAGCTATAAAAGCCAGGCTGTCACTATTATATACGATCGATTTTGTGCAACTTAATTGATCCAAGAACTCCTAACGATAATTAAGTTTAACAAATTAAGCAATCTACGTGTTTATTCCTTTGTAATAAAATAATTTAAAAAGATATATTTTCTACTAGAAGTTTTAAAATAATAAAATTCATCAATGTACTGAACTAATTTCTACACTACGAGCAAACAAAAAAAGTATACTCAATTTTTCTTAAAATTTTCACACAATGTGACATACAAAAGAGCAAAGAACAAATAACTGCTCTTGTTTGTTCTAACTCTTCCGGTCGTTACAAAAAATTCCGCTGATGTACATTGGTAAATCTCAAAAACCAACGGCATTTCAGCATGTATTTCCTCATGCTTTATCTGTACACTATAAACACCAAAAGGGTTCATGGATGGATTGGGCGCTATACAAAGAATGGTTTTTCACGGAGGTTTTACCCAAAGTTTAAAAGTCCCTTAAAAGAATTGGGCAACCTAGAAAAGCTTCATTGTTTATCGACAACGCAATACCTCATTCAAATGCTGAAGAAATGAGGGTATTAAAGTTATTTTTTAACCCACCCTCCAATGTGACGTCATTGATCCAGCACATGGATCAAGGCGCCCTGAAAAATTTGAAACGACATTACAGGCGTTATCTACTGCAGACAATTTTAGAGCGTTTGAACAACGAGGAAGAATTACCGGAGTGTTAAAAATTATCCTAAAGGATGTTGTTTACCAAATTGCAGACGTATGGTTGTTACACTTCGCTTTAACAGTTAAATGCCAATGCACATATCTTTGAATTTATTCCTAATTTTCAGTATATTTGCTTCACAATTTTTGCATTACCATTTATATTTTGAAGTATTTAAATAATGGCAGTTTATTTCTCCAACACCCGAAAACACCGTTCTGGGCGTTCCTCGGCGTAGGAAACGCCACAAGTATTAAATTTCTTTGCCTTCCCGGTTTGGGCGATTTGGATGCGCATTGTAGGGAAGGAACTACGGAGACCACTCCCTTGTCATGCGTGACTGAATATCCAGTCTATTCATTCCTCCTGTTTGCATTTCCCATAAGAGCCTTCTCCATAATTTTCCTTAGGGAGATCTTTGGGGACTTGCCCTTTTCATTTCACTCTCATATCTGCTGTCTTTGATCTAAATCTACTCTAGATTCCTGCTTCACTGCACAGAACGAATGATTTGCATTTGGACTAAAAGGAAGGGGGCGGGTTCGCCATCCCTGTGCGAGTTTCGATGATCATGGGATCCCGGGAATCAGTCAATGGAGTTATATTTTTGCCGCAAATGAGATTTCCTCTTTCTCTCCAACTGTCTCTTAATAGCACTTATGGAATTTCATCAGTGCTAGTTCATGGTGTCATATGGGGTCTATAATGTGCTCCTTTTTACAATTTTCTGTCAACGGGGTCAAAATTTTGGACTTGATTCTAAGGTGGGTTGGTATGGGGTTTTGGTTTTTAGGTTGCCGCCCCTTAAGTTCGGCTGTGGGTAGGATAGTTTACTTGGGATTGGCTTTCATTTCTTTCTTCCTCTCTAACTGTACTTTGGAGATCTTTGAGCCTTGTGTACTATATCACTTTTAATAGGTGTTTGCTGCAACTAATGAGACGAAGACAATCACACCTATCCAAATTACTTCATCCTTATCCGCTTTGCTTCCCTAACTGCAGTAATAAACCTTTTTTTCTCATAATTTTTTTTAGTTTCTTTGGAATTACGATCGCTTCACGGTATGCTCTTCTTTTATTTTTTTTCTCCTAGTACAGGCTGATTTGCCAAAGGAATCAGGTGGGAGTTTGTTGCTTGAGTTGTTTGATTTGTCGTCTGTGTCTGGTGGTATACACCGTCTACGCGCTACATGCTTAACGTAACTTTCTTCTTTCTCTTTGCTCTTAAGTGGTTTGCTTTGGGGTTGAGTTAACCTATAGGGATTTATATATTTATTTTGGATTTCGGTTTGTCTGACACTTTAGATCAGTCAAGGGTTGGAATATGTAACGGGGTTGGGCTTCGTGGCTTTTAGGGCTTTTTGTCCTGAGTTTATACTCCAACGGTGCGCCGTACGTGTACCATGGAACCACACTTTTGTTCCAAATCGGAAGACGTTACTGGATTTACAATAAAGTCAGTGTCGTAGGAGATTTTTTTGAAAAGGAGCGATGGTACACCTATACCTTCGCCACTGATTTTCATATTTTATCATCATAAGCTCTAAGTAGTGAGGGACAATTAGTTCACACTGTGTACCAAGTTTAAAATTATTCAAACGTATTGTTTTAGAAATATTTAAAATATTCTATTTATTTTACAAAATTCCAACACTATCTCGAAAACGAAGCTCTCCAGCATATATGTTTATATGAAAAACTGACATTATTTTTACGTTAACTATCCTTTGGTAAAGTCCTGCCAGTATAAACTGGACCACCCTGTATATGGTCTTATGTGACTATTGATAAATTCATACTTATTCTTTTCTCTGCAGCTTGACTAGCTTAGGGTAAGTTATAGAAGATTATGGTGTTAATTCCAGTTCTTTCAATAATGTCTTTTAGACCTTTGTGGATTTCAAAAACCAATACCTTCCAATTTCATTTCTTTTCATGCGAACATTAACCAACAAATTCATACTTCTACATCCTTTTATACGATTATTAATGAATGATAGTGTATTTCTTTTCCTTACAACCTGATTAAAGTCAGGGTAAGTTACAAGAAAACGATGTTAACGTAATTACTTTAACACTAGAAATACGGAGTTTAGAATTAGATTAATTAATGTAAATGCAAAATAATAAATCCAAACTCTGAAAATTTTTTATTTTGAAGATACTAATAGTAATTTAATAATTTAATAAATTAAATTTATTGGCACATTTTTTAGTTTGGCACTGTCTTCGCTTGTTTGTTGATTGCGACCCATCTTGTTGATATGTAGTGGGTTTTCTTGTACATACGTACTCACTCCTGAGTTTATCGGCGAGCTTCAAAATATATTTTCGACGACTTATGTTTTCGTTAGTACATAAATTGTAATTCCTTGTCATTTAGGCCAAAATATCTACCTATATTTAGTATTGTTGTAGAATTTGACGGTTTCTGGTAGTTTCTTCCGTCCCTCATCAATCGTTGGAAATTTATGGATACTACATTTTTCGATCTATTCGTTTGATAACTTGTTAGAGAAATATCGTCACATACAAAAACCTTCGGGGAATACAAATCATTTCTCGATTTTTTTATAGCAGCTGGTAAAAATCTTCTAATTTGGTTCACAGTTCCAACTAGTGATGTCAACTCCTTTTGCAAACTTTTGGTCAAGTTGAGAGATGTAAAAAGGTTATGTACAGTTACAGTCCTCCCTTTTTAGAAAGGGTTCCATTAATTTCATCAGAACATGTTCAGATAATAAGTAAGAAAATCCATTCAACACATGTCTTGTTTCAGTGTCAGCTGCAATCCAAAACTTTATACCAAATTTATCGGGAATATTACTCATATATTGATTGAATGGACATCTGGCTGTTGTAGGAAATAGTTGTTCGTCAATTGTAATGTTTACTCCTGGTTTATAGCACATAATACAGTTACGCACAAGTTTATTCCATACTTTAGATACTGCAGCAAAGTTATCAGATTTTTGACGACCTCGACGAGTTAATTTTAAGTCGAACCGAATAAATCCCTTTGTTTGCTTGACTTTATCTCGGGACGTTGTATTACAAAACGAATTAGGCCTCCATGTTTTGTTGCACAATTGATCTACTGGAAAGTTTTTAGCACCATAGATCCCACGAGCGTACAAACAAGATATAAACACGTGTAGTTCTTCCAAAGAAGTTGTCCATGGACTGCCACCAAATTGTCAACTTGCTTCAGTTTCAGTACACTTCATAATATTACGCATCATGGAATTGTCAATAAAAAGCCTCCAAGGACTTGCACAAGTATTGTCAACGTTTCGTTCAGCATATCCGGTTGGCCTAGCTTCTTCTCTAAGTATGTTATGACGAGATATACGTCCACAACCGTTATTCAAATCACACAAAATTCTCCATTTAGTACCGTCAGATGCGCCATATTCTACACTAATGCTTGTCATCATCACTACTGGTGCTCGACAATGCATCTTCCAAAACGTAGGATGTACCCTCCTCGGATGACACTACATTAGTGTCACTACGATTATCACGGTCGGAATCGTACAAATTTAAATTATGTTTCAAATTGCAGTTCGCCTTCTGTAAGATATTTCAACATCTTGAACGTAAAGTACCTAACTAGAGTTGTTGATTCAATGTGTACGAGTATTTATATTTACTAATTTTTAAAAATTTCTAGGAAGAGGGTAGTTATTGAAAATATCATTATTGGAAACTATTTCACTTCTTGGAATGTTTATTAGAAGGTTAATATGAATGTTTACATATTTATACAAAGCATGCAGATTAGGAAATAATTGTGCGGTCATAATGACCGCAACCGTACTTAAAGGTATTTATGATAAGCAAAGCAATTATATGCACAATACAAACAAAATTCCTAAGAAATTATATCATTACCCACTTTTAGAAATTGGAAAGATAGAAAAAAAGTTTGAAGCGAACTAAAATTGAGTTCGGTCATTTCCGCTGCATCCGTACTTCTAGTGTTAAATAATTTCTTTTAGACCTTCGTGGGGGGTGTATTCCACCCACATATTACCTTTGTGGGGGTGTATTTTACCCACATATCACCTTCGTGGGGGTATAGTTTAACCACACACGTTTAACAACCTGTTGCTCAACTGTCTACTTTCTCTTTCGGTGCAGCAATAATATATTAATTTGTTACCTGTTTGATTCTACAGTGAAGCCAATATTCTTCGTATATGTTCCTGGTATCTGCGGAAGTAATTTTAAGCTGTGTGCAAATTTATTTATTTAAAGATTATTATTATAATATTAAGAGCATTGCCAAGAGCTCAAATCCTACAATCATAGAATACAGTACAACTACATTGATATCAATAAGTAATTGATTTTGTTTTACATAATATAATATAACTGCGTTAGTCACCATTTCATTGGTTTCTTATTTTTAGATCTTACTTAAATTATTTTCATTACAACATAAAAACAAAAAGCGGTCTTTATAACTTTTTGTAAGGTAATATATTCATCACTGTCTAACTAAATTAAAGTATGTGTTAGGTTAACTAAAAAAAAAAATAGGGTATGTTTACTGGTTGAGCCCAGCTATATGTTAAATATTATTGAGTATATTTCAAACGGTAAGTCAGGGGTTCTATTGATTTTTTTGTGTTTTATAAATTCCTTTTCAGAAGTTTTTTTATATAATCTTAGCAAAAAAAACAGACCGTGTTTATTTTAAAATTCGTTTTCGATTCTAGATTTAGTATTGAAGTTTGATTTGTTTGTTTTCTACAATTGCGGGTCAGAAACCTGCCTATTTCCTTTTTTTTTTAATTTGATAAATATTATTAGTTAGTTGACCGCATTGTGTTTTCTTGATTATTGTGTGTTTACTGACTATAATATGTACGTATGTGTTCTCTTACAGCTTTATTTCCACCTTTCGTAGTTTGGGGACTGCCTTGTCGTAGACTACGTTTCGCCTTAGGCTTTAGACTATTCGGTCACACCACCCACGCATCCAGTGCGCTTTAGTGGTCCAAAAAAATCAGCTGAGCTAGACCAATCTCTCTCTATATTCTATCTGTAGCGTATTTCGGGTTAAATTCAATAATCATTTTGAACACGTTACGTGGTTTAAAATACAAGAAACGACGATTCAAAAATCTTGTTCTAACGTTATTGCTTTACAGCCCGCCGGAAAACGAAGAGAAAGCACAAAATTGACAAGCAGGCCCGCTAGAAAAAGAAGAAGAAATAGAAGATAACGACCTACGATAGCTAATGGTGCAAAGTGATCTGTATGAATATTAATGATCACATATAGGAGTGGTAGAAATGCGATGATAACGAAGGGAACTGACAGATAGTGACTTAATCAAGCTTGTCAGCGAGAAAGATAACCTTAATGGTGATGAAATGGACAGAGTGACATAGAACCTGTCTCATTCAGATGGCTTAAGAGTTCTTCAGGTGGCCCTGTCATATGTCCAACAGCAACCTGATACGACGGGCAGTGACATTTTATTGATTAAAAAGTGGACAGATATTGCCGAGAAAATTAAATGTAACCAAAGTATGAAACAACTTAGCAAAGAATCATCTTTTATTAAGCATTAAAATTTGTATGTATGTACTATATTTTATTTTTTATTTTTGTACAATTTACTTTGTATTTATGTATAGCAAAGCACTCAACATGAAAACAAAAAAATAACAGAACTCTTTATTATCCGAAAATCTCGCATAACCGAAGCGGGTCCGGTCCACATTATTTCGGATAATCGGGAGTCTACTGTATTAATTAAAAACCTGATATTGGTAATATAGGCAAAATCGGTTCTTTATTTCTTTAGAGTCCAATAAAAATAATTTTTACTTTTCAATTCTTAATTTTAATGTTATCAATTCACATTTTGTAACTTCATTAGCAGTACGTTATTCCTTTTTGTTATTATTATCCTATATTCAATTGTTAACGACTTGTAGCTCCTCAAGAAGTTTATAAATAATAAACGAAACCTTGAGTAGCTGAAAAGAATTAATAAGTAATTGAGTGAAATTATAAAATATTATAAACAATAAATACGATCGAAGTATTATATCGTGAACACTATTTTACTCCTAATAACAAGCTGCTGTTGTTCGTGTGTCACGTGTTTAAATGGGAAGCAAGGGAAAAAGCAAAGGGTACTCTACTCACCTACAGATAACACAGAAACCGTCTAGCTTAATGCAGTTTGGGGGGGTTAAGAAAATTCCGGTTTAATCTAGGCGCCAGAAGTCGTTCCCTAAAACAATACTCTCACGGTTACCCCGAATGAAAAGGGGAGAAAAAAGGGGAAGAGAGAATAAGAAAAAAGTTGTAGTGTAACGCAAAATTGTAATTTGTAAAATATTTCAAATACACTTGCTGTGGTTTCACAACACCCCAAAAATTATATCAAAGTTAAAATATTTGTTATTCAAAAATTAATAACGAAATTTTTATCGGAAGGATGGTTCAGTTTGTCAGATATTAGAAAAAGGAAAGAGAAAAAACGGCAACTGAACGTTCCCACCAAAGCTAAATATAAATACAGTAAAAGTAAAATTTTAAGTGAAAATGCATGTATAATAGTCCTAATAATTGAGGTAAACTGTTTTAAAATTCACAAGTAAATGTAGGCAAATTTAAAGGTACATAAAAGTTAAATGAAATTATAGTTAAACCGCCAAAAATTAAATTTGAAAAAAGGAAGGAAGTCAATTTATTTAATGAAACCAGTAAGCTGCTATTGCCGTACGCAACTCGGCAATTAAACAGGCTTGTGCGCAGTGCCAGAAATGGACGCTATCCGGAAGTGAGTATATGCGTGGTTCACAATTTACCAAATAATATTAAGAATTCATAAAGTAAACGTTCTGAAGATCACTTAAGTACAGATCAAACTAATAATTAAAAAAGATTTGTGCAGCAACAGTAACTTCTAGCAGTGTGTAACTTTACCAACCACGTTCACTTGAGGAAGTTTAATAAATTAAGTAAAGTATACTATAAATACATTAAGTGATTCAAAGACTTTAATTTCTACAGAGTAGCACGTTACTTAAACCCTTGTAGAGCAGATGTACGGCTTCTAGCACGTACAGTGAGAATGTAGTAATTTTAGTCTATGCGAAAAATAATAAAAGTTCTGACCTTTCGTTGGTATCGTTGTGAACTTAGTGTAGACGAACCAAATCGGCACAAAGGCATTCGTAGAATGTCCAATGAAAGGATGTAAATTTAAATAAAGTAAAGTTAAATTCCTGGTTACCAATATCGAACAGGCATGATTTTAAATCCAATAGTAATGCAACGTCTATAGAGGACAAGTAGTCAGGATTGCAGCAATACAGAAAAGAAAATTGTTAAATGCTAAAAGGAAAGGTACATAAGTATTATATAAGGTGAAACTAACATCAATTACCCCTAAAATTGCACACATGAAGTGGTACGAAATGCCTTCCGTCAGTCAATCGGAGGATCCGTAATTTCTTTATGGTTGTAGGATTTCAGTCCCTAACAAAGAAGTGTTTCTTGCTACAGTTAAATTCTTCTAATTTATATCCGAAAAATCTTCGATTGTAGACATTTTAGACGAGTTCAAAAGTTTTTCATACGTCGTGAAAATGGTGACCGCCAAGAAGGATACGAGAAATGTAGTACGTTTTTCAAAACGAAAAATTGTTTGAATTGATTTCTTTGTTATCGATCGATTAAGAGGCAAATTTTCTTTGTTGACGTTTAAGCAGCGTGTGTTTTGTATTTAGATTGTCTCGTTTTTGCGTTATAAGAAAGTAATTATTCATGTTAATTTAGTTTCTTGTAACTATTTTGTTCATTCGTAGTTTTGTAGCCGTGCTATTTTGTAGTTTTTTGTAAGTATTGCATATTAAGGAGTAAAAACAATAAATAAATATTCTAGTAGTAAGTGCATTTGTTGTTATAAAAATTGTATGTAACCTTTGCCACTGTCAAAGTGACAATTGCACTGCGACTTATACAACTTTTTATACATGAATTACATCAACTTAAACTTAACGCCATTCCCTTGCGGGGTTGGAAAACAATTCCTGTCTTTTATTTATTTTTCATTCACAATCTTTCTCCATGCTTTCCTATCTCTGCATACCTCCGTAACTTCCGCAAGATTCATACATTATCTCTGACATGCCCTTTTATTTTTAAAACTGATCTTTCTTTCCTTTATCATACATTCTACTACATTCAGCCAAGTTTTACGCGGCCTACCAGGCCTGGCCTTTCCTCTAACCTCACCCACATATATTTGCTTCGTTAATCTTGCGCTGTTCATTCTCTCAATGTGAGCAAACCAACGTAATGTACTACTTTTATATCTATCAATTCGTCTTTTCCTCGCCACACTCCGTCATTATGCATTCATTCTTTATCTTGTCCCTTCTCGTTTTATTACATGTGCTTCTCAAGAATCTCAAACCCACGGCATTTATTTCTCTTTCGTGCTTTTTTTGACATACCCATGTCTCACTTCCATACAGTACTGATGGGACAAACACGCCATTATAGATTGCTCGTTTCCCAGCTAGGCTCAAGCTTTCGTTTCTCATTATCGTCCACATACTTCCAATCATTTTCCTTCCAGTATTGACCCTTCATTGTACCATCTTCAGTAAACATTATACCCAGATATACCAGCTCGTCCACTTGCTCCACAAATCCATCTTGTAGAGTAAATACTCTACTCTCCTCTCCACCTCCTCGATTGAACACTACAATCTTAGTTTTGTTCACGTTTACCTTTAGGTTTCACAGACTATATCAAACTTTCTCAGAGCGGTTTGTAGCTCATCCGCACTGTCACTTAATAAGACTTGTGTCATCTGCATACACCAGAAGTCGTACATTTACGTCACCAACCATTACACCATTTGTATCGGTACATGCTTATCTAATACATTTATCCATGTATACATTGAACAACCATGGTGACATCAAACAGTCTTGTCGCACTCTTTGCTCAATAGTAAAGTATTCATTCACACCTTCTCGCATCCTAACACATGCCCGACTACCGTTATATATTGCCCTTATTGCATTTATTAGACCTTTATTTACGCCATATTCTTTTACTGTTTCCCACAGTTTCTCCCTATTCACTCTGTCGTATGCTTTCTACAAATCTACGAACGCACGGTACAGCTTCCTTTTTACCCTTAAACACTTTTCGATCACCTGATCGAGAGCAACTATCTGATTGACACATCCTCTCCCTGGCATGAAGCCACCTTACACATCCCAAGTCTTAGGTTGTGTAGTTTCTCATACTCTATCAATCAGTAGTCTTCCAAATACTTTACCAGACACGCTGAGCAAAATTATTCCTCTGTAGTTCTTGCAATCACTCTTGTTCCCCTTCTCTTATACAGTGATACGATGATCAGGCTATTCCAATCCCTCGGCATTTTTCCACACGTAAGGCATACATTGAATAATTCACACAATCTTCGTATAAGCTTTGCATCCCCATACTTTACTATTTCACCAGTGATTTCATCTGTGCCTGCTCTCTTGCCGTTTTTCAACCTTCCTACTGTTTTCTCTACCTCATTTATCCCAAGCCCCCAGTTTCTTCCGCCATTCCTTCTACATTATCCTTATTTAACCCTGCAGTCTTATTTTCCACACTACTGTACAGCCTCCCGAAATAATCTTGCCAGCATTTCCTCACTTTACAATCGTCTCATACTATTTCGTTGCTCGTAGCCATCACTCCTGCAGCGTTCTGTTTTGGGCCAAGTTTTGTATTTTTGACCCATTTCCAGAAGAGTTTTTTGTTTCCTTCAAAATCATTATGCATTTTCTCTCCTTCCACAGCCATCACTTCCTCTTTACTTATTCTCACTGCCTCCTTCGCTTCTTTAGTTCTTAATCTGTACACCTCATACAATCACTTTTTCTCAATATCATTTTTGCAGCAATCATTGCCATGTACGCATCTTTTTTCTTACATACTGTCTTTTTTACCGACTCATTCCACCAAGCACACTTTTTCTGTCTACCTACAGTCGCCCTTCCACACAGTTTTTCAAGCTTATCCATGCACTTTCAAGGTCAGTGTCTTTTATTTGTTCGTTCCACACTGTTTCATTCACATTCAACTCTTTACTCACTGCATCTGCGTATTTCATTCTCACACCATTATCCACTAGTTTGCCTACCCTAATTCTGGACGTTCGCACTACGTTTGCTTTCCTTCTCCAGACCCACTGTTGCCCTAAACACACTCTCGATATAACCAAAAAGTGGTGCGAAGCACACTCCGATCCGGTCACTACTTTTGTATATTTCACCAGGTTTCTAACCCGTTCATCATACACTATCAAGTCTATTATACTTTTAGATTCACTTCTTTGGCATGTATACATACGCACATTTTATATTTAAACCACGTTGGATACAAACAGGCTTTTCTCCACACATATATTCACCAGGCGTTTACCATTCTCATTGACTTCTTGCTCTTCAAATTTTCCTAGAACGCATTCAGTATGTTATCTCTGTACACCTACCCATCCGTTCATATCCCCCACTATCATCACTCTTTCGTTTGGCTTACATACGTTCAACAAATTCTCTACTTCAATCCAGAAGTTCTCAGACTCCTGGTCTCTTTCTCCATAGCATGCAATAAGAAAAATTCTTCTATTATAACCCGTGGGGATACTAATTCGTATTTAACACAGCTTTTCGGTCGTTCACTTACGGTCACCCCAACCCCTTTCGCGCCATGCACTTCAGTCTCAACTCCTGACCATACTGCTAGGCTACCATCCTCCATCTCCACAGCATCCTTTGCTCTGGGCTTTGTCTCCGATACAAACGGAATATCAAGGTGTCTTTCGTACATTACATTCGCAATTTCAAATTCTTTACCATGCATACCTCTAACATTCCACACACCTACTCGCCATTCATTCCTTGCACAGTCGTCAGCAACGGGGCCTGTCTGTTTCGACCATGACCATCCTTTATAGCCAAGTCGATTCGACGCAATTGTACTGTTTTCTTGAGTAATACCAAAACGAACATTCCCTACTAACGGTACCGTCCTACTACCGGACAGTTATTTGTCTACTGCCTCGACACGTAAGGAAGTCAGAAATAGAAATATAGACAGAGGCAAGAAAGATATAAATAATAGAGTGTATACTTACTGTATGGATATCTAAATGAATATATATATATATATATATATATATATATATATATATATATATATATATATATATATATATATATTTTCACGCGAATCCTGGCTCTCGCGCCTGTCACCGGACTTGCTGTTATTGATTCAATTGTTTTTAGCTTAAATTTCCTAGTTATAATTATTTCTTTGTTATTTAATATTTACTGATCAAATCTGTTTTATTATTGTCGTGAACCGTGACAACATAAACCTTTCCATTATCTATAATAAAGTAGATGTAGGCATTGAATTGAATATTTATTGCTATTGTTAGTAAATTTTAGTAGTTAGTGATTATTATCTGTAATAATAAATAAAATTTAGTATGAACTGGATATGTAGGCATAATGTTGTATGTGAATCAAATATACATTTCTCACATTCTCTTTGTTCTGTTCTTTAGGCTGCATTGTTCTAAACACTATTCACTTACTAAAATAAACACTTAATATTACAAATAAATGGTTTTCATTCTCATAAAACAGCAAATTAAAATATCATATTTCAATAAAATGCCTTACAAAGAGTCGATTTTAAACAAATCGTTTGAATTTCCTGTGTTAATAATACAAACCCGCCAAAAACTTTGCGGATGGGCTTAGCTAATCGCTGCTTGTCGTCACTGTTTGTAGTAGAGTCACTGTAGTTTGAATGTACTAACCTCGTCCTCTAACAGGAGTTCCATAAACTAACACAGTTATCTGTTATTGAGTAGATCTAAACATTTTGGGATTCGGCCATTCGCCCATAGGTGGCGTAAATATGAATATAAGGACATTATTTTAATAAAGGTAGTCTAATACAGTGTGTACTGTGTAGACGTAGTACACAGATTTTTTAAGCATCCACAATATGCAAGATTATTTAGTAAGTTTTCACATCGTAAGATATTTGTGCAGAAAGATTTTTAGCACGTTACAAGTGTATTATTATTTGCATTTTCTATGTAAAAATATAATTATATTTATCAAAATTTCTATTTTTCACAATAAGGGCATCGAACGCAAAAAAAATCAATTATTTATTTCTTTTATTTTGTAACAGAACATTTATAGTGTTTTCAATATAATTTTTAATGTAATAATTCGATGTTCGTACGTACATGTAATTATAGATAAATGTGTAGGTAACTAAAATTTAATTAAATTGCATTTAGCAATTCACTTCGCCTTACGACTAGACGTGGTACTAATATAAAGGTTATTCAATTAAAAATATACAATACGTTGAGATTAGAGAGACATTGCACTAAATTAAACAATTTAATTGTTACAAAACATAATGTGTACCTACAGAAAATTATATTTACATTTATTGAATTACCCTACGTGAGGTTCCTAAACACTACGTAAGCCTAAATAAATCGGTACTAAATTTTTAGGAGTGTAAAAATGTTATTTTAATGTTATTTACAGACATGTTTACCATTACATGCGGAAGTGCAAGTATAATATTGTGCTCTAAATTTTAAACTTCACGTTTGCAAATCACTTTTTTACAAATTTAACGGACATAACAATAATTTGGGATTATAAAATTATTTTAAGCATCGTATTAAAGCTCATATTTTTACAAAATTTAAAGCTAGCATTTCGCATTTTTCCCAAGTTATTTGTTATGTTCGTTTACGTATTAATGCTAGTTTGGAAATGAAATTAATTCTTTTTTAAGTAGGTTGGAGGTTATGTATGGGTAATAATATAATAGTACAATTTTAATTGGTTCAAAGCTTTACAGCCTGTTTAATCACAGTGTCTGCTCTATCGTGCATGTCAGCATGCTACGGACTAAACTATATGATTTAGGATATAGTACATTTACATAATCATTCGGTTTAATGGTTTACATAATTATGTACATTATCAAGTGATTAATAATAATGGTTTCACAAAAAGGTGAATTCTTTACTTTTCCAGTAGCCAGATGTATACTTTGATGAGGTACAAAAATACAAAAATTGTCCCCCTAACAAATTTTTTTTTATAAAATTTAACACTTCTGTTTAATTACAATTAATTAATTCATTATCGGCAATTAATTAATAAATTAGTTACCGCTTAAACCAAATTTTTGGTTATATAAATTTATACATAATAACTTTGCATAGACGATATCTAACACAAATTCTCAAAGAGCACCCATTTTTTACTCACATATCTCTATACTAGAACTAGAAATTTGAAAAGTTTAGATATAACAATTCTCAAGATTAGACACATCAATTAGAATCACCATTTATATGGATGGGATGTATTATAACAATAAAACTTAGATAAGTAATGCTAGACACTAATATTATAATAAAATAACATTATTGTACAGATGAATACTTGAATTGATTATTATAAAGTTATGATGCCTTTATTTGGACGCACTCTTACAATATCTATTAGCTATTCGAAAAATATTATACTAGTTTCTTTTCTATCAATAAACTGGAATAGTTTAGGTTATCGGTTTCTTAGCAAATACAACATTGTAAGTATAACAAAAATATACCTAAAAGCTTGTTTTTTAACAGAGTTGCAAAATATATTGATTGCCATGTATTTAGGAGATCAGCATTAATTTGGGTTACTTACATATTTCTTGATGTAACGAGCGTAAAATAAACAGTTGAACATTAGATAAAAGTAGCAAATTTGAATTAGTCCTAAACAACGTAATATAATGTGTAGCAGAATAGTTAATTAATATAATAAGATGGTAATATCATGAATTGCTATGGTGGTAGATTGGTAAGCCTGTATTTGATCGCTGTTCTTCGTTTTGAAACCCGTTTACTTTCTGTGTTATCAAACACATGATTGACAAGCGAAATTGAATTCAATATCCAGCTGCAGATGTAGGTCGTGTTTTCAACGAAACAATGTAGATTCTAGTCTTTTACTGGATAACGTAATGAAAGAACAAAGAAGAAAGTACTTTAATTTTTAGTACCCAAAAGTCGTATTCCTATAGTATTACAGTATTATAAGTCGTGTTCCTATAGTATTACAGCATTATAAGTGTTTTGTAACTGTGGTATCACATTAGTTTCCATAGTTTTTGCTTTTATAGCGCGACGTTTCGGAAGCAGACACTACTTCGGTCACCAGGCTTAGTCCTGAGGACTATTTTCGAATTCATATGTTATGTTTTTTTTCTCAAGCACTTGACATTCGAACTTTGGTACCTTTCACTTACAAATTTGACACCTTCACCGCTGAGCCACTGAGTAATCCAATATATATTTTTAGAACATTATCTGTATATTATCACATTGGATGCGGCGGTCTTCGTTCAAGACAAGAATCGCCGAACATGCCTGGAACGAACACCACCGCATCCAATGGGATAACATTACAGATAGTGGCAAAGGACGAGAATACAACTCGCCGGAAAGAAGCCAGCAGAAAATTGAAATAAGCCAAGCTAGTGTAGAAATGAAACCCATATGGATCCCAATAATGCGCAAAGAGTTTAAGCGCAATAGGCTACGGCGCAACATGCGCAATAAACAACTGAGCAACCACGAAAAGTTTTATATATATATATATATATATATATATGTTCTAAAAAATATATATTGGATTACTCAGTGGGTCAGCGGTAAAGGTGTCAGACTTGTAAGTGAACGGTACCAAAGTTCTTGGGGAAAAAATCATGACATGAATTCGACTCAAGTGCGAAAACTCCTTCTCAGGACTAAGCCTGGTGACAGAAGCAGCGCCAGCTTTCGAAACGTCGTGCTATAAAATCAAAAACTGTGTAAATAGGCCGATCAACTCACCTAATATAATGTTATTGTAAGCAGCTAACCGTAACAGTCCTTCAAGTGATATTGAGTCTCCAACACAGTTACGATGATGATCCAGATTATGCTTTCAGCAGTTTAATTCTAATGTAAAGTCAATAAAAGTGAGCCGAATAATTTAATGATTACTTGGGTATTATCGCACATTCCTTGTTACTTCGGAAAGATTTTGATTTTAGGAAAATGTATAGATATTGTTGAAAACGTTACTGATTGCCAAATATACATTTAATAGTTGATCAAGAAATCGGGTTACAGCATAAAAAAGGACAAAGTGTTCGTCAATTCAGAATAATTTAGACCCCGATAATATATTTGATGACAATTCCTATCCTGAAACTTCTCTTGTAAAAGGGAAGAGAAATTCTTTCTACAAATTAACTAAAGGTGAGATATATGGCTTAGAAGGCCGAAGTTGTAAAATAATGATATCGATTAAAACCTGGTCATTCAATTTCGCTACAAAAATAGACTTAATAAAGGCGAGCTTACTCAAAACCAAAAGTTGTACTATTCTACAATTTTATTGTGCAGGTGGATGCGTTGATGGTATTGCCTAATGGCAGCTTTTTGTAGCTTTGTACGCAGTTTAAATAGTGTGACTAACGCCTGGATTATCTGTAATAAACTAAATCGCTGAAACGCAATTACGACTGTTTAAGAATGGATTTCCCCAACTTGTAAAGCTAGTGTTAAACCATGAAAAAGTCACTGTTCAAGAAAGAAGAAGCAATCGTCACGAAAGCAAGGATGTTATTAGGAAGGTTATTGAAGTTGTAAAAACTGTTCCAATGAACCAGTGTTAAGGGATACGTTATACAGTACGTATGATTTAACCATAAGTTATTTGACAACAAAATTTTGCATCTGGTGTCGGTATTTTGAGATACCGCTTGATCTGAAAGGAATTGCAAGCACATCCTTATTTTTTCAAATTGTAGACGGCCGTGACGATTCAAAAACCATTTTATGTGGAAGTAAAGTCCAAATGTTACCTTGAGCCTTTTCTCTAAGAAATTGCGACTCATGTATGAAAAAACACACCAACTTCTGTAAAAATTGTGAAATGAAGAGGATGAAAACATACACGAAATAAAGCGTATAGCGTGCGAGTTCATTATTCGATGATAAATGTGTGTCTGCAAATTAAAAAATAGGTGGATTATGAATATTCTTAAACCACAATGTGACGGGTAACAAGCTATGGAGATATAAAATTTTCAAAAGAGTACCACTCGTGAAATTTATTACCGAACCAGACTTTGGTAACTGCCTGGTTTTCCGACGTGAACAAATGTTCTATGTTCAGTGCCTTGAAGAGATTGGTTTTGCATTAACAGGCGCCATAAAATATCGAAAACTATACTACAACGGGGTTCCTTCTAGTTGACAACACATAAAGAACGACAATGTACAGGATGGTCAGATTTCAGGCCAATTGTGGGTAGAGTCTGTGCAGAAAAGTAGAGATACACAAAAACTGATAGAGTCATAGGCCTGATTTGATGTGGATTATTGATTCTTTTTTATCTCTTTCAAATAATTGTTATAACTCGCTTATTTGGCGAGAAAGAATACTGAAAATATTATTTAAGTAATTTCTAGCGTAGATTATAATGGTCTAGTAAAAATTAAACATAGTGCAGGGTTGTTACTTATCGCATAAACTTATGTTTCTTTAAACAGGAATCAAATGTTATTTTTCCCCATTAAACAATCTGTTTCTGATGCTTTTAAAAAATGTAAATACGATATTATTTTCAATAATTAAAACGTTACCGAATAGATACTGCTGTAGTTGATATATTTTAAAGGCGGTGTTGACGGTATGATGTGTTGCCAAATCTAACGAAAGGGTCCTTATGAAAAATATCAATTTAAAACTTTTTTTCAAAATCCTTCCTAAATGTTGCTATTTCTGTTTGCTGTGATTTTTGAAAATATAAAGACGATAATATTATTTTTAATAACTGCGAAGTTACAGAATAATTACTACAGTAATTGACAATGAACAGATAACGGTAGGGCACCTGCTAAAACATGTCTTAATAATAAACCACCTAAAGAAAATAAATGGGGCCTATAGTATTTTTAAATTTACTGAACTTACTAATATTTAATTAAAAATTATTATTAATTTTATTAAATATTTATTTATGTATTTAATAAAATTAATAATAATTTTTAATTATATATTTACCTTTAAACTTATTCGTTCATAACAAAACTTATAATAAATTACTAATATTTAATTTAAAAATAATACAGTTGTGGTTGTATATTTGATTAACTTTCTCCTACGAGGAATTTTTGGTTTTTGGAAAGTTCTGAAATCTATTGAACGTCAAAATGCATTGAAGAATGTAAATTAAATGTTATCCATTGTTTGTTAGAATGGCCGTAATGTGACCTACAGGATAATTTTTTTGCATTGATCCAAAAAAAATGTATTTTATTATTTTGTTTAAAACTGTTTTCTGAACTATTTTTTTACTTATTCGACCTAGTTGTTGTTGTGTTATTGGATCGTTACATATGGTTTTCCACATTATGCTTTCAATTGCTTTACATTACAAGAAAATTAATTACAAAATTATTATTTAAACTAAATATCAGGAAGGATATTCAAGAGTTTTAAAGGAAATACGTATAATAATACATACATAAAAATTCTTTGCTTAAATATGGCAACACAGCACATATTAATTACAACAGCATTTATTCTGTAACGTTTTAGTTGTTGAAAATAATATTATTGTCTCTACATTTTTTAAAAAGCACAAAAAATAGACATTTTAAGGGAGGAAAAATAACATATGGTTTCCATCAAAAAATAAGCTTATGCCATAAGTCAAAAACCTTGTACAATACATGATTTTTGACACCAAAAATTACATAGATAGGGTTTATTTGGTCAATCAAGCGAGTTATCGGTAAAAATTGACAATTGAAGTATAGCAAACACATGAAAAGAGATAGAAAACAATTGATAAGCCACAGAAGACACACTTTCATATACGACCTATGATACTTATGCCAGTTTTTGTATATCCTTACTCCTTATACTATATCTACAAGTCGCACTACGACCGTGTACGCTACATCCTAATTAAATTAGCGATGGATGGGATACGTAAATTAGAAAAATTTCAGATATTACCTGCAGCTGGTTTGAAACTTTGGAAGCTTCGATTATTTCCGAAGATATAATGAAGAATCATTTCTAAAACAGATACATCATGTACCTATTTGATTGAATTTATTACTATGAATTTGATACTTCTCTACTCCTTAAAAAGCTATCATTTACTTTTACTTGTTTTTCTTCTTAGAGTGCCTTCTCACTACGGAGGTTGGCGATCATCACGGCTATACAGATTTTAGATGTTGCCGCTCTGAATAGCTTTAGCGTTGAGCAACTCAACCACTCCCGAAGATTTCTGAGCTAAGAGATATGCCTTCTGCCTATAAACCTTTCCCTGTATGGTTAGCCGCAATATCTCGTACAATATCTCATGGTATGTCCCAAGTATTTCAGTTTTATTTTTTGTATGGTAAGTAAGAGATCCGTTTCTTTTCCAATTCGTTGAAGTACTTCACGGTTAGTAATCTTTTCGGTCTATGGTATCTTTAAAATCTGTCGATATACCCACAACTTATACGATTCGATCTTCTTTTTCAGTGTCCACGCCTCACTTCCATACATCGGAAAGATATAGCATCGCAATGTGCGTGTTCTTAGTTCGATATTGGGGTTTTTATTCGATAATAACGAATTTAATAAAACTTGCTCTTGCATCTCTATTTGTCAATTTATTTCTGTGCTGTCTTCGTCACCTTCATTCATTATTGTACCCAAATACTGATACTTCTCTATGCGTTCAATCACAGTGTTGTTAATTACCAGTTGTTGTTGAGGATTAGTCGTTCTTTGCTTATAACCATATATTTTGTTTTCTTGAGATTTCTGCTGATCCAAATTCGTTACTGTAGAAACTAACTCGTTCCATGAGCTCTTGTAGGTCTTACTTACTAGTTGTGACAAATACGATATCGTCTGCGTACCTGATATTATTAACATTCTCCTTTGATTACTACTCTGATTGAACTATTGGTAAGTGTTCAACAATCTCCTCTGGGTACAAGTTAAATAGTATCGGAGACAACATACATCCTTGTCTAACCCCTATTAAGATATTTATCTTATCTGACACTTCACGTTCCACTCTAATTGTTACTTTTGATTCCAGTATAATGTTTTAATAAGATTTATTATTCTTTCGTCTATCTCGGTCAGTTTATGATGACGCACTCTGTTAAAAGCCTTTTCGTAATCAACGAAGCATGAGTGTATTCCAACGTTTATATCTAGTTTTCTCTCTGTTAATATGTTTATGGCATACAGTGCTTCTATGGTTCCTATTCCATTCCTGAATCCGAACTGGGCTTTTCCAATGTTTTCCTGGATCCTAATGATGTATCAGACATTAGAGCCCTAGAATATCTTCTAAAGGGAAATTACCTACTAGTTGGTTACAATACTGCAAAAGAAAGTTGAACCCCTAGTGTGTAATTTACCACTGAATTTGTAATAAAAATGTAATCGAGTATCGGTTAGCAGAGCTTATTAATAAGAGAATTGATTTGTCGACAGCTCATTAACTGTGTCGCGCTCTGCTCATATAAACCATTGCGGTACAGGTCACTGTTTCCACTATTTTGACTGACGCAGGAATAAATTTAACTGAAACATGCAAAAGTGAATAACGAAGATCATTTCAAGCAAATATTTTATAATAAATCTGTTTAAAGCAAGCTGATGTTGATGTGATGGTTACTGACATATATGAACATATTCAACCGTTATTGCTGAATTTTGAAAATTGATTGTCATTAAATAGTATAGGCAACTTTTTTACAGAGTCTATTTACAAGTGTTAAAAACATGAAAACCATGGTTATGATACTTTGGAGATGTTAAACACAATGTCCAGTAAACAAACTTATTGAGATGAGATAATAGATTGTTAAGGGTAAATAATTTGATAAACGTTAGCATCAGTATTGCCAAAAAAGCAAGGTTCATATCATACGTCCCAATGTTTCTTTTTAAGTTTGTCTTGGCTAGCGTATTGCTTTAACATACATTTTGGGGAGAGCAACCAAGTTAAAGAGGGAAAAAGAAAAAAATTTTTAATGACAGATGATAACGTTACAATTTCTGCTTACCCTTCCTTGCGTTAATTGAAATTTTAGAATATTGATCTAAGTAGTATTATTGCTAAGCATATTATACTATTCTGTTACACACCACATTTGTAACAACAATATAACGGCAACAATATATTTTTTTACAATACCTTATGTAAATAGGCATAAGCCTGTATTTTGAAAAATACGAAACAATTGTTAGATTATCAATAGCGCACATCAAGAACACGTATATAATGGTATAGGTATATGAAAAATTATCCTTAAATAGTGTTTATTCATATATAAAGCTCTCTCCATTAAGACAAATTTAAATATATGTATTAAATTCCATTTGCATACTTTTTTTAATCATAACGCGATGTTAATATCACAATAAGTAATAATGCACTTGCTGTACTTTACTAATTTTGCGGTACTACATAGTTACATGTATTTTAAACAAGTAGGTAATTACGTTTAATTATATACAGTGCGTTAAAGCTACACGTTTTGCGAACTTTCTTTTATGTAGTATCAAGAATACAAGTAAGTACGTATACAGTACTCATAATAAATAAATAAATAAAATGGTCTTAGTCCACAGCATTATACTGTCTTTGTTCCTTTATTCTTCATAAGTTCACCACCTTCAATATATGATATGTATTGCTTGTTTCATGTCTTCATACGAAAGCACATATAAGTTTATCAAACCAAAATTATTGTGAATGAGACGATTCATTAAAACTTTTATAATGACAAAAAAAAAAGATTAAAAACACTGCGAAGGCTGTTGGAAACGTGACTCTTGCAATCACGTCTATAGTTTTTGCCACTCTTATAGGATGTGGAGGTTCTTTCTTCCGTACCTGTAATAAACATGACTACTCCAGGTTAGAACATGGAGGCTTTAAGGGAAAAGAAAAATACCAAATAAAGCAACACTTTTGGCCTAAAGCTATTTTTAAGAATGATTACGTGCAAAAGCTACAGTCTGCGTGAACAAAGTTCAACGTTTTACCTCTGTTGCACATCCATTGTTTGCTGTGTGTGTACACGGATTTGCTCCACACGTCGTACAGGAGACGATTTCGTTTGGTATTGCCGTATCTCTCTTTTTATCGCCCTGTGCAGAAAATACAAATTATAATTTTTAATGAAAAAATCATGTTGAAGAATTAATGCACTCTACGATTACCTTCCAATACTAAAACATAATAAAAGGTATGGTAAAAATGTTAGTTTAGTTTAAACCACATGGTTTTGGTTTATAAATAAGAAAATTACGTTTAGTAGATTTTTTTGAAATAATAAATTTGTTGTGTATCAAGCTAGAACATTTAAGATACAGTTAGTACAAAAAGTCGAATGTTACTCACTGTCACATCTGGAGTTTCATAAAATGTTTCAAAAGTTGAAGATATTTCTGGCCTAAAATAAAAACTGAACTAAAAAAAATAAACATAAATTGTATTATTCACTTAATAAACCATAAAACTATAAAAAATATGGTAAAGAGAACAGCCATATTTTAATATTCTAAACTATATACCATATAGTTAAAAAATTAAAGAAAATTTCAGTACATTTAGCATGTGATATTTATATTGTTTTAACCAGTTTCGATACGCAGCAATATATATGACTGACCAAACGCTCAAAAGCAACGGAAAGTGCTGCAATATGCTGCAAGGTTTATAAAGTTATGGCGATCGAACAAACTTTTAAGTATTGATGAACAGTGCGCTTGCTGTGCTTTTTCACTTTTTGATGCACACATTTGACACAGTTGAAAATACTATAACCGTACGACACTGTGTGTTATTAGTTTCAAATGGTGTTTATAAAGTTACCCGACAGCTTAAATCTTGAGATTTGTAGTACAAAAATTTATTTCCGAATTAAAAGGATATGTAGAATTTATAGAAACAGATGGGGCACATTTTCGTGCTTGTAGCTAATCAATTGATTTAATCAACATGTCATTTAATAAATAACTGAAATGGTATATTACACATCAGTGATTATAATGACCGCTCTAATGGCATTTTTGTGAATCTGAGATAAGCTAGAACTGAGCGCCATCTTTGTTTGCGGGAGTAAAATTTTAAATGTGATCAATCAATTTTTAGACCGTTATGTATTAAATATATTTTTTATAAAAATTACACGAATTTAGTCGGTTCTTGAATCTTGTTGATATATGTTTCGTCAACCAGTGATAAACATTGGCATACTGGCATTCTTTTAGAACTTCTTGTATCGAACTATTTGAAATTATACAATTAAAAAGAAATAGCTGCCTGAAATTTAGAGTACGAATTAAATTGCTGCTCTTTAAGTGATTGTTTCAATGAAAAAAACTTGAAAATCTTACAGTGATAGATCGGGACTGAGTATTTCAGCATCTTTCACTTTATACCCATAAGTAGCTTTTGCGTGGAATATGCAGGCATTATAACGCAGAAGAACGATATCCTTGGAGAGATTACCGGGACTTATATTCTTTATAATGACACGTAAACTTTTAAGGTATTCCAATATTTTTCAGCATTGACAGTAAGAACAGATTGTTTAAAATGCGTGAATAGAGAGCCTTGGTGATGCAAGAATACGCTTAACACTACTTTTCTTGCTGCTAGCAATAGACATCTCTTCACTACAAGAGACAGCGAATTCTGCTCCAGTGCATATTTTAACCAACTTCCATTTGAGTACCATGATTACATACCTGTGATATGTTGTTCTCATGTCGTTGCATGTCAATGTATACAGTAGGCGGAGGACAGGACGCACATGACATCCCTCACTGAAATTTTTCACCTGAGTACCACAATGACATACTTGTGATTTATTGTTTCTATGCTACACGTACTCTGTGTCAGAGGTCAATGTAAAATGATGGGGATGGATGCACGTTATGTCCTTCATCGAGATATTTCATTTGAGTGCCGTGATAATATACTTGTGATTTATTAAACTATTGCTAAGATATTAACCTTATCATGGATCTATCTCTTATGCAACAGGTTATAATTAGCAATCGTTTCCAAGAATCATTCTCAAATATATGGATCACACTTTTAGTTGAGGAACTGAAACTTTAACTATAATAAAAATCATTTCAGAATTTCAGTTTAGACACAAATCCCAAACTGTATCTGGACCAACCTCTTAACGGAGACGCAACTAGCCTAGAAAAAATAGCAATTAGTAGGAAAACAAACCGTCCATCTTATAAGAGATATGATTTTACATCTTCAGCTAGAGGTTAACACCCTGCTTTATTCTGTACACAATTTCTTAGTTGGTAACCAACCTTTTAACGGTATGCGCTTACCTTTGATATGAAACCCCCTTCTTTAGCTGAGAAACGAACCCTCACCTTAGTCAAGAGAGAAACTAATCCCTTCTAGGTGAGATGCACTTACAATTCTACATTTTCATCTAAAGACTAACATCTTACCTTCCTTAATCAAGAGATGAACCATCCCTTTTTAGCTGAGATGCACTTATCCGAAATAAGAACTCCCTTTACTTTAGTGCAAAAGCCTTACTTTAGCCAAGATTTGAACCAAAATTTTTAGCGAAGTCGCACTTACCTGAGATAACAACGATGTTTGCAAGGTCAAGCCAAACGTTTTTAAATGGCCCGAACCTGAAATCAAATTCTAAAATTCGAAAAAGAAAATAGCCGAAACATACATATCGGTTCAAATACCGAATAAGGTATTTATATAAAGCAACCCTTCAATGACATCAAGATTTGGTTTAGTCATTTTATTTCTGTGTGTTAACGTCAGTTATTTATAGTTTATAGGTCAACATTAGTTATCACAAGATTAAAAGATTTCAAATGTGTGTTCATAAGTTTTCGTTCCGAATATTTATAGTTAGCCAACAATCAGGCGCTATTGTTTCTTTATGTGTGTTTGGAATTTGACAATTCTGTAATTATTTTCAACATGATTCCATTCCTCGTTATTCGTTAATGGCTTTGTGAAATCCAAATTCAAGCGCTCGTTTTCTTCAGTAGTTGTAAATTATAAATTATTAAATTAATAGAGTAGACTTTCTTAAACTTTGCTTTAATTTCTACAAACTTTATTGTATTGGGCGATAATTACTCTGTTTATACAGGTTGATAATGGTCCATCAAATTAAAATCATATTTTCGGATTATCTTTCACTCATATTGTAATAATTTTTCGTAGGCAATATATATGTCTGTTCCTTTTTGAATAATACCTAATTAATAATATTATCATGCACTCAGTATCTACGACCTAGACAAGCAATATATTGGAAAGTACTAAATAAAAGAGGCCGATTGTAAAGCAACATAGAGTGTACTCCAATAAACCAATATGTTTACTTTCAGGTACAGTAATGCAACACCTTTCATAAACAATGTTTCGATTAATGAATAATGATATATGATTATAATCTATTCCTGTTAACCCTGACAATGACTAATTCTAATTTAAATAGCAAAGATGGTTATCTTTGTTTGGTAAAGCTTCAGTTCTGTTTCATTAGAAATAGTTTAACTGATAGTACTATTCAAACGACAGTTACATATTGATGTAGTATAGTTAGGCCGATCATAATCTACATAGGAAACTTACTTGAGAAATAGAGATCTTGGTTAAGATTTGTTTTTCATTTAAATGGTTTGTTTTTGTCTAAAGTGAGGGTTCCTTCTCAGCTAAAGTGGAGGGGCTTCTTATTTCGTTTAACTGGGTCTCTGCTAAAAAGGTTAGCTTATACACAGGAATAAGAAGGTTCGCTTCTATACTAAAGTAGAGGGGCTTATTATCTTGAATAAGTCTGCCTCCGCTATAAAATTCGTTCATACACAGACTAACATAGGGTTTGTCTCTCAGTTAAAGAAGGCAGTTCATATCTAAGATAAGATAAGATGAGTGCAGCTGAGGCTAAGGACTCAAATTTAAGCTCGTTTAAAGTGAGTGTTCAATTACCTATACTAAAGTTGGGCAGGTCATTACCTCGCATAAGTGCGTCTCTGCTAGGCAAGGTTGGTTCATTTCTTGGCTAAGGTGAGGATTCGCTTTTGTACTAAAGTAGCGAGAGTTCTTATGTCAGATAATTACATCTCAGTTTTGGTTCAGAACTAAGCTAAATTGGCAAGGTTCGCTTAAAATGAGGGTTTATCGGCGAATCATCTGGTCTAGAAACGAACCAAAGTGTTACAAACAAACTCCTTACCTTAGTCCCTATATGAATTAACATTGTTTAGAGGAGATGCATTTATCTGACATGACTCATCTTCCTTAGTTGAGAAACAAAACATTTATGCTAGTTTGTGTATGAACCAATCTTTTTACAGAGGCGACCCCTCACTTTAAGCGAGCCAGACCTACTTTTGCTTAAACATAAAGCAAAACTTTTAGAGGAGGTGCACTTATCCAAGATAAGAACTTCCCTTACTTTAGTACAGATGCGAACCTTCACTTTAAGTTAGCTTAGATATGAATTCTAAGAGAAGAACTTTCAACATAATCGAGCTTACATATGAATTTTACATCTTGGTATAGACATATCACCCTACCTTAGTCTACATACTTTAGCGGAGATGCACTAATCTTAGATATGAACCCCCTTCTTTACCTGAGCATCAAACCGCCGATGTCAGTCTATAAATGAACTAGCCTTTTAGTGAAGACTTTAGTACACAAAGAAACCCTCATTCTACTCAAGAAGTAAACCAAGGCGCCAAAAGGTCGAATGGGGAGATGTACTTACCCGATATTAGAACCCTTTTACTTAAATGCAGAAGCAAACCGTTACCTTAGCGAAGATATGAAGCAACATTTTTTTTGTAGTCACATTTGTCCTAGATAAGAACGTTAGCTAAATTAGCTGACAAACGAACCTTTTTCAGCGGAGACAATTATAATATCTTCCGCTTTAGCTGTGCAGCAAACCATCACTTTAAGCGAAACCTTAGCTTAGATATGAATCCTCTGGTATAAGCCATACTCCACCACTTCTCCTAGTCAAATTTTAAATGTAGTCATGTCTTAATTCGGAAATAAACCATTGAGCTGCCAAAAAAATCTTAGCCAAGATCTTCAAGTATCATTGCTCTCTCACACTTGTGTAAACTTCTTATGATGCTAGCTTTCCCATGCAATTTCCCTATGTGGATTAGGATCGGCCTAGGCATACTAATTTTGGTGTAATAAATGATAAAAATATGGCTGTTCATGATTACCTTTTTTTTGTTATCCGTAAAAAAAAAACAATAAAGATTATTTTACAATACAATTTATCAAACACAGTTTTATGAACTAATTAAAGTTTATATTGGATATATATTACGTGCAAAAACAACAGGGTTACATGTATTAAATTCAATACATTATTTAAACATTCGTTAGGTACATATATTTTTAAGGCTTTTCTTTTCTCTGGTAATACACTGTTTAGGTAACAGACATACCTACTTACCCAATATTATTTTTTAAATTTTAGTTTAAAATTTTTTATTTAAAAACTTTTGTTTAATGCGTTTGTGCACTGTGTCCAAATAGATGTGACATCATGCAATGTGTATTGTGTTTAGAGCCAATAGTAAGTGTCTAATAGAATGCAAAATTGGCAAAGTTATTAAACTGCATGCAGAAAACGCCCTTCACAAAAGGTACAGAATTCTTTTTATGATTTAAGTAATATGGTTTTTATATTTCATTTAAAACATGCAAAAATTACTTTACTTTTATCAAATTTATTCATTGTTATTTTTTATCATCAGCAAGTTTATAAACAAAAGTGCTGTGAAAACAATTAGATCCTTCATATTCCATAAGTACTACTAAAAATATGTTATTAATGACTATAATAGCAAATTTTTTATTTCACAAAGGTACTCTATTCTACTCTATTATATCTACTAGGTGCGGTATATACGAATATGTTCATAGTTTTAAAATAACTAAAAACTAAAGAATCGAACAATACGAGTTTTCACGATTATTTATCATAATGAAAATCATCTGAATCGAAAAACGTGCAATATATAAATGTTTACAAAATGTATACGTTTCATCGGCAATTACAGTAGGTATGGAACGTAGTGAAAACCAATTTTTCAAACATTATACTTTTAGAATCACATAACATAAAATTACATAAGAACTAATTGCGTGCGTAATGTAGTACTAATTTAGATATAGTTTCGTAACCAAGGTGTTTGTTTAAAACTCAGGAGTATATTGAATTTTGTCAATTTCAAACCAAGTACCACATAGGTTTCTATAGTGAACAATTAATTTATCTGATACGTAAGAAATAATTTTTTTAATTTGAAAACAGGTGGAACCATATGTTCTTGTGCTAAAGGGAAGACGCTATGGAACTTGTGCAATTCTAGCTGATAGTCCAAACACAGTGTACATTGTAGCCGATGTTTGAATCATTTGGAGTATTTACGAGGATGGATCTATCCACAAACGCAAACTCGTCATATGGTATGAATTGTTCCATAAAGGATATTGATATCAAAGTACATTAAACATGACGCTGGGGTAGTGGGGTCATAGTTATTACCCATATACTTGTTATTGGCCTTTGCATAACAGTTGAACCACCCTTGAGGCCACTCTCAAACAACATGACTACATCGATATCAGTCAGCAGTTCTAATTTTTAGCATGGAGCGAAATGCTTAGTGCGGGGCTGTGTATTAGTGCAGGGGATCCAACTGACACTCGTCTGAACAAGTTATGCGGAAATCTTCGAAAAATATCAACAATAGCGCGTCCGTTTTTAGATATAAATACGTATGTTGTCCTTTTGTACCTTAAATGTGTTTCAAACGAATCTCTTCTAAATAGTTTGTCTGGCTAACACCTTTGTTGTAGTAGGTGACTATAAAACGCTTTTTTTGGTGGTAAAGTGGTTTCGTTTAATCTATCCCATGAATTAATACATTCATATGGAAGGATACCCTTCCGCACTAACAAACTAGACTCATCGTCGCTTCTATACGCGGATATTGTAATTAGCTTTTCATCGTTATCTAAGTAAGGAACTAGCTTATCAATACTACTACTCATAAACCCAAAGGAGTTATGTTGATATTATCTACAGGTTTAGTATATACTTTTCCTTGTTTAAAGGTACTATAGATACTTCCCCGGGAAACCGATAGAGATCTCGAATGACGAAATGGACTTCATAACCACTCAAGTTACGAAAGACCACAGGACTGTATGTATGACTTTAAATTTTAAGGTGCAGTTTTTATGTTCCGCATCACGAAATTTTCCTGTGAAATAGTTATCGCCCCTAACCTTAACATCTGACTGATTTAGAATTTAGTGATTAGTCAGCGCGTCCATTGGCACGATGTATTGAGAATGTCGCTTGCTCAGTTTGCTATTTTTATCAGTTCTCTAATAAACCATAGTATGCAAATCATTTCCCCTGTTCAAATGAAATTAGAATTAGTCATCATAAGAGCATTTAAATATGCAATGCTAAAGGGTACATGTTCATCGCACATACATGTGTTTTGTTCATGCGTAGTTATCTATTTCTGTAAAATACTCTTGATATCCGCGTATAGTATAATGGAACATTTTCTTAATATTGGTATTCTAGGATAACATTGACTGAGTTGACTACAGTATGTATGATTCAACCACCAGTTACAAATCACTCTATTATGACCATCAGTAACCATTTGCTTTTGAAACTAAAACCGGCATGCTCTTAATCCATGTAAATATGTTTCGTCATCGTTAGAAAGCTTTAAAAGATTTATGGGTTCTCGGTTGCTTTCCTGAGTACTTAATATAGAGGGTAGTATTTTTTATGTTTTTATTTATTGTTTTATTTATTTATCGAAAGATTATTGAATTTTTCATTTTTTATACCAGTTATTTTAATGGGGAACTCTGTTGAATTATAATTTAAAGCCTCACTCAGGTAAGGATAACTAGAAGTTCTCACTAAATTTTTTGAAGTAGGATACTAATCTAAAATAACGGCCCACAAAAAACAACAATCATCATTATTTTTCATATTAACAACAGTTTTTTACTGCTATGAAATGAGGTACTGTAATGCGCATTCTACCTTTCAGAGTAACGTACCTGTTAGTGAAAACTTTTAAATGATTCCTATTTTGAAAATTTCTACAATTTTTTCTGTAGTGTATTATAGGCATTACGTTGATACCATTGCACAAATCGCTACCAACACCATTAAAATGGTTTTTAGTTGCAGTTGCTTTTAAATCAATTTTCAAAATTCTGATGCTGTAGAAAATTGGCTTGGCGGCGTGGCGTTCACTTTCAACATGGACTCTTAACATTAAACTAATTTTACCGGTAAACCTATATGTATGGTGTAAAAATGTTAATGGACCTTTAAGATTCACATTTACGGTAGTGACTGTGAGTATTCCACCATCAAAACAAAAATCTATAGTTTTTTAGATTTTATGGATTACCACCACTTCTTTTGAATTGTTTTAGTTCGATCAAATATCACATAATAGATACAGTACTTTTTAGGCTAAGCGTATTATCACAATATTTTTCTACTAATCTAATTGTTCGACCATACGTCCATTGACTTCCTAGTTAATTCAGCAAATTGTGTACTCGTATGAGAAATTAAGTCTTGTAATTTAGTGTTGATGTTATCCAATTAGTTTACAATGATACAATAATAGAAGTAATTGTATCCGAATCCAGTAATGATAACACAGAGCAGTTTTGTACACAATACTTTTACGTGCACACATATTTTTAGAAAAAGATGCATGCCCTCGAAAGGACTGATGTGCCATCATAACAAAGGTGAGTCATTGTTTTGGCATATAGGTGCACGTCTGCAGAAACATCGTCACCTCCTACGCTAAAGGTACTCCCTTTTCAGTTGGTTGTAGGTTTTAAACATATTTGCATAACACACAGCAGTCTAACATGATATTATTTGGTTGATTGGTTATGTAAACCCAGGGTGTTTTTACTTCACGTATCTAAAAGTGGTCCTTTAGCCAAGCGGGAATGTGAATAACATCAGGGGCATCTTGTCGCTTGGTAATACATTTTTTTTACATCTATCTTGTATGTCAACCATTTCGGTAGCATTCCAGTTTGTAGTAAGTTTCTTTACTGTTAGTTAAACTGCTAAGCGCCCTCTATCTTTTCCTCAGTTATTGAGCAGCTTCGGTCTAAGTGAGCCAGAACAACTTACATAACAGAAAATTCTCCTTCAATTTGGGAAAGGTGGGCTCTAATGCCATAAGCAGATGAAATACTCTACACAAAAAACTGAAGCGAAAGGTTGGAGTAACTAAGTACGGGACTGAAAATAAGAACTTTATGGCTCTAAAAATTTTCACATACTCTCATGAAGATAATTGTAATCATTGCTGAAAAAGGGTTTCAAGAAATGTAATTATAAAGTTGCCGTAAAATTGTTTTGAAGATTGTTTATGTCCAGAACTGCCTTCATTTGAGCTTATTCAGTATGATATTGTTAATTTTGTAGTGCGCTTCTATTGAAGTAATGTATTTAATATTCCACCAATTTGATAATGAGTAATGCTGTTCACGTAAATATCGTTGAGGATTTAGTTGAGTTACTAGATTCTGGCGATGAGAAGTGTTTAGATGTATATTAAAAAAAGATCGAGTTTCTGTCGCGATTTCAGAACCAGCAGTTTTGTATTGCACGTGGCGTTCTTGAGTAAATTTCCGTGCGGTTTGTAAAGTTTGCATTTTTATATTGAGAATTTTATTAGTGGACGGTTGTTAGATTTATTCACACAGATTTAAAATACCATTTTATGAGATCCATTACAAAACGTTGTTTACACCGATTTAAACGCTAATTCCCGGATTATGGTATATTACACGGTTACTTCTTGCGAGTACATACAACTCAATGAACCTGGCTAGCAAAATGCACCCATGCCCCTCTACATTCTGACAGTCGCGTATCTGCACTAAGATTTAACAACGATTAGATATACCGTCACTAATTGCAGATTGGGGTTAAGAAGGTTTTTTTTGTGAGTTCCGAGTTAGAGTCGGGGTTGTCGTGTAGCAAGAAGGTGCACGTTCACTCGGGGGTCGCATATAAAGAAAGGATTGAATGTTCGAGCTAATTATAGCTCCGGATCGATAGCAAGGATCAATTGAATATAGGCAGTACTATTTCAATGTTTTCTTGCCTTGTACCTGTGATTTGGGAAGAGAAGATCGCCCGAAAATCTATTTATAACTACGGACTTAAGTTAATTAAGTTCTGTTTTTTTCCAAATTTTGTGTATTTAATTACATTGAAACAAGCGGAAAGCGCGTGTGTCTTGTAGTTTGAGCGAAGGTCCTTAGACGTGTTAAGGTAACACTCCAATTTTATGAATAGAAGCGTTTAGAAGCGTTTTTCCTCCTGCCCTTGTTTTATTTGAGTTTACGATTTGGAATTGACAAGTTTAGGTTTTAAATACATATTGTTATAACGATTTGGCGAAAGACTTTAAGGTACATATATTATTTAGATTTGGGACTTCCAATTGTAAAATTAATTTGATCTTTTTTTTAAAGAAAAAGAATTTTACCTACATTGCTGTGTAAAAATTTTTATTTTAATCGATTGTTCAGGATTATTTGAATTTTAATGTATTGATGTTATTGGAACTTATAAGCACATTATTTCGATAGTGAATGCATTTTACGTGATTTCCGCCCAACTCGCCGTGAAAAAATGATTTAACAATTCCGGAAATTTAAGTAACCAAAAATATTAATGAATTATTTTTGTAATTTCGGGGTTAAGCAGCAGATATGCTTCTACGATTTAAATCAAAGTATTAAGTCTTGTTTTTCCAGATTAATATTGAAATCGTGCATTTATTACAATTATTGGGAATTAATAATTAAAGTTAAGAGTATGAATATTGAAGTATTGCAATAGGTTCAACGTTAAAAAAAATAATGACTAGAATTTAAGTTTGATGACCTCTACGTGTTGGACACAATTAATCCCACTGGACACCTAGGTTAATATTCTTTTGAAGTTTTTGTTTTATATGGTCCCGGTGCAGGAGCACTTTTTCTGATTCATCTGATTGAATGGTATGAAAGGTTAGCAAGTCTGTTTGCTTTTAGACTTTGCTGTGAAGTACTAGCGTTTATTTGGGTGCTATTTTTACCCCTTTGGTTAGTGACTGTTATAATGTAGATTAATGACATTCTTATTCACCCAGCACGCTGAGCATCAACCCCTCACACCCTTCCACTGAACTATTGGCATTGGTTGTTACACTAGCGATATGTTTGTCTTTTGTTTAGTACCTTTGGAACATACACATGGGATTTTATTGGGCCAGTATTGGTAAATTAGGGTTCAGGGTTTGTTTTTGACCTATTCCCAATATATTGTTCCGATGGTAACTAGTTCTTGAATACACTTGACCGAGTTGAGAAGATGACCACAAAGAACTCGTAAGTTTCTTATTTGGTAATTGTGGATTAGATGTGTTGCAGATTTTCACTAGTGTGGAATGTATTTTCATTTCTTCCTGATACAATTAATTTCATACTATTAAACGTACATAGGACTAAGGTGAAAAATTTTAATAGGATAAATGAATTATCTCTTTGTTTTAGAATTAAATTCTCGTTTTGTTTGCTTGTGTGTTATATTTGTACGAGGGTCGTAAGGATTTATTTATTTATTGGACTGGCATTTCTTTTAATCCATTATATCAACTCACTATCTAAACTGTTAAATATTCCAAAATAATGAGTGTGTGGCCATCTACAGGTGGTGTATTTAAGTATTGCATTTCACTAATGCGTCAAAATTTTCATTGTGTATTGAGTTAACCTGTTGTAAAGCTATTTGTGCTGTTTTCAGTAAAAATTAGTCAATAAAAACTATTGGTAAGTAACCTAGTAAATAAAGTAAGACCTTGTTACTAACTGTATAATTGTATATTTCTTTATTATTTTGCAACATCATTCGATTTATTGCTTATGTATTAACGGTTAATAATCACTTTACAAATTTTATGTAAGTGGGCAATGGCGCTCAACTGATTACAGGCATTGGCGTTCAGTGAGTGGCATTACCCATAATATGCATAAATGAAACAAGCCAAATCTTTTCAAACTACAGCATTTCTAACGGTTTTTATTCAAATTTTTTCTCAGATATTTGCCGAAGTAAAGCCGAAAAATGCCAAGATCTAGAGAACGAACAACCAAAAAGGCAATGTTTAAACTCGAAGCTATGAGTGAAGCAATGCAAGTTGTCAAAAATAGAATCGGTGTACGAGAAACTTCACGCAAGTTTGATGTTCCATATAGCTCATTATGGGATAATCTTAAAAATGGAGAATGTTTTGGACCTTCTATGGGGAGAAAATGTACATTTACAAAAGTAGAGCAGCCTGAGAAAAATAACATAAAGAATACTTTTAATAAGGAGCAACGTCTAGTTGGCAGAGACTGGCTCAACAACTGTTTTGCAAAAAAAAATCCACTAGTTAAAGCAGAAGTAGTACTTTCTCTAACAGTGAAGTCGACATAGTTTTTACTAACCCTATGACCATTAACACACGATAGTATATTCAATATTGATGAAACGGGGATAACTATCGTTCACAAACCACCTCCAATAATAGCCCCAAAGGGCAGAAGAAAGTAGGAGTAGCCACAGGTTGGGAATGGGGCAAGACCATGACTGAGTGTTGCGCCATGAGTGCATCGGGTTCATATGTGCCTTCTTTGTTTATCTATGCACGGATGCGTATGGAAGAAAGCCTCAAACGTGGAGTTCCTCCGGGTAGTATTTATGCTTGTACTAAGAATGGGTGGATGAGTGGCAAAGTATTTCTCTTGTACGTGGCCCCTTTTGTAAAATTTACTAAAGCTTCAATATCTTATACCATCCTTGTGGTACTGGATAGCAATATTAGTCACACATCCCTAGGCATATATTAACTATTGCCGCGAGAATGGAGTAACGATGTTATCAATTCCGCCTCATCCATCAAATCGCCTTCAACCATTAACATAACATTTTTTGGGGCATTGAAGGGAGCTTACAATTACGAATGCCAGCCGTACATGAAAACTTATCCTAATCAAAAACTAAGCCCAAGTGACCTACAAGCTTTGTTCACAAAATCTTGTGGTTGGATAGCCACTGTTGAAAACAGAATAAAAGAATTTGAAACTACGGGAATTTACCCACTCAATCCAGAAGTATCATCAGAAGAATTATTCGCTGCATCAAATCTGTTAGAAGTAGAGATACCACCCACAACTTGCACAAGTCAAGTTGACGAGCACCTGTCTCCGATTTCTGCTGCAAAGGACAACTCAACAAACCCCCTTTTAATAAAACCATCTGCAACTTTAAATGATAATAACCTGTCTGGTCCGTCAATAAGTTCTGTCTAGTTTACTAGAAAACGTAGAAAGAGCTAAGGTAGCCATTACCATGATATCATCAATTTCACAAGTCAGTACAGCAGTGACGGACACTACTAAGAGGAAAAACTTCATCAGACTACGCTGACGTTGCAAATGAAGCGCCATTCTGTGGCGATGACAGCGATAATGATTTAGAAGGCTGTTATTTTGCACCTTTAGAAACGATGAACGATACTCCTCAAACAAGTGACGAATGTATGTTTTCTGGAGAACTTGCACATAAGCAATGTGCAGGAGTCCAAACGCCTACAGTATATGTGTGGTATATTTGTCTAAATTATAATACAATGTTCAATTGTTGAAATACATTTTTCTTTCATTTAAATTAATTAATTTTACTGTTTCACTAAAATAAGAACAAATAAGAATCTCATCAAGTTGTTTGTACACTTATACTAAAAACAGAATTGTGTATATCTAAATTTTTAGGTTGAAAGAGATTATTTATAACATTATCATCTCTTTAAGTTGGGTGGCAATCAAATTAAAGAACTCCCATGCGATTTGGTTAACTGCATATCAGGCGCAGACCATTGTCTAACATTGGTGAATGCTTTATACTTTTTATTGTAACACATGATGGCTAACTGAATGTAATTTTCTTAAATGCAGCCGTTACACAAAGTTGAAGAGATGGTAGCATAATGTTAGGATGAAATGTTTAATTTATTAAAAACCCTATTTTCGAATCACTTTTTAGTGTTTTTACCTTTCGATACGACATGGCTAGTTTCACAAAAGTATGTGCGCCTAATATCTCAGTATACAGATAATAACATCTGTGATCGGTTTCATAATCCAGCGATATGTGATATCATTTCCCTTTAAAATAACACACTGTTCAATTGAAATTAATTGAAAACTAACTTGCAAAAATAAAAGTAGAACTTGTAAAATGAGTATTCCAGTATAGTCTAACATCGAATGTTTATTTGAATCCTATTTACAATAATTCATACATGACAGAACTTTTTATTATACCTATTTGAATAGAAGAAAAACTACCAAATGTAGAATTTGCAAAATTTGCTTACTAGTCTTCATATACGTGATTGCCAATGCGGATATACAGGGTGTATTTTAAAATCACCGACAAACGAAAATTAGAGATTTTATGATTCAAAATAAGACAAAAATGATCATAAACGCTTTTCCGAAAATGCTTCCTAACCGAGATACAGGTTGATTAAAAAATACTTTTTTTAAGGTTTTTTTAAGATTCCTCAAAAACTAAAAAAGATATTACACTGAGATTTGGTACACCTAAACGTCTAATTAAATACAATTAATCAGTTTGAGTCAACTGACTTCATCCAGTGGCGTAGAATATTTTAAGTTAATCAGCTTAAGTAAAAAAAAACGCACGCTCCTGGTTTCTTTGAAGAAATATTTTTTGATAGATTCAACATTTAATTCTGCAAATAAATTCATACTTAGTATTTTTTCGATTCTGCACCCCGTTTTTGAAATATTTTGCATTAACATAAACGACCACATTATTCATTAAAAATCAAAATTTGTTTTATTTTACAAAAAAATAACGCAGTTAACTATTAGGTATATTATTAAAGAGATATTGAAGGAATCAAAAACAAAATAATAATTATTTTTATACATATTGTTCAAAATGTCCTCCTTCCTTTTGAATGCAAGCTTCTTAGCAAATGAAACCTAACACGCTGAAAAATTTGTGGCATAGCCCTAATCTCATCGCATGCCATCTGTATGCAATTCCAAAGTTGCTCTCGATTATCAATTTGAACAGAATAGACACGAGTTTTCAGATACCCCCACACAAAAAAATCCAATGGGATTAAATCTGGCGATGGTGCCGGGCCACGGTACTTCACTTCCGCGTTCAATTCAGCGTCCAGGGAACCATGCATTTTAAAATTCTCTGACGTTTCGTGTAGAAAGTGGTGGTGCACCATCATGCATGAAATACATGTTCATTCTAACATCTAAGGGTACGTAGTCAAACAATTCTGGCAAATCTTCTCTCAAAAAATTTGAATAGAATTCGCCAGCAAGGAAAACGGATAGGTCCGATTAGGCGATCGTCTAGTATACCTATCTAAATATTTTCGCTAAATCTATGTTGGTGAGCTGTAACTACAGTTGGATGCTGATTTTCATCTAACCATTTGTGGGAATTATGCAAGTTTATTATTCCATTTCGGGAAAAAATACACTCATCAGTGGTCAATAAGTTTCTAACAAATTGTACATCTTCAGCATTTTTATTTAAAAACCATTCGCAAAAATTCATTCGACGAGGATAGTCAGCAAATTTTGTTCTCGTAAAACTTTCCAAGACTTGCTATGTGACACACCAAATTCTAAACGTAACTTACGCGTACTTATTGATGAACTTTCATAAACTCTATCTAAAATGTATTCCTCAATTTCAACTGGTACACGGGCATTTCGTCCGGAAATTTAAATTTCCATACTCTAACCAGTTACGATGAACGGTTTTAAACGTAGTATGATGTGGATGTCTTCTATTTGGAAATCTATGTTCATAAAGTCGAGCAGCTGCACGATCATTGCAATTAGTATTACCATAACATAAATGCATATCGACCAGTTCTCGTTTGGAATAATTCATTTTTTCACTGTAGTTAGACACAAACAATGAATTACAAAACACGCGTAAATGCAACTATTTTAGCAAACATAAGATACGTAACTGTAAAATGCAAAGCAATCTCTGATTTATTTAATTTGGTTATTACTGAATATGTACTCGTTTATGTTAATACAAAATATTTCAAAAATGGGTGCCGAATCGAAAAATACTAAGTATGATTTTATTTGCAGAATTAAATATTGAACATAACAAAAAATATTTCTTCAAAAAGAGCAGGGACGTGCGTTTTTTTTACTTAAAGTGATTAACTTAACATATTCTACGCCACTGGATGGAGCCAGTTGACTCAAACTAACCTGATTAATTGTACTTAATTAGACATTTAGGTGTACGAAATCTCAGTTTAATATCTTTTGTAGTTTTTGAGGAATCTTAAAAAAATCTTAAAAAAAGTATTTTTTAATCAACCTGTATTTCGGTTAGGAAGCATTTTTGGAAAAGCGTTTATGATAATTTTTGTCTTATCTTGAAGCATAGAATCTTCAGTTTTCGTTGGTCGGTGATTTTAAAATACACCCTGTATATAACATTTCCCCGAAGAAATTATGAGTCATTAAGCTTCATTAATTTAAGTATTAACAATGTTGCATAATTTTTAATTTTGAATTTGCAGAATGCTTTTTCATTAAAGACCTCTTACATTCCTTATGAACTCTTGTTTGTAACAGCAAATCAATGAAGAAATAATTGTGATTTTCTATTTCACAAAAAAATTGGTGGTGTGATTAAATGTTTGCATATTAAGGTCAAATTTTTTATAAGTTCTTTTTTCCAAACACATTTCTTAAACTGATTTTGAAATATATTTAAACATGCATCTACTTTTTCATAAATGACCGAGCTAGTAGCGTAGTGGTGACATGGCCTTCTTAGCATTCGGGAGGTAATGGGTTCTCCCCATACACATGTAGCGGCATGGTCACTGCGTATATGCACACAATGTGTGGCTACTTAGGCGAATGCTGGGGTAGTACTTTCCCCCTCAGAACCCTAACTCCGTTCCTTCCCATCATATCCTGACCACACCCATCCTTAATCCCACCATGCATATATTCGTAATGTATGTATGTATGCTGGGAATCCATGATTGTGGCTGAAGGAGCTCGGAAAGCTCAAGCAGCCCGTCCACCCCATTGGGGAGGGAATGAAATACGTGGCCTTTTCCTTTGTTTTTCATAAATGGAGTGTGTTGGGGAAAGTAGCCCTTCAGATATATCTTGATGAATATACATTTTTTTGTAAAATATGTATTTGTGCTTTGTCGGTTAATATTTCGCATCTTGATGTAAATCACAAATACTACAATTAAACTTTTTAATGCTTTTGTAGCAAACGTAGCCGGCAAAACAATTTACTGCACAATCTTCCATAGTTACAACAGTTGAAATATTGTAATCCGTACTTGCATTCATAGATGAAACTGCATTACTTTCTTCAGTAAATTTATCTACATATACACCTTCCGCAGTTTCAACGTACGCGTGAAAAAGCTATGTTGTGAAATAACAGTTTTTAAGAAGTTGTCTTCGTCTTCATTGTAATTAGCATATTCTGACGGAAAAATTAGAGAATTTATTGCCGTTGACCTAAATATTATGCGAAAAAGTCGAGATGTTGGATTTCTGTTACAACCTCATCTTCTGCGAATTATAGAGAAATAATTTCCAAAACGTCTTGACTTAGGCGATTCGTTACCAAGTAATTAAAATTATTTCCATTTTTTAACTCATCGTGCAGTAAAGTAATTGCTGTAATTGTTTGTAAAATGCCAGAAAAGCATGGAGGGCGAGTAATTGTTCTTTTAAAATTGACCTTTCTTAAATTCTTAAAATAAGTTTTGCATTTTTCAAGGGTATTGACAGTTGTAGGATTATATTCTTTAATAGCACATTTGTACGGATTTTTATGATAAATTAATTTACTATTCAGGGCATCGAAAGTTTGATACATTACAGTAAAAAAATTTGCGGTATCTGTGGGTGTTGAGCTGTTTAATTGGTTTGTTAAAATAGAAGTTTTTATAGCAGCGGACACAGAATTACTAAATATTTGCAACGCCATTTTGTAAGATTGCTTTTGAAAAGAATTTGGGCATATGTATGGGAGTCCGTAATTTTAACCATCCTTCGGGCTTTACCGTTTTTATCAATTTTATAAGTTTTGAAAACGAAACTGTTAGGTTGCTATCACTATTGACAAAATTAGCTTCTAATAAATTATTTCTCAAGTTTTTAAATAAATGCAGAGCATCATAAACACACACAATTTTCTTCCCATTATTTAAAATAAATGGCGTTTCTTCTGTTGCTCCTAATAACTTTAAAGCTGCAACATTTGTGGTAGCTTGGTCGGAAACAGTCGCCTTGATGTTTAATCCAGAGGTTTGCACTTTGTCAATAATGTTTGTAATTAAACAGCTTATCACTTCTTTTTTAGTGCCTGTATGGGATAAATAATATGAAATGGGCAACTTCCATTTACCAAAAAGTCCTCTTAACAAAAACATTAATGCTTTTTTGGCAACTTTTCGTCCTCTTCCAAGATGTCCCATATCCTCGAACCCTTCTATAAAATCAAAGTTCCGTGAATACTTCTCCATAATGTACGTTTCATCAACAGAGAGGATGCATAGCTTATCGTTTTCTTCCATACTTGCTAGGTACCTTTATTTTCATCTGGTTAAAAATTTTTTGATCCATTCCAGGGAAAAAGTTTGATTCACTAATCCACTTTTTATTTGTTGAAAAACCGGGGAGCACAAAGTTATTTCTGTTAAATAATTTGTAGGTTGCGGGGGAGCTGTAATATAGAGCTAATGCAAATTTTCTTTCAAGTGTTGACCATGGAATTCTTGGTTTATGCGACGTTTGTATGGAAAGAATTGCTTTAACTGCATCTGATTCATATTTTATCGAATGAACCAAATTAGATGGTGAGAGTTGGTGTTTAATCATCCTAAGTTTTCTTTTGTATTGGGCAGTTTTTATTTGAAGACGCCGTAGAGATGCCGCTTTTTGTTTTAACTTTTTACACAATCTTTCGGTGTGACTTGTTAATTCTTTCACCAGTTTTTGTCTTTTTGGCGGGGATGGTAAATCGCTAACACTGTTTAAGTAGCGTTCTACAGATGAAGAGGATGGTTCAGAAGATTGGTTTGTAACAATTACCAAGGGTGTTGTGCACGTTTACGGGAAGTGCAACAGACACAGCCAACAGGCACTATAGCGTGTGCTATTGGATATGTCGGTTTTTTTAAAGTGTTTTTCACAAATAAATTTATTGTTTAATTCATCACCTTGTAAATTACTTAAGGATAAAGTAAAAAGTATATTGTATAATGATAGAGTGATTACGCTTTACGTATGATGAAAATACAAAGGTGTGATATTTTGTAAAAACTGAACACTCTGTATTTTATGGAAAAGAATTAAAGTATTTGCGTGAGTACTTCACTCTGATATTGGAGTTTAGGTATTTTGCTGTTGAACACAATAATGTGAAAGTACTTACCTATCTAATAATAAACTGCTCCACATAATTTAGGGATATTATGGAAGATTTGATTTTTCAAAAGAAAAAAAAAATTGACAAATTTACAAAAAGTTTACAAATTAAAAAAAAATTTTAAACAAAAAGACAAGAAAAAATGAAAATTAGGCGAAAGTGACTAATAACTTAATTTCAAATTAATCAAAAAACAAAGAAAATGAACACAAATTTCCCTTTCAGCAATAATGAGTATGTCCTCCGTGGGCTTCAATGACAGCTTGGCAACGTCTTTGCATGCTGGTTATGAGATTATTAAAGTTTTCTTGCGGAATCTGTTGCCAGAGTTGTGGAAGCAAATTTCTCAATTGTTCCTTTGTTTGTGGTTGGGGATTATGATGATCCAAAGCTCTCTGCAACTGATCTCAAGCATGCTCTATTGGATTTAAATCAGGCGATAGAGCAGGTAAAGCTAAATGAGGAATTCCGTTGGTTTCAATTGCATCCGTAACTGTCATGGATCGATGTGGACGAGCGTTATCGTAAAAAAAAGGAAACAAAGACCCACAGCAGCATGAAACTCTGGCACAATGTTGTTGATCACCTGATTTAAATATACTTCTGAATTCATGTTTCACGGCATAACCAGCAAGTCGGTACGACCATCGTAACAAATGCCTCCCCATTCACAAACAGTGCCTCCTCTGAAAGGGTAAACTTCTTGTACTGATCGTCAATGTCTTGGCACCAAAAGTTGTGTTCAGACACGCGTTCCATGATTTTCTGAAAAACGACCATATCACGATTTATCAGTGAACAGTACCAACTTCCACTTTTCTGTCCAATTGACACGCTCTCTTACCCATTCTAATCTTTGTCGCCTATGTTCGCGAGTCAATGGTACACCCCTAAAAGGTCGTCTAGAACGTAAATTGACATCCCATAAACGTCTTCTGACAGTTTCAGCTGATATTAATGTTAATTTACGTCTAGGCATTAGGAATTAGCAACGCACAAAATTTTGATACCAAATTTGCACAATGAGTCAACAGATTGACAAGTAAACCATACAAACAATTGACTCATTAGAACGGGTTAGAAAGAGAACTCTCCACAGCCCTCTACTTGCAATATAAAGCTACATTTATCCGTATGGCACAGGTATGATAGCTAGCAATAAAGTGTCGAACATGACAAAATTTGAAAATTAAAAAATTATGCAGATTTTCAGATATAACCTTAACTTATGTGGAGCAGTTTATAACGTTAACACCTTGTCGCTACAACTAACAACAAAAATAGGTAATAAATCTAAAATGAATGTAACTAAACCAAACCGTAAATATGTTGCAGACCGCTGCAAAATTATAAATTCGATTCGGATTTGATACAATGCAAAAATTAAAGAGTCCATTTAACGACGAAAGTAAGAAATAACCACGAAGCTAAAAAACTATAATTGTGTCTATTTCAACTGCTTTTACATTTAATGCTGAAAAATCATATCGCGAAGAAGGCAATATTGTTTCTGTAGAACTGCTGCTGGTTGCGGGGGCAGAAAGCAATTGTCGTGATAACAGTATAAACAGAATGTACAGACAATGGCGTCTTATGATTTTACAAAAGTGCTGTTAGTATCAAATAAACACAGATCTTGTAGAGCAAAGATTACCATTTGATTTATTATTATAATTACATTATAAACAATTAATAGTTATTAGTATTACAAGGCCAGAAAATGGGTGTTTGCGAGTACGAGTAAACTAGTCGAGGCCTGCAAATTTATGAGTACTCGCAAACCATTTTATGGCAGAGTGCCGTCGTCAACAATTGTTAATAAAATCAATATACAAGATTGTTGTACTTTTTAAACTTTCATACTGCCAACTCACAGTAACCAATATAACCTAAAATATACAATTGCGAAATTATTCATTACTCGAATTTTGTAGGTACCTTACCAATTTGTTGACTGTATAATCATTTATAGATGCAATTTTTAGATTATAAGGAACTAATACGGACATAATAACGGATGTGTACCTACACGTACACGGTAAGGCGACCAGGTGTTGTGTTATTTCAAATGTCGGTTATGTCGAATATTCTATCAGTTTTGTCACTGCAACGAATACCAACTGTAATTTAGTATTATTTTTGACAGGCCGGAAAACGCATAGTTTCCGAACGCATTTGCGGTTTGCATATGCCCTATTACAGAACTGAATTTATGTAACTTAATTAGTTCTGAGCACAGATTTAATTCCATTTTATATACCTAGTTGCTCAATAAGTATTTTAATTCGATAAAAAAAATACAATTTTATGGTTTGCAATACCTTTTATTATTCAATATAATCTCCCATGTTCCAGTAATCTCCTTTATGAATTCCACCCCTGAAGTGAGAACACGGAGGACTGGACCTCTTTGTTCGATGAACGAACTCTCAGATGTGACAACAGAGCCACAAATCAGAAGCTGCCGAATTTGAATGTGTTTTGAACTTTTTCTTGATGAAATTAAATTACAATAGTAATTTGGTTTAATGTTTTACCAATTTGGAGGTAGTTCACTGACAAAATTCCTTTTGCATCCGAAAAACTGACACTAACGTCTTCTTGGCCAATTTTTGGACCCTAACTCGCATTAGAGCCGAGTCCACACCACTCCTTAGCCTGTTATTTTGATTCAGAATCATGGTGACAGATCTACGCCTTATCCATTGTGATGATACGTCGCACAAAATCTTTGTTATCCTTTCTAAAACGCTCCAAATGTTACCGCATTGTGCACACAGCTTAATCATAATCCTAAATTCACCTTACTATATACAAATTTCCTGTTTAAATCATAAAATTGCGTTACTCGACATTAAATACGCCGCAAGTCAACCATTACAAGTGTTTAAAATCATAAAAAAATATTAATATTAATAGAATGACCCAAACTAAATCAATTGCAGTGGCTACAGTATAAACAGAATGTACAGACAATGGCGGCTCATGATTTTACAAAGGTGCTGTTAGTATCAAATAAACACAGACCTTGTAGAGCAAAGATTACCATTTGATTTATTATTATAAACAATTAATAGTTGTTTGTATTACAAGGCCAGAAAATGGGTGATTGCGAGTACGAGTAAACTAGTCCAGCCCTGCAAATTTATTACTCGCAAACCATTTTATGGCAGAGTGATACACAAGATTTTTTGTGCCGCCGTCAACAATTGTTATTAAAATCAATATACAAGATTGGAACTGAAATTAAGTTGGCAATGCTGACAACTGACAGTAATCAATATAACCTAAAATATACAATTGCGAAATTATTCATTATTCGAATTTTGTAGGTACCTTACCAATTTGTTGACTATATAATAAGTTATAGATGTAATTTGTAGATTATAAGGAACTAATACGGACATAATAATGTGTACCTGCACGTACACGGTAAGGCGATTAGGCGTTATGTTATGTCAAATATCGACTATGTTGAATATTCTATCAGTTTTGTCACTACAACGAATACCAACTGTAATTTATAATTATGTTTGCCGAACTAGGCCGGAAAACGCATAGTTTCCGGACGCATTTGCGGTCTCATATGCCCTATTACAGAACGAAGACAAAAAATTAATTTTTAACTGAATTTATGTAACTTAATTAGTTCTGAGCATTTTACGTATCTAGTTGTTCAACAAGTATTGTAATTCGATAAAAAAAACATACAATTTTCTGGTTTACAGTACCTTTTATTTTTCAATATAATCTCCCATATTCCAGTAATCTCCTTTATGGATTCCACCCCTGAAGTTAGAACACGGAGGATTGTGGAAATACGCTTCCACGGCTGTTATTACCTCTTTGTTCGATGAACGAACCTTCTGAGTTGTGATAACAGAGCCAGATGTCAGAAAATGCTGAATTTTGAATATTTTTTGAACTTTTTCTTGATGAAACTAAATTGTAATAGTAATTTGGTTTAGTCTTTTACCAATTTGGAGGTAGTACATTAACAAAATTCCTTTTCCATCCGAAAAAGCTGACGCTAACATCTTCTCGGCCGATTTTTGGACCCTAACTCGCATCAGAGCCGAGTCCACACCACTCCTTAGCCTTTTATTTTGATTCAGCATCATGGTGATAGACCTAAGTCTGCCCCCGCAACTCCACTTAGTTGATAAGAAAATGATGGTCGTCGTACAAATATTTGTAATTTAATACAAAAATAAAAAAAGAAATTTCCAAGAATTTGTTAAGAATGTAACAAATAAAATACGCTATATTTTTCCTTACATCGTCATAAAATAAGGGAATTAAACTGTGAAAGAATATTTTATGGAACTATTAGGCACTGATGTCACAAGCTCCGCCTCTAACAGCTGATCTTGGACAACTGGTGTTAGCGTTTCATACGAATCTACGTGTTTTGCTGTGAGTTTTTGAGCGTTTTCTCGAGAAAAAATCGTATTAATTGACTTATTGTAGTGTTAGTATATAGTGTTAAGATATTTCATAGTCAATTAGTGAACATTATATGTGTATATTATAGTTGGGTTAGATTTTATGCACACTTATTCGTGCCTTTACGACATTGCAATAGAAATTTGTAAGTATTTTATTGTTTGCTTTAATTAGATAAAATCCATGGACGCTCTGTTTCCTTTCCAGAAAAAATGGCTTTAAGTGATTATAATTAAAACTGAGTTTTATTAACACTATCAAAAGATGATTGAATGTATTTGTAATAACTGCTTGTGTTGCTATTTTGATATAAGGTTCAATTAAAAGAGCGTTACCTTGAATGTAATGCTTTAATTTGACGAGTTTGATAAATACTAACCTAAAAATCGCACGAACATTTCAAAATTATGTAGGATAATTGTTCACTGCATTCACGTATTTCTGGTGAATTGTATCAATATAATCCTCATCTACAAGTATTAGCACAGAAACATTTTCACCGCGTACAATTTTCGATAAAATCTCATAAGAACGTGTGTAAAAGTTGTCCAACATCAGGCAAGGTCACGCGTTGTGACGTTAGTTGAAAATGCAAAATTAATTAAACTTTTACCTTTTATTATCAGTGCGTATGCATCATTAAAATAAATTGTTCCCTTATAATAGAAAGAAATTTTTGGAAAAAATCGACCACCAACACTAAAAATTGCCGAAACCGGATTCATTACCAACAATAAACAATAGTATATTGTACAACAAGTGTTGAAAGGGCAAGATTTCACAAGAGTTTGCAGGATTGAGTCACGAGCCGAAGGCGAGTGGCTTAAGCAAACGAGTGTGAAATCGACTTTTCAACACGTGCTTTACACACTTTTCCGACGACCACCATAAAAAAATCAAAAGTAGGTATATTATTTTATTGATTAAAGTTAATTGGTATTATTTTATTAATTTTTTTTTTTTTCTATGATTGTGGACCTGAACAGGCTAAATAAGGCCTATCGTGCTAAAGCACTCAGGAACACTTAGGAGGATGGATAGAGGGATAATGAATTGCCAATAGGTGCCTATGAACAGCTACCTTAAATTTTCTCATATCATAAGTGAGAGGAAAACAGGAACTAGGGAGATCATTCCAGAGTTTAGAAGCCGTGTAGAAAAATGTGGATTGCGCCCGTTTGGTACGACAAGTGGAGATTTGTACTGCATACTGATGATGTGAATGAGCGAACCGAGTGTTTCTCGCAAAGATAGCTGGAGATGGTATCAAAGAATGTAATTGACCAGCAAAATAGCCGTTGTAATAACGATAATACAAAGAAAGAACTGAAACCATCCTTCTATGCTCAAGGAACTGTATGTGAGAAGTTATGGACGGGTCATTTATAAGCCTAATCGCTCTCTTTTGAATACGATCAACGATATCGAGAGCGTATTGGGGAGCACTAACCCAAAGGTGAGAATTATATTCCAGATGAGGCCGAATTTGGGCCTTATACAGCAGAAGGAGTTGTCGAGAGGTAAAGTACTGCTTAGATCTGTACAAAAAGCCTATTTTACGAGCAGCTGTTTTGGTAGCTGACAGAAGATGGTCAACCCATGAGAGATTTGAAGATACAGTCATACCCAACAGAGTAATAGAGTCTGAAAACTTGAGAACTGAGCCATTCATACTTACAACAGGAAATGATCGATCTTTTTTGGCGGACATAAGGCAACACTGAGTTTTGTTAGCATTAAATTTAACTAGATTATTGCTTCCCATTCGAGAATACGTTGAATGTCTTTGTTGATTGAATTTGCCATTTCAGCTTTAATTTCTTGATGTGACATAGAAGGTGGATTATCACTATGAGTAGACTGAGATGAACTACAGTGAAGAGTGCTATCGTCAGCAAAGCAATGGATGGGGTTAGTTGTTGAAGAAATAAGGTCGTTTATGTACAGCAGAAAAGTGTAGGCGCTATAACGGATCCCTGTGGTACGCCCGCGTTAATGCTAACTTCTTTTGAAAAAAGCCATCAACTACGACACGTATTCGTCTTTTGTCAAGGAAACTAGAAACCCAGTTGATGAGCGTATCATTTAACCCAAACGAGGTGAGTTTGGCAAGTAAACACTTATGCCAAACTTGGTCAAATGCCTTTGAGATATCTAAAGCGACTACAACTGTTTCACCGGACTGCTCTACTGTATTGTTCCAAACTTGGGTCACATATGAAAGAAGATCGCCTGTTGAACGACTTTGCCTAAACCCATATTGGTGGTCACTAAGGAGTTTGTTAGTTTCAAGGAACGTGAGCAGTTGCTGATTGATGGCTTTTTCCATGATTTTACACAAAATGGAAGTGATGGCAATTGGTCTGTAATTTGAGGGATCGGTCTTATCGCCTTTTTTGGGAATAGGTTGAACATTTGCTAACTTCCATGATGAAGGAAATTCCCCAGAAGATATAGAGATCGTATAGAGCTTAGATAGGACTGGTGCTAGTTCGGGGAAACATTTCTTTAAGACAATAGCTGGGATACCGTCTGGGCCAGTCGCCTTATTAAGATCAAGCCTACTGATGATCGATTCCAAGAGCTTGTACCGAAAATGAATTGGTTTCATAACGTATGAAGAAGAGTTGACTAGGGGCACAGCTTTTCCAGAAAGAGATTAAAGTTAATTGTGAAATTTTGACAGTTTTTGAAATGTATTGGTGCTAGAACCCGGTGGTTTTCTTCTGTAGATAAGAAATTTTGAATTTTTTGCGCGGCACAACGATCTTCTGTAAGCACCTCAGGAACCACTAATGAAGTTTCACACAGCAGCGGCGACTTGGTACCAGAGGTGGATGCTGCAGCTTTTTCACGCAACGGCGGCTGTTTGGTGCCAGAAGTCGATGCTACTGTTTCAACAATGTGTTTCGAGATTTCTATCTTTTTACTGATCGAGTCATAACCTTCAGCAGTCCCGCTGGACTGCCATCCGCCATGGCGTTTTAGGGCTAGAAGGTCAACTATTTTGCCTAATTTGTTAATGCTCACATATTGTTTAGTACATTTTCCTTTTTGATAATTGATAAAGAATTTTTGATTCTTGTCAGTCATTGTTGAGGGTCGCAGATTCATATATTTTTTACAGACACTATAAAAATTGTCTGAAATAACAAATTGTCTCGGTTTCTTAGTTTTGGTATAAGGCACACCAACGATTAATGCTGAATTCACATCTTTAACATTACCCAGTTTGACATTATAAATTTCACCTTTCCTCATGCATCCACAAACTCCAAAAATAAGGGCCGTCTAAAAATATTTGAGATTAGAAATTGAAATTCAAATGTCATGTTTACATACTTTTGTTAATAAAAACACTTCATCAGGAGCTGTTTCCAAAAATGTTTTGATGTGGTTATTAGTTAAAACATTTGCTTTTTTTGGCACATAATTTACTGACTGCTTCTTTAACAGAGCTTTTAACTTGGGATACGGAGCAATGTTGACATCATGTTTTGATATCAAGGTTCCTCGAAGCATGGAATATATTGACCACAACGTACTGGATTTATATTTTGCACTGAGGTCGCCGAAATATGCCAGTAATACTTTTTCAGAAAAAGAATTTACTTTACTTTTAAGTCTCCAGTCCATGAATTGTTTATAAGCATATTCATAACGCTCTTTAAACAAATTATCACATGCTTTTGCGGATTTTTCTGCGATTCCCGGAGGGGTAAGGTTTTCATAATTATCACTGTCGCTTTCATTATTGTTAAATTCCATTTTTTATTTAAAGTTGGAACTGTTTTACTTGGATATGTTCGTCAGTTTCAGAATTCACAAATGACAAATGTCAAATTTCATTGGTAACCATGATTGCACTACCAATGTTGAAAATTTTAATTCATAATTAATTAAAATTTTCAACATCGCTGACAGCCAATCAGATTGATTGATTTTATATTTTACACAGTAACTCCCTCCATTCGCAATCTCCCACTTTCAGTAACAAAAAACGGTGCAGAATTCAATACATTTCATAGTGGTCGTCGGAAAAATAGAATAGAAACGTTTTAAATATCTACAAAGTAAAAGATTTTATACTCAGACGATGATTTTACGATATTAAGAAATTTATGAATAGCAGTTTCCTTTATAAGTGCAATGAGTTTTTAACCACACATTTCATTTGCGTAAGTCGTACAACTGTATAAATAAAATAACTTTAAGCCTTTAATTCAAATAAAATTACGTCATGCTACTTGAATTTGTCAGTAGATAGCGCTTTTAAGTATACCGAGGTAAAGTACCTAGATATATATATATATATATATATATATATATATATATATATATATATATATATATATATAATACCAAGGTATTTAAAATAAGTGTACTTTATCCTTAAATATGTTACACGTTTAATGCATTTAGGTTAGCCATCTGATGTATTTTATCTGTGACGTAAGATGTAACTATTGAACTCTGTTAGAGTTAAATCAACATCGGAAGACACCAAGCTGCGCAAAAAAAGTGACGTCAGAGTGTAAAGCTCAACAAAAAAATATACGTTTGAAAAAATAAAAGTTAGGTTATGTTACTTCGCGTTTGTTGTCCAAGAATACAATTTTAGATGTAAAATTTTTGAAATAATCATAAAGTAAAATCATATTTTATTGTCATAGTTACAAAATCTAGTTTTTTTAAAATACATTTGCCAATAACAATGTAACATTTTTTTAGTTACGAAGGCTGTCAAAGTTACTTTCACATCGTCTTACACTTTATTGTCAATTAATGACTGAAAAGAAACAGTTTGTCAATTTAATCTTCTGAATCAGACGAAAAACTTATATCATCAGAGGAATCACCGTTCACTTGAATTATGAGTTTGTCACAAATGTTGTCCATTATGTGTTCCTTATTTATGTAATCCTCTTCAACTTCCTTCACATGACGACATACTTCCGCCCATTCCTTCTCACCAACACTTCGAAACTTTTCTCTAGCTAGTTCCGCAACATCATTAAGATTGAAAGTGGTATTTCTCATTGCCACCCAATGTTTTACAATCGCCCAAATCTTCTCAATGGGGTTTAATTCCGGGTGGTAAGGCGGCAGGCGGCATAGGAATGACCAAACTTTGCAAACACCTCATCGATAGAATACTGTGTGTATCTCGGCTTGTTCAATTTTATAAGTTCGTACAACTCAGCTTTTGTAGAGTTATCATCATAAGCAATTCCACGTTCACTTAACCACGTTGTCATTTCATTTTTTTTGGTGGTGGAAATAGGATGCTTTACAGCTAAAACGTTGTGATAACTGGCATTATCAACTACGATAACACATTTTGGTGGTAAATTTGGTATGAGCTGCTGTTCAATCCATCGTTTATAATTTATAAAATTCATGTCGTCATGATAATCTCCTGATTTTTGGCCAGATTTAAATATTAGCAGAGCATTATTTATAAAACCCATTTCACCACCTAAAATAATGATAAATAGCAACATATTTACATTATAAAATTAAATAAACATACCAGCATGTACGATTATAAGGCGATTTCTTCCAATAGGAGATTTAAGACCTGCGTTTGTCCCATCTGTCCACGAATATAGTGTCGTATGAGACGAATGTATGTATGTTTCATCTAAAATTTACATAAGATTATGCAGTAGAATTATAATCTTCAAAACTAACCTGTGTATATAATTGGTCGTCCTGCTTTCCGATAATTAGTGATCGAACGTATATATGCACAACGCAAAGAACGTATTTCGTGTCGTTCTATTATAATCTTACGATGATCAGATGTTTGTTTCACCTACATAAAACACAAGATAAGATATGATTCAAAATTAATCAAACTTACCTGAAGCCCATTTTTAAAAGTAAACTTCTAAATGACGTTTTCTTTCCCGAATATCCAATTGTTTCATCACCTTTAATGAGGTTATAAATTCCTTCGATAGTAGGTTTCTGCTTTTCGGTTATGTGAAAATTGTGAATAATACGACGAATGACTTGTTCACCACAGTTATCCACCGAAGATTTAGGAGAAAGTTTAGGTGTTGGGGTTGCATTTGCAAACGTAATTTTCTCTCCACAATCAATGGCTCGACCTTGTTTCAAAATACGAATTACTGTGCTTTTCGATACCCCCGTTGCCTGCACAACTGTGTCCAAAACGTTGTCTATAAGATTGCAAAGAAATATTACAAAATATAACGTTGTTATCCAACTGCTCTTTACCTGAATTGATACTTTTAAAGTATTTGTAATTGTTCCATACAATCTTGCGAGCATCTTCAGATAACACATGGCGTTTTCTTGCTTGAGGTGCTTGAGTGCTATGAGATGTACTTGCGTTGCACATTATATAAAGAACTAGATTTGATTACATTAATATAACATGAAATTAATAATTAAAGTAACTTACTTATAAATTCAATACAGGCAGCGTATAGTTTTAAAAAAAACTGTTTTGTAGAATAAGTAATAAACAAATTTAATACGCCGGAAAAACAAAGAGGTTATAAACAAAAGTTGGCAACCGATCAGCTGGAAAGTAACGTTTTTAGAGCGCACAGTACTAATATCTGTGTCATTTTCCAATCATTACTGCATCTTTATCTAATTTAAAAATGCGTTTCTGCGCTGGTGTCTTCCGATTTTGATTTTACTCTAGTGTTGAGTTGAAGTCTTTCAATTAATATGATCTACACGAAGAACTCAAAAGCAAATTTTTAGGACTGAATGACTGATGTAAAAATTAATGAAGGTTGACTGACTTTATGTGAATATTAATATAAAAAGCAGTTAAATTGTAAATTAAAAATCTTTCCACATACATTTAAAGTCCTAGAATATACAATGTAACGACTAAATTCGCGAAAGCAAAAGTAAGTTTAACATCATAGATGCGTGTGTGACCTGAAAACATTATAAGCTCCAGCTCTTTAGTTTCAAAGAGTAAGCACTTGACTTTGATGTAAAATTTCTACTATAAAAGAGAAATTTTCTTTGGATATTCGTATATACCGCATGAGTTACTGACAACACTATATAACCTATTGGACTAGAAAATATCTACATTAATTCAACATCTAAAAATATCTATTTGCAAATTTTAGGATCGGTAATTTTAGCAATTAATAGCAAGGAAAACAATTACTTAAATATAAATAGTGCCTAAATTTGATTAGAAAAGCATATCATGCACATGCAGTGATTAGTAAGGTGCGTTTGTAGTAAGCAAAGAGCAGGGTAGGAATTTAGCTAATAATTTTAGGCTTACCAAGGGACTGGCCAGAATTATGCCTATCCTGCTGAGAACAGCGGGCAGTCGCTGCAACATGACAGATCAAACAAGGTACAACCTTATGAGCCATTGACATCAAGCTTAGGGGGGATTGCCCGCACACCCTTAATTATCACCTAATATAACATGCTTAGTTAATTACGTATTTGTTTAATGATCGAATTTCTAATATCAAACAAAACTATACATTAATTTGCTCAAGTGTTAATAGTAAATAAGCCTCAATTTTGCGTTTACAGTGTGGGTGAGTACCAGTTATATTTAAATAACAGAAACAGCATTGCTTTATTTTATAATACATAGTGCGTTTACGATAAAACACAAAGTTTGATTTTGTAACACTAATCTTACATACTGTGAATTCAATTCTATCGCAAGCTACTTTAGAGCATTTCTATGCTTTACCGGTTTTCAAAAAATAATACAAATTTATAACAAAAAGTAGTTGAGTGCATTGTATCTTTACAAATTACAATTGTGAAAGTACGATTTTCATTGTTACTCTGTACACAATGATTTTTAATACTGGCTTTAATAGATAAAAAAGCAAAAAATAAAAGACTATATTGTGGCAGTACCAAAAATGATTTATTTCGGGATTTTCCGGTATCTGCATGGCAACTGTAGAAAAAGACAAAAATAAATTTAAGCCAATGTAAGGATATTTGATTATTTTGAGTGATTATCTTCTATGAATATTTTTTAATCGACATTTGCCGCCCCTTGTGGCGCCATCTATTTTTATGTTATTCGTCACGTTTGAATCAAATTTATAGAGGTAAAATACTAAAAAAATACTTATCTTTTTTGGGGTTTTTAATGGTGTATTTTTATATTATACAATCTAAACGTTTCGATAACACAGTTATCTTCGTCAGTAGTAATATTATTTATTAAAATTGTTAAAGATGTTGAAACAATTTTAATAGATATTAGTATTGACGAAGATAACTGTAAGTGTTATCGAAACGTTTAGATTGTATAATATAAAAATACACCATTACAAAACCCAAAAAAGATAAGTATTTTATTATGTGTGATAATGGTGAAAGCTTACATTTTCATATTATACTAAAAAAAATTTTATTTCACTAAGAAGTGGAATATACTCCTTTTGTATACAATATATTTCCTTTCGATTAGAGACAGCCGATAAATTCACTGAATATAAAGACAAAAGTGGCTGAAAAAAAATTCATTTTCAGGATTTTTTTTTTTATGATTGTGGACCTGAACAGGCTAAATTAGGCCTATCGTGCTAAAGCACTCAGGAACAGTTAGGAGGATGGATAGAGGGATAATGAATTGCCAATAGATGCCTAGGAACAGCTACCTTAAATTTTCTCATATCGTAAGTGAGAGGAAAACAGGAACTAGGGAGATCATTCCCGAGTTTAGAAGCTGTGTAGAAAAATGTGGATTGCGCTCGTTTAGTACGACAAGTGGAGATTTGTACTACATACTGATGATGTGAATGAGCGAACCGAGTATTTCTCGCAAAGATAGCCTGAGATGGTATCAAAGAATACAATTGAGCATCACAATAGCCGTTGTAATAACGATAATAGAAAGAAAGAACTGAAACCATCCTTCTATGCTCAAGGGACTGTATGTGAGAAGTTAAGAACGAGTCATTTAATCGCTCTCTTTTGAATACGATCAATGATATCGAGAGCGTATTGGAGAGCACTAACCCAAAGGTGAGAATTATATTCCAGATGAGGCCGAATTTGGGCCTTATACAGCAGAAGGAGTTGTCGAGAGGTAAAGTACTGCTTAGATCTGTACAAAAAGCCTATTTTACGAGCAGCTGTTTTGGTAGCTGACAGAAGATGGTCAACCCATGAGAGATTTGAAGATACAGTCATACCCAACAGAGTAATAGAGTCTGAAAACTTAAGAACTGAGCCATTCATACTTACAACAGGAAATGATCTATCTGTGAAGGTGGATTACCACTATGAATAGACTGAGATGAACTACAGTGAAGAGTGCTATCGTCAGCAAAGCAATGGATGGGGTTAGTTGTTGAAGAAATAAGGTCATTTATGTACAGCAGAAAAAGTGTAGGCGCTATAACGGATCCCTGTGGTACGCCCGCGTTAATGTTAACTTCTTTTGAAAAAAAGTCATCAACCACGACATGTATTCGTCTTTTATCGAGGAAACTAGAAACCCAGTTGATGAGGGTATCATTTAACCCAAACGAGGTGAGTTTGGCAAGTAAACACTTATGCCAAACTTGGTCAAATGCTTTTGAGATATCTAAAGCGATTACAACTGTTTCACAGGACTGCTCTACTGTATTGTTCCAAACTTGGGTCACATATGAAAGAAGATCGCCAGTTGAACGACTTTACCGAAACCCATATTAGTGGTCACTAAGGAACGTGAGCAGTTGCTGATTGATGGCTTTTTGCATGATTTTAGACAAAATGGAAGTGATGGCAATTGGTCGGTAGTTTGAGCGATCGATCTTATCGCCTTTTTCATAGCGTATGAAGAAGAGTTGACTAGGGGAACATCTTTTCTAGAATCATTGAGACACGAGTTTGATGCAAACAAATCCACAAAAACATTGGCTTTGTCTACAGAATCAGCAACTACCGATCCGTCAATCGATGTCAGGGGGGGGGGGGAATGAAGATGTTCCAAAGTTTTTACTAATGGCTTTAGCTAAAGACCAAAATTTACGACTGCCTAAAGGAGATGTAGTTAGTTCATTGCATTTTCGTTGTTCGAACAACTTTTTAGTTTTAGTGATTTCACTTTTGCAGATATTTCTAGCACCAACGTATTCTACATGACTGTCGACCGATTTATTAGATTTCCATTTAATGTAATATTTATTTTTTAAAGATATTGCATCAGCACAAGCCTTCTTGAACCAGGGTTGGGAACGTGAATGACCTATACGGTACTGTTTTTTGGGAATGTATAACTCCATTCCCATGAGGATGACTTCAGATACTGAAAGAGCGATGTCCGAAGAAGAGGACGACTTAAAACAGTATTCACGCCATGGAAAGGTTGCAAAGAAATCCCGTAAATCACTCCATCGAGCTGACTTAAAACACCATAAGGTTCTATCGGTTTTGCTTACAACAGTGGAATTAGGTACAGTAGAAATGATTTTTATTAGACAATGATCAGAAAGACCTAAAGGCGAAAGAACGGAAGTTTTATAAACAAGAGGGTTTGATGTAAGAAAGAGATCCAGTAGATGTGGGGTATGGTTAGGGTTATCAGGGATTCTTGTGAGTTCAGAAATCATTTGTGTGAGATCACATGAAATAGCAATTGTTTCTGCACTATGACTAGCGGGATTTGTAGTAGATGAAAACTGAAGCCAATTAGAGTTATGAACATTGAAATCGCCTACAATTGAGATATCGCAAGATAGAAACTGAGACAGGAGATAGTCAACTTTCATACTAAGGTAATCGAAGAAGTCTTGAAAGTTACTGTCATTATGAGATCTATAAATGCAACAGTAGAATTTCACAAAATTAGGACCAGAATGTTTAAACCAAATCACGTCAAAATTTTTATTTTCTAAGGAAGAAACCCTCTTGCAAGCAATTCTGTCCTTGATGTAGGTACATACGCCCGCTTTATATCGAAAGTTAGAGTGAAGGTGGTATTGAGGAAATTGCAAGTCGAGTGACTCGGAGCTTTCAGAGGAGACTTGTGTTTCAGATAGAAACAACATATCAGGTTGTAATTGTTCAAGATGTTGGTGAATAGCATTAAGGTTAGACCGGATACCGCGGATGTTGCAGTAGTGAATCAGCAAGTTGATACTTTCGATGACCGAGGTCGCTTGGGCCCTGCCCTCCCGGACATCCGAATGGGGCAGGATTTTACGTCCGGAATTTATAACCCTAGAAACCACAGCCATCTTATTTTTTAATTTGGGACTTTTAATCCGATAGGAAGACAGTGAGGGCGAGAAGAAAGAATAAGGATGAGAATAGATTAAGGATGATGGACAAGGTAACCGGCAGCCCTTACCGAGCTCAGAAAATCGGAGACCCAATATTAAGGAGCCCATGGTAAGGGTGGTGGTACCTCCCCGGCTGGCATGGAGTATACATGCCTACCACCTGTATGCTGGACTCTGCTTCGCGTCGCTCAGCAACTGCCTTTCTCGTCCCGAAAACTGAATCTCTTTGTACTAATAAAACAAATATTTCTTACATGTAGCTTGTGTACCAAGTAACAATTTGTATGCAATTACAAAATGTACGATTAGGCATCTTTAATAACACAAACGGCAAAAAATTTGTCAAACATAAATTTCGTATTACAACATCAATATTGTGTTCTACAAATCGTAAATGCTGCATTCCTTCGCTAGTTCAAATCATTTTATATCACTTTTGCATTATTTTTGGAAAATTTCTATTGGAATTTCAAATTAAATTAAAAAAAAGAGTATGAAGTAAATCATAGCATGACACACAAGACATTTTACCGGAAACAAATTAATTCTATTTAAGCAAATGAGAAATTGACAAGTAGGTACAATGTATCAATATGAAAATTTAATTAACTTCGTAACAAAATTTGGGTTAGTACTAATTTTTATACTTTTATATATCTCTAATAAATTTGGTTAGCATAATGCACTTGGAAATAAAAAATACAAAAATAGTTATTAATAAAACGAATGGTACTATAGTTTTTTACTACAAAGATATTTATTTTTGTAAACTAACAATACTGAATATGTAATAATCACTTTTAACACATTTTTTTATTGAACATTTTTTTATCCCAGACTGTAAAACATAAATAACGTCTCTCAAACATTATTACACAGGATGAGTTTTTATTTATGTCTACCATGGGGCTTTCGGAAACTAGAGCAGATAGAGAGACGTTTAAATAGGAAACTATTTGCAGTTTTATGAGGCGAATTCAGTACACCTTTTGTTTTCTTCAACTAGATATTTAAAAAAAACGGATGTTAGAAAATTATGGATTAGGCATTTTTAATTTACGCCGTCAAGGCTACGACAACGGGGCAAACATGAAGGGCAATCATAATGGTTTACAAAAAAATTTTAAATATCAATCCAAGAACATTCCTTGAACCGTGTTGTAACCATAGTTTGAACGATGCCGCAAAGTCAAATATATTATTTGTACATTTTTTTTCTATAGTTCAAGAACTTTTTCTCTGCTTCAACCCATCGATGGGCGATTTTGAAAAAACACATTTATGTCAAATTTGGCTTTAAATCCGTTGTCAGATACCAGATGGTCGACCCTACCTTTAGGGTATCAACTAGTCGAAATATATAGAATGCTGTTTTTGAAATTACTTCTGCGCAAAATTTTGATAATGCTGTAAAGAATGTAGCTACGGCACTCGCTAAAAAGTTAAAAAAATTTGAATTTGTGTGCATGATGATTTTATGGTTTAACATATTAAGCAAAGCCAATATATCCAAAATTTTATAAACTCAAAATTTTAATTTTGTGCAAGCGTGTGCTGGTTTAAGCAATTTCATTAATTTTTAAAAAACTGTCGTTCAGATAACAGTTTTAATGATTTATTAGAAGTTAGGAAATCCCCGATTTTATTAGATATCGATCCAAAATTTAAAGATAAAGACCTCTATAAGTTACAAAACAATTTAGTTACGAAGGTGACGATGAACCAATACAAAATGAAGAATTAAAATTTAAAGTATCCCCCCTTGTTCATATCAGATAAATTGTATAGTCTATAATTTAAAAGTTATGACATAAAGTTGTATTTTTTTTAAATAGAAATCTTAGTTGGCCATGGCACTGTTAAAATCATTTTTTTTTGTTTTTCAAAAATATATGGTTTAATGTAGTTCAATTGAGTATTAATGGTTTTATTCACTTTAACGTATAATATATTGCATCTGGACTATGTAAATGAAACAATATCAATAGTAAGCTGTGCCTTATAAAGTGACAAACTAAAAACGTCAAATTTATCTTGCTTCGTAGGTTTACTTCCTAGCTGAAAAATTACTTATAGAAACTGTGTTATTTTTATCCATGGCTAATAATATATATTTTACAAACAACGAGAAATACGACATGGTAAAAGATTTTATCTTATCGAACAAAAATGCCCGTTTAGCTGCTGAATTATACTTGCAAACCTACCCTGAAAAACAACAACCAGACCAAAGAATATTTCAACGGTGCGTATACATGAAAGTATTTAAGAATATGCAATAAGTAATGTTTTAGTTTGAAACAAAATTTAATTGATCACGGATCTTTTCAAAAACCACGGCCGAAACAATACTTTAAGGAAAATGCTGAACAGGATGCAGTGGCGGTGCTGGGTCGGGTGGAAGCTGAGCCAACAACTTCATCTAGGGTATGTTGGGGTGTCCCATACAAAGGATATAAGAATTTTAAGAAAACACCATTATCGTCCGTGCAAATTCAGAAAGGAGCATTTTCTTAACAAGGATGATAAAGGGAGACGGATTATGTTCTGTCAGTGGTATTTACAACAATGCAGAACTGTTGAAAATTTGATCGAATCCATTATTTGGTCAGATGAGGCTCATATTAGCAGTGATGAAATTTTTAACATCCACAGTGCACGTTACTGGTCTGATATTAATAATTATGTAACAGTTACACGAAGAAGACAGGGGAAAGTTGGGTTGAACGTTTGGTGCTGCATTAAAGATGGAAGGTTTTAATGAAGGGACACTAAGTTCTAGAAGATATTTAGAAGACGTTCTTCGAACTCATCTAGAGGAATTTTTAGATAATCTTCGATTGCAGTAGCATCAAACCAATAATATAATATTTCAGCAAAGTGGCGTTTCTGCCCACAATTCTCGATGGTAATAGCTTATTTATCTTTAAAGTTTCTTAACTGGTGAATGAGAACTTCAGGACCGATTCGTTGGCCGGCCCGATGACCAGATGTTACTGTTTTAGTTTATTTTCTTTGGGGCTTTATGAAGCATATTATTTATAATAGAACATCAAGAAACTTTGATGAATTACGTAAAAACATCGATTATGGTTTTCGTCATGTAACTTCAATACATCTTTTAAACGCCCTAAATGCAACAAGACGGCGGTGCCAATTGTGTATTGAAAAGAACGGTGCACTAGTTGATCATTATATTTGTTCATTCGTTATTTCATATCTTAATAATTAAAAGTGTTTTATCCTCAGAGCCTACTTTCTCGTCTGATACGTTGAAAAAATTAAACACGAATAAAACTATTATTATTCAATTGAACTACATTAAACCTTATATATTGTTGAAAAGCAAAAAAATGCTTTTCAACAGTGCCATGGCCAACTACGATTTGTATTTAAAAAAATATAACTTTCTGTCATAACTTTTAAATTATAGACGATAAAATTTATTTGATATGAACAACGGATTCTAATTAAAAAAGTGTCTGAAGAACGTTTTCACCGATTTTGAATATCTTTATAAATAAGAGTGTTATTCAAAATTTTTGCCAACCCAAAATGTTCATTTTTGCCCTAAAACTAGAAAACGGATAGACGTACCAAATTTTGCTTTTGGATCTGAGTAAAAAAGAGCCCTGTGCACCGACATCAGATTTCTCTATCTTGTATGATAAGGGTACTTTCCATTTAAAACCATCGAAAAAAACACGCTGTACATTATTTTTTTAATTTGATAGATATTACTACAACATCTTGTAACAATAGAATCGAACTGTTAGCTGCCCATGCCGCAATTTTCAAATTTTTATGGAATATTTTGGAATTTAGCAGTCACTGAATCGGAACAGCTAAAGTTTTGTATAAAATTTGATGGTATATTAAGTGATAAAAATGGAAATGAACTTGGGATAGAACTGCAGTTTTTGTTGAATTTTGAGAAAAGTGTTACTTATTCGCAAATTACTACTGACCAATGTCAGTTTCCGCAGGCACAGCGGAAAGATCGTTTTCCAAATTAAAAATCATTAAGAACTATTTACGTTCTACTATGGTACAAGAACGATTGGAAAATCTTGCCATGATTTCAATCGAGTCTACTCTAATTCAAGAGTTAGACATTGAAACGTTAATACAACAATTTTCAAAAACAAATCGCATAAAGTCCAGACGCCACTGCGTCCATAAAGACCAGCTGGTGACAAAAGTAAAGCGAAACACATGGGATTCTGATACCTATGCTCATGGTAGTATTAAACGGGTTGTGGTTTCCTCAGCGATTATTTTTAGAAGTTATTAGGAAGAACGGTTAAAGTGGTTAGGTAACTGACCACTACCCATCGGAGTACCTGCACTTCTGGGAAGTTTGTCTTTATCATATCAGCATTTTGTGTTCAGTTGGAATCAACAGTTATTTGGATGTTAGTTGAGTGTGAAAAGCGATCTAGATATACGTAATAATAGGTGTAAAATTGAAAATTAGTTAATTCTGGGCGATAATAAGATAAATAGTTGATGGTGTTTTAAGGTAAGTGTTATGTTTATATGTTTTATATACAAACATAACAGCTTTTTTCATAAGTATTATAAATGTTTGGATTTGTAACAACATTTAGAATAATTTATTTATACAATGTCTGTCAGCCAAATGGAACAAATTCGATAATAAATAAATGGGGGCGTGTTCGAAAAAAACGCTCGGGTACGTTTATTGGTATCTTTAGTTGCGCATTTTGTTAACAAATAACAAAAACTTTTTATACCGGGTGTGTCATATAACAGTGTCCAATACCAACTTTCTTATTTTAAAAGCCACACTCTGTATATTATTCAATTTTTGGATTCTTCAGGAAATTCTAGACACATTTCATGTACAATGTCCCATCATATCTTCAGATTTATTGCGAAAATTAACATTAACAAAAGAAGATGATTTTATTACAGAAATTCGTTACACACTCAATACTTATTTCCCATTTAGGTCTTGATAATGAGAAAGTAAGCAAAAACCAATTCAGCGTTCCTTCTTACTGATATGAAATAAAAAACTGCTGCCAAATTATCTGCCATAATGATTTCTCATACATGTAAATAAATAACTACAAAGCCCACAATACCTGAATTTGAGTCATATTGGTTTTTAAACACGATAATTCCTCATTTTTGATCCGCCATTTTGAACTTTTTAATTTTGACAAATGATTTATTCTTAACGATCTTAAAAACCCCCATACCCAACTTTCAAAAAACGGTGCGCCGCTGGAAGTTTTAACATTTTTTTTATTTAGATAATGTTTTACAAATTAACAAAGTTGCAAAATTGATCATTAGCCCACAATACCTGAATTTTGAGTAATATCGGACTTTAAACACGATAATCCCCCATTTTTGATCCGCCGTATTGATTTCTTACTTTTGACAAATGATTTACACTTAGCGATCTTAAACACCCCCATACCCGACTTTAAAAAAAAATCCGTTGATAAATTAAATAAACTCGATAATCCCCCATTTTTGTCCGCCATTTGGAATTTTTTAATTTTGACAAATGATTTATTCTTAGCGATCTTAAAATCCTGGCTTTCAAAAAAAATCGGCTGATAAATTAAAAATGCACAATTTTGCACCCTGAAAACGGTACACAACTGGTTATTATACATTTTTTATTTTGAAATTATATAAAAAAGGATTATTTTGTTATTTTAGTTATGTAACTTTTTAAAATTTGAAGCAATGAATTTTTTTTAGTTCTCTGATCCCCTAAAACTGCTCCGCTACTGGCTGGATTTTGCTCATTAACGAACTTGACTTAGATTTTAAGGCAAATAATTTTTGTACCAAATCTCATATCGATAGCTTTAATAGTTCAAAAGATATCCCGCGCGCGCGCCCACACACACACACACACACACACACACACATACACACACACACACACACACACACACACACACACACACACACACACACACACACACACAACACACACACACACACACCTACACGCACACGCACACGCACACGCACGCGCACACGCACACGCGCACGCACACGCACACGCACACGCACACGCACACGCACACGCACACGCACACGCACACGCACACGCACACGAACACGAACACGCACAAGCACACGTACACGCACACGCACACGCACACGCACCTTTACACTTCACGATCATGCTAATCGTCAAAATAGCCGCTATTGGTCTCCTCACTGGATGAGAGAAGAACATACGCAATACCTTGAAAAGGTTAATGTCTGGACAGGAATTGTTAGAGAGCATATCACAGGTCCCTTTTTCATTGATGGAAATTTTGATGACGATAATTATTAAGCACTGATCCAAAATAATGTAGTACCAACTTTGATAAACTTATATCTTGATTCAGCAAACCCATAAGTTCCAGCGAATATGATATAGTTTCAGCAAAATGGAGCAGTGCCCCATTACCAAATCAATGTCCAGCAGTACCTCAACCGAATATTTGCAAATCCGTGGATAGGGAGGCCAGGATCGATCGAATGGCCAGCACGATCCACTGACCTGACGTCATTAGACTTCTTCGTATGGGGATATGCCAAACTTCACTCCTCGACTTAGCTGACTTAAGAAGACCAGTAACGCTTGGGATTAGATCCGTCACACCTTAGATGTTGAGTAACGTTAGAAAAAATTTATATTTAAGATTAGAATATTACCAACGCCGAACATCTCCTACATTGACATTAATGTTTTTTTTTTGTTTTTTATATTATCAGAAATAAACAGTATTACTTATTAGTTTTTCAGTATATTGTAGAGAATTTCTGTAATCAAATAATTTTCTTTTGTTAAGGCTCATTTTTGCAATAAATCTGAAAACACTTAATATTTCCGAAAGAGTTGAAGACAGGTGTAGAACATTGTACATGGAATGTCCATAATTTTCTAAAGAATGCAAAAATTGAATAATATACGTTTCCGAGCGTTTTTTCTAACGCGTCCCCATGTATTTATTACCGAATTTATTCCATTTGGCTGATACACAATGTACATATGTCTGATAATCATTTTGGTTTACGCAAAGAAAATATTTGGAAATAGACTCATGCCGTTCGACATAAATTTGTACGTGTGTAAGTGGGAATCTTTTACGACTCCTGTTTTTACCCAAACAAGCCTCTTTCTAACAGAATTCTTCTCAGATATCGAATAAATCGCATATAAATTTAGTAAATATAACTTCAGATGAAGAATATGATTTGCTACTAGTTGTTACGGATGAATATGCAGAAAACTCTAAATTTGATGGGGACATACGATTTCGAAGAAACTATGCTGGATCGTACGTCGTCAACCTCTAGAGAAGCATTCGCCGCCAGATCAAACGAGTATAGTGACGACGACTACGACAGCGACGGTTCTCTAGCAGATCCAGACTATACGGAAATACTGAAACCCTAAAGAATATATGAAATAGCCCTTCGCATGATTCTTCTGAAGATGAACCACCTGAAAGTGAACCGTCCCAAACTCCGAACTATAATTTTAGGAGAACTCCGTGCACACCTAATGGATACGAAAATTGTGATTTTTAACAATCACATGGATCCTTGTTTAGCGCCGATTGGAACGGTCCTTTTCAATCACTAATGGAGATTTCGCATTTGAATGATGTACCAATATATCATAATTTGTTTACGCCATCAAAGAACCTAGCAGTTGACGAGGGTATGGTGGCTTTCAAAGGATGTAACATGCTCAAGGAATACATGTCTAAAAATCCCACAAAACGTGGCTTCAAGGTATGGGTCGCTGCATGCTCCTGTTGTGCGTTTGTGCTGAACTTCCTTGTGTACGAAAGAAAAGACAGAAATGCATAAGAAGGAACTTTGAGCGAGCGGACAGTTAGGAATCTAGTCAAAAACTATACTGGTAAAGGATATTGTATTTATCTCGATAATGGTTTTACATTCATTGTTCTGGCGGCAAACTTACTTATGGAAAACACATTTTGTTATGGAACCTTACGAGAAAATCGAAAAAATTATGCCAATGAGTTACTAAAGAAGACAAAGAACTGACAATGGGCCAGTACGATTACGCCAGTAATGGAGACATTTCCGTATGCAAAGCGAACATGTGTTATAGTAGTCAGCTACTTCCCGCTATAATACGAAAAGTTATACGCACCGATAAAGCAGGTCAAAAAGAAGCTGTGGATTCTATCTATTTGCGATTAAAATCAGAATATGGTTGAAGCTGACAGTTTAAACCAATACCTGTCATACTACAACATTTCCTGGAAGAGTCGAATATGGAGGTTGAAACTCTTCTACTACTTCATAGATTCCGAAATAGTCAGCAGCTATGTGTGCCATAAGCAAGTGATAATACGGGCGAAGAAGAAATGTCTTACCCATTTGATTTTTTCGTTCGAAGCTAGCCGATGAACTATTGAAGAATTTTTGTTCCCGTAAACGACGTGGACCGAAAGACCTCATCGAAAACAACAAATTGAGAAAACATAGTGCACGCTCCGTTGGAGTAGACCTTTCTGTAAGAACGGTCGATGTTAGAATTTATTTATCCGTAAAAGGCACTATTTGACACTGTATCGACTTTAGTACCCGTGAAAAACCTGCAGGCTAAACTACGCTATGAAATATAGCTTTGTGCCGCACATGTGTTATTCCATTTCATGAAAACAAATAAGGAATGGTAACTCAGCATTTAGAAATATAAGAGAATTCTTTTTCATGTATTTCCACGTTGTAATTAATATTTTTTAAAAGGAGAACTAAATTAACTACAACTTACCAGCACCTACCAATTCTCCTAAATGTTTGGTGGTTATTTTATTACCCACGCCTGTAAGCCTTTACTTTAACCTATTTAGTAAGTGTTTAAACCGTTCAGCACCAAAAAAACTAAAAAATCTCAAAGAAATCATTTTGCGCATTAAAGGGTTAAGAAAAAATAAATAATTATGTTCTTCATAAGGCAGTTAAATCAATTTTTTTATGTAGCGTTTGTTTTTGAGTTACGACATAAACATACTTTTTTTAAATGGCCTATGACTTTCGAAGAAAGCGTTTTTCTGTCGTTTCTAATGATGTAATATATTATATAGTGCGAGCTGCACAGCAATATTTTGACCTCTATTTCGAACGCCGTCAGCCTTCTCAGCGCACATTTAAAGGACTATATGATGTGAACGCATTAGCGCGAATTATGCAGAATGCATCAATTTCAACACGAGCAATAAGTATGCAAACGAGAATTTTACAACGTACTGTTATACGAGAGTAAAAACGCATAAATTCGGACCTCTATAAGTTATTAATCTCACAAACACTACACCCTGGTGAAAATGATCGGAGTATGGAGTTTTGTGCATGGTTTATGAACAAGTGATTTACGAAATGCGGAATGTTTAATAAGTAAGTACAACGAGCATCTCTGGTCACAAGAAAATCTGCATCATGTCGAGCAAAGAAGATCACAAATTAAACTTGGGCTTAATGTATGGCGTAATGTTATCGGATCAACATTTATTGGTCCATACGTTTTGATGGGACTATAACCGGTGAGCTTTACTTTCATTTCCTGTAATATAATTTCGAAGATATAATATAGATGAGGAGATTCGCGCTATGCCGGAATGGTTTCAGCACGATGGTGCATCGCCTCATAATTAATTAGGAGTGCGAATTTACTAATATACAACTTGTGGATAGGAAGGAATGCATCAGTTGCATGGTCATCTCGATCACACGATCTGTCAGTTTCGGATTTCTATTTGTGGGGAACGATAAAGGATAAGGTATATCGAAGGTCGTATGAAGCAGTAGAAGATATTAGAGAAGCCGTATTAGAAGCTTTTGTTAGTATTAATAGGCGTTCTTTAAGAAAAGCCACATATTACGTTCTAAAAAGGTGTAACTTGTATTTTAATTATAATGGTAATCATTTGGATCATATGTACAAATGTCCTTAGGTAATGCTTTGGTTGTTAGTCATAGTTAGCCTGGAAAGTACTTGTTGCTTTCCATCCAACTCCCTTTTATAGACAAATATTTACATCATCAAAAAGGGTGACTTTTTCACTACAATTTAAAATTCATCCTATCATATAATTTACAAAACATGTTGTCAGACTCGGCATATAATTTACCAACAGTCAGATTATCAACGCAGATTGTAAGATTTATTCAATGTTATAATGAAGTAGTAATTAAACCTTTATATTGCTTCCGTGAATGAGCTTTAAGTTTTTCCGCAAAAGTTAGAGATTTCAACGTTATTATGCCCTCAATTTCTGTAAAAGTTCCATATACTATTAACTCATAATCATTATGAAAGAAATCTTATTTAACACATTGCTCTATGTTCAAGTATTCACAAGTTAATCACTTCAAATGTACGCGCTACCGCTTTTCACTTTAATTGACCAATGCGGTAGTACTCAGACGCATACCTATTATTTTTATACTGTAGAATTTTACACATCACGAATCTTTAGCCGTACGTGACTAACTACTGAATTTAGTTACAAGTTGGATCTCTATCACAAATATAAATACAGTTGAGAAAGTAACATAAATAATCAAGTAACAACTTTTCTATTGTTAGATACAAAACACGATACAAAAGAAAAAGATGAACGCGCTCCATGCACGTACTGAAAATCCCTAATGTGATTTTGGTTAAAGTTACACATTAATAAAATTTTATTCAAAACTTTCATTTTCCTTTATTTACCTTCAGAAAAATGGAAGTATTTTTCCAATTTCTTTTCTAATACTTATTTTTACGTAATTTCAGAAATAATCTGATATCGTAATTACCTATGAGTTTCGTTTCAAATGTCAGATAGACATACTATGCAAATAAATTGTTTTAAATTTACTAAAACTCTTTCAGGATGGCGAATAAGTATGAAGGTTCATTGATTCAATGTCTACAGTTTGTACTAATCCTTAAGGTTCTAATAGTATACTTCTACACCCATGGATACAAATTTTAGCTACTTAACAGTATGGGTAATAAATAGAAGATTTGGTGCCTTATGCTCAGTCGTAGATTAAAGTGGGCCAGGTTCATAAAATTATCGATTTGCCTTACTAACCAAAAAAAAAAAATATTTACATGTACCTAGATATGTTAGCTTTAAAATCGGGGTTGCTTCTTCCCGAAACTAATAGTTAAATACTCTGACGACAACTTGTTTTTAAGTATGAAATAAATAAGTAAACCCTTAAACAATAAAGTTAAAAGAAAATTTCTACAATAACAAATGTTATTAACACAACCTATATTTAATTATAAACAAAAATACATTAATGCTAATGTTAGTACCGTTATAACCTAATGAGTAATTAATATTGTGAGTAACTAATGGAATCAGAATACCTTATTCTTGGTCACACTGTAGATAACGAAATGGATGCCTGCTGTGTCAGCGTTTTGGAAAATTGTTGCGTAATATCACTTCAGGTTGAAATAAATCTGGATTTGAATGCTTAATAATTCCCAAATGATTAAATTTCACTATTGAATAATCGTAGTAATACCGTAAATTGGATTAACAGTAAAATAATTAATTGCGTAGATGTGCATAAACGTATGAAAAGCATCAGCAAAGGTGAAGTTTGTGTAAAAAATAAAAAGTAAAAAGTTCCTGAAATGCAAACGTCTCAAACTTTAATATAATAGTTTTTTGCCATACAAATTGTATAGCACTTTTAATAAAAAATTTAACAAAGCAACATGTTTGAAACTGGATATCCAAACGATGCGCACGAGATCGAATTAAAATAATTAAATTCATGTTTTTATACAACTAGACATGCAACATACGCTGCACGATATGCGTGTTAAGTTGCCTACATAGAGGAGAATTATTAACAACACGTTCGAAGTTTGTCACAAGTTCTGCAAGTAATCCTTTATATGGGTTCTATGGGATGATATAATTTTAACACATTCGAAATGAACTTACTATGAGTGTAGTCTGGAGACTAATTCACACATGCTTGCAGAACGCGAACGAAATAACATTCTGTGCTCGTCAGTTGGCATCTGGAAGTAACAATCCCCCTCAATTCGCATGCGCCGGTTTGAGGTCCTTGCTAGTGATGGGAATAATCGAGATATTTCAATAATCGATTATTAGTAATCGAAATATTTTACTTTAAAAATGTAAAACAGCAGCGAGCATCCCCATAGTACGTTTAGTATAATTTCTCGTTCTCGCTTCTCTGTGATTTGTGCACGTACATTCGAATACATCGAACGAGATCGACTACTAATATTAGTAGGTACCTACTAATTTTTTGACCATAATCGACTACGTCGAGATTTTTAATAATCAACTAATCCGATTAGTACTTATCGATTATTCCCATCACTAGTCCTTGCATTCATCCACCACATTTTGTGAGGCGGAAGTACGGAAATGTGTTCTAGTGCTATGTCAACGTAAATTAGCATGCTGTTATCGTAACTGTTGAAAAAGTGACTCCTACTGAGATTCATCGTCGTTTAAAACCTATCTAGCGTGGCGATGCTACTCTAAATTGGTAATACAACTTCGTAGTTGCGAGTCTGAAAAAGCCATAATTGTCGATAAAATACGCAGCAGACGCCCGATCACTGCCACAGACGATAAACATAGCAAACTCGTCGACGATGTGATCAAAAAATGACAACCCAAATCACTCAAAAGTATCAGCTTCGTTATTGAACACCGTATTTTATGCACAATGGGTAACACAGCGGTCACCTGTGAACAAACCGCGTAGATAAGAATGCTACAAAGTACTTTTGCAGCACTACGGGGAACGAGTCATGGTTCCATCATTACGATTAGATGCTTTGGGATGCTTTACGTAACCGATTTTCTGAAACAAGGGGCAACGATGAATTGTTTTCAGTACATACAGATTCTAAAATACCTCCGGCCTCGAGTTAATCGTGGTAGAGGCAGCCTGGCTCGTCCACACACCTCGTGCGCATCTAGTAAGGCTTTGTGAAATCTGAAATTTAAACCGATTTCATACCCTCCTTATTCCCTTGATCTTGTCTTTTGCGATTTTTATTTTTTCCCTCTACTCAAGAGAGACCTCAAGCATAATCATTACATCTCGGGCGATGAGGTGAAGGATCCGAGAAAGGCCGCAAGAATTTTTCAGTGAAAAAACCTGTTGCACGTTGTGCGTTAGCCTTAAACGTATGTGTGTTGAAAAATAAATATATTATTTTGAAACTTAAGAATTGTACTTTAATGTACTTTTTGCGCGATCTTGGTTTGTGTTTTTGTTGGCTCTCTACAAGCATGTATGCTTTAGTTTTCAGCCTACCCTCGCATTTAGACAATCCAATAAAAAAATTGCGAACGGTAACTACATTTTTCAATATTAGAGTTCAGTTTCTTCTTTTCCACATCAATATTCCCATTTTTTTATTTATATTATCCATAAAGCTGCAATTTACAGTGGCTTTCTAAACATGCATTATAGAATTCTGTAATATCGACTATTTTTTCAGTGTATATGTTTCAAAGCCTTTCTATGATAAATTTGAGAACAGTATTATACACTTTTAAAATATTAAAATTTAAAATCACATGACTTAAAAGTTAAAAAGACACCATTTCAGACATATTTTTATATTGATAAACTTCTTGAGGATGACTGATGATCAATGGTGGTTGAAATCGTTTCTGAGATGGGAATCAGCTATGCCAGTGCAAGATCATTACCGATGAGCTTGGATTTCAGGAAGTGTCCGCAATAAGACTGAAGCGGAAGATTTTTTGCACCGGATAGTGACTTGTGACGAAACTTGGGTGCACCATTACATCCCGGAATCGAAATAAGCGCTCAAGCTAAGAATAACTCAAATTTGATAATCCTGCAAAAAACCAAAACTAGGCCAAAGTGAAGACGGTGGTTTTACCAGATGCTTCAAAAATGTGTACAAGGAATATAAGTTGCACCATATATTGACACAGCCAGTAGTTTATTAAAATATTATTTTATAGGTGTTGACGTGCTAAATCTCATTTGAGGAAAACATGTTAAAACAGGAAACAGCAACATATCTCAAATTTTAACTCATTTTTAAGCGATATAGGTAGGCAGCAAATTCATGTTTACGAAGACCAATACCATTAGTATGAAAATGTAAACTCTCACCATTATCACACATAATAAAATACTTATCTTTTTGGGTTTTTTAATGGTGTATTTTAAACTATACAATCTAAACGTTTCGATAACACTTACAGTTATCTTCGTCAGTAGTAATATTTGGGTAAATTGTTTACACCTTTAACAACAAACATGGATATGTTCCAAAGAATTTATGAAAATCGTGGCAAGTGAAAACATAAAACCCGTTTGCTAATCTTAAGGTTACTTCATTACTGCACGTGTTGGGTCTAGTACTAGATATCACACAAAATTAACGGTATAAATTACATATCCTATGTTCTCCTTGCTGTTTTTACACGTGGTTGACTTGAAAGATCAAGGGGCCGTGCAACCCGAGGAAAAGTACGACGTTTTTCTGTGTTCAATTCGACATATGACGAATCGAGAGTTTGTTTGTACTCGAATATAAAGACTGTCTTTGTGTAAAATAACTTGGAATTTTAATATAAAGGGTCATACTTTTCAGTGTGAGTGAGAATCACGACTAATACTGTACCATCGTATCTGCTAGTCTACTAGATGTCTTACACTTAGATCGCATCGGAATCTACAACGTACAATAACACTTTACTTTGGCCAAAATTTCACTAAGGGCAAAATGTCGAGACTAAGGTATCGCACCATATAATTGATCCATACGGCAAATAAATTTTAAGTGAATGAAGGATAGGTGGAGAGAAATGGCCAGGATCTCTTCAATACAAATCCAAAAACCAACCTGAGGTTTAGTAAAATATTGTTTGGATATTATTAAAAATATATTTAAAAAACTGCTATGGTGTGTGTCCTCTACAATAATAATTTTTATTTCATAATAAGTGTAAGTAATTACTAATACCGTAATATTTTAAAGTTCTTGAGAATGACCTCTAACATTAAAATCGGTCAAAAGTTATAAATATAGATAAATAGATATTCATGTTGGGTATGAATATGTAGGTATTAGAGTGGTCTCATTTTCTTATGAACCTTGGAGTGGGCGTCGGAAATAATCTTAATTTAGAAGCCGTGTGGATTTTATTCCATATCAAAAACGTGAGACACAAATTAGTGATAAACAAAAATTTGACCTCTCGGTTATCGGTAATTAAGTGTTGAGACACAAGACGAGCTTGACGTGTGAGATCGCATGAACCACCCTTGAGTTAGTATCAGCCTGTAGAACGCCGTTGTGATATTGTAGAACGACGGGACGTTTAATTCCATTTCGCTGCTGTGTATTTTAAGTAAAGAATTCACGGGCTACATTTATTGAACCTCATGTAGTTTTCCCTATGCACTGGTATTATTTAGGGGAAAAATAATTGCGATCGGCTTTGTAAGACTTTTTAAACAAGCAGAACGTTGGTTTAACAAAACTAGTGAAGGCCATCGAGTGGCCGCAGATTAAAAAGTTGTTATTGTAGTTAATCTGAGTACTACTTCAGGCTTCAAAATCGAAAAGCTTAAGTGACGGCAAAAGTATCACGTCGTCAGTTGTGATTTTAAATTTTCAAGTGCAGAGGAAACATTTACTTTATTTGTGGAACGAAATTGGCTGGTAGACAGTGCGTTCCATCAATGTACTTAAACCAGTCGACCCGAAGAGAGATAGACCTGTGGAATAGACCACGCAGCCTTTGAGGATCTTAGTATTGGTTCTACTATTTGCATGTGTGCAAGATAAAAGTATCCAGCGTGTTATTTTTTAAAATTTTCCTTTAGTAAGTATAGAAGTTGTTTGATTGAAAATTTCCGCCTCTTTATCTCTCGAAATGGATTTTGTTTGAAATCACACTGAGATGTCAGTATGGTTAGCCATATGAAAGCCACGCCTCTATTTTCACAGTAGTACCCTAAGCGGGCCTCAATGGTAATTGTGACACGTTACCTTGTTTAATAATTTTTCTAATGCGCAGAACTGTTGCATATAAAGAGGTTTAACCTAAACGGACACCTTTGAGATTCACATTAACAGCTACTAATGAAATTAAAGCATGGATGAATGGTGTTAGTTTCAAGCCAATAGAGAGAAATCCCCCTATTAATTTTGAAACAATCACTGTAAGACTGACTTAATTCTCTAGTAATATTTTAAATATTATGTAACAGATTTCGATGAGCTTACAATGTTAATTATAATGTAATGAATCAAAATTAATTATCATTAACGTTAACTTAATGATAATATTTCAACTAAGCGATTAACCAAAACTAAGCTAGAGTCTTTATTACTCCAAATGGGATGTTTGATCTTGTATTTAGATTTAGATATGTATTGCTTTGTTGATATTGATCCCCCTATACAATTTTCGTCGATCTCTCGTTGCTTATTGTAAACTGAACATTCGATCCTTTCCTATAAATAAGTTTTCAACTTCCCCAATCAATCCGGCCATTATTAAATGTAAAGGAAATCCATCTTGTTCATGCCAATATGGGTGTTATCAAAATTGGTTTGAAAAAAAAAGAAAAATTTAGATCTAAAGTAATTAAATTCTATGAAAATGTAAACTTTCACCATTAACGTTCATAATAAAATACTTATCTTTTTTTGGGTTTTTTAATGGTGTACTTTAAATTATACAATCTAAACGTTTCGATAACACTTACTTCACATTTATGTTTTAATTTTTCAAATTTGACAAAATTGTTTACTACATCTTTAACAATTTTTAACAAACATTACTACTGGCGAAGATAACTGTAAGTGTTATCGAAACGTTTAGATTGTATAATTTAAAGTACACCATTAAGAAACCCAAAAAAAGATAAGTATTTTATTAATTAAATTCTAGACTGGTTCTTTGTTTACTTTCTTCAAGTTAATGAAACAGTGGACCCTTTTTAATATACTGACGCTACGACGAGCGTCAAAAAACTCAAACACGCCTTCTTTGCGAATAGAAGGTAGAACTAGGGTCCCGCATCAATTCCATGTTCTTCACGTTAAATGCTCAATGCTAGAAATGGAATTCCATTTTTTTCTGCCACATCAGCATCATTCGACTGAGGAATGAACTAGCTCTATAACGCTCTCCGTTGAGGTAAAACACTGGCCGGCATCATTTTTAAAGGAGTATGGGACAATGATTCTACCTGCCCTTAAAGCACAAAAGACAGTGACTGTTAATGGATGTAATGTCTTCCCAACAAAGGCTTTCAGGTTTTCTCCACTCAAAATTCGGCGCTCCTTCTTATTGACGTAGGCGTTCAAAAAAAATGAGCCTCATCTCTAAACAAAATTTTGCGTTGAAAAAAAAAGAATCAAACTGAATATTGAAAATGTAAACTTTCACCATTAACACTCATAATAAAATACTTATCTTTTTTGGGATTTTTAATGGTGTATTTAAATTATACAATCTAAACGTTTCGCTAACACTTACAGTTATCTTCGTCAGTAGTAATATTTGTAAGAATTGTTAAAGATGTAAACAATTTAGTCAAAGTATAAAAATTTTTCAACTTTTGGGGAACAAAATTTCGATGGGTGATGCAATTTTCTTCAGTTCAGCTCACGAGTACAATTCGTGTTTGGCGCAATTCAAAATTTTAAATAGTAAATTGTTTTGATTGGTTAAATTAAAATGTTAAGGGGATAGAAGTGAAGATGGCGAGATCTGAATGATGCCTAAGTCAGTCAAGGCCATGATGTAGGGGGCGTTTTTTTTTTGTTTGCGGTTTTCGCAGTGTACGTCAAAGGGGTTAGTGTAGTAGATTGGAACAAGTTATATCATACCGAGGGTGTATGGAATATTACCGTAGGAGAATTCTGCGCTTCCTTATATGGGAGAATATTGTGTTTCACCACATCCCCGAGTTATTTTATCGTTACGCTTCGTTATGTCAATAGTGAAATTTTTTTCGGTCCTAGAAGTAATTGGTCATAGTGTTTTTTTGAAGTGCTGAACCTTTGGTCTGTTGACCTGATTTAACGAATTTTGGTTATGCGGATTAATTTAAGAACTTCCTGGTTAAGAGATAGCTTCACGTATATCGCGCAGCTCAAACAAATGAAACACAAACTTACTGTATATAGTGCCGCTTTAAGTAACTGTAGAATAAATAGATTAACGTTAAAGAACGCTTTGTAAATAACGCTGTTTACAAATTTTAATAAAAATTAGTGCATTTACGTTAAATCAGGTAAAAAATTAGTTGTTCGGTGCTTTCGGTTGAATTAACTGTTGTAAATTTAGTTCCAGTAACCATAAATGGGAAGTCGCCGTTCGTGAAATATTATTTGGAGAGCATTACTGTAGAAATTCAGTGGAACCCTATCGAGTCAGCACCTGGTGGGCCACGACTTAGTATATTGTAGCCCAGAGGAAAGAGAGTAGTTTATTGTTATAGGTTCTAATTAAGGTAAACTTGTACTTTTTTGTGTTGCTGGTGATAACCATAAAGTGTGTTTTTTGTGTTTGTGTGGAGGATGCATTCTCATACTTTCGTGTAAATTATTGTATAAGAGCCATTCAGGCAATTTAGAAACAGGTGTTTTCAATTACACGATTTCTTTGTTAACATCCTGAATTTTGTTATCGGTGTAATGTGGTGTATTGAAAGTATATTTCACGCAAATATGTCAAAATGTATGTTACCGATATCTTTATTGCTTCCGTTATATTGATCAAAAGTTAGTTATTGATAATATGGCCTTGTAAGCCCGAATGAATTTGATTATTATTATTTTTTTGGCTTTTTATTTTGAATTGCAAAATTTAATGCATTTTGCAACTGTACTTACTAAAATTGAATATGTAAATTCCACAATATACGACCATTGTTAATGTTTATAACTGTTTTATTAATAGATATGAATCTATTGTGATTTCGTCCTCTGTGTCCACGATTTTGCCGTCATAAAGTAATAGTTGAGAGATTATATATTTTGATTCAAGTTTAAGATTTCTAGTGTTTGAATTATTTTTGAGAAATTTCCAGTTAAGTAACGTTACAGCGACAACATCCATTTATCGTTCGCTTTGGTTGTAATCCATTTTATTGAAATTAGAAGATCTTAAAGTAACCTTTGAAGTTTCATTAAGCTTTAACGTAATGCTAATTACTAATGAGAATTTCTCGCTTTGACGGTTTGCTATTTTGATTTTGGTAATAAGTCACTTTGAACGAGATTTTAAATTATAAAGTAACGTAATTATGAAGTAAGACAGACGGTCGTTGACCGATCAGCTGTTTGTTTTCTCATAGGATAGTTTTGCGAATAGTCGCAAATTTTGAAGTTTTTTATAGGAATAAACTTACCGACACCGTAGTGTCTAGATTTGCCAAAAGGTAAGCAGTTTGTTACTTGTTTGGGTATGAGCTGCGTATTTTTTTTAGAATTTAGGAATTACATGACGATTTTGTCGTTTATTAAATTTTAATATCTTATAAATTTTTGATCGTGTTTATTTAGTTTTGTTGTGACGTATTCTTGTTTTAAATTATATAATTAATTACCGTTTTGAACAGTTATTTTGTGGTATTTGAGCCAATCGTTTCATCGAAATATTCAGTAAGTTTTAGTTTTATTTTTGCAATTTTGTGGATTTTACATGGAGCTAAAGATTTTATTGAGATTTAGGTGAACTTTACGAGCACAATTTTAGAAGAGATGAGTATTTTATTTTTGAGTGAACATTATGGTTTCCTGTTAGGCCATTACAATATCTAGTTCATGACGATTTCCCGCTATAAATATTTTTAACCCGATTTTGACGTTTTTGGAGTTGTGTCGAGTGCCCTTTCTGCAGCATTAAGTAAGAACCCGACCTACACCACTGAGCTATGCCGTGCGCGCAAATTGCCTTTACGGGCTGATGGTCTAATGAGTACTTGGCCTGTAACAAATTGGGTAATAAATCCATTTAACAGTACGCCTACCAACCTGTCGCTGAAAGAAGAAGAACAACTAATAGATCTTTCATAAATTGGCACAGAAAAATAAAATTTTGCTAGTAAGTCATTAATGGATCTCTGGAGTGGACTACCATGCAATTATTCTCTTATTCAAGCAAAAGTGTTTCGGATACTGTTACCCTTTCCTACTTGTTACCTCTATAAAACTGGTTTTTCTGCTGTAGCTGCTTTAAATTCTAAATATAGAAACAAACCACAAATAGAGAAGTAGCGCAGGGTGACTATTTCAAACATTAAGTCTAACCTAGATAAACTGCGTACTTTGAAACAGGCACATATTAGTCATTAAACCTGTACCTATCCAAGAAGTACTATAATGATCTGTTCCCTATTGAACGTATTTTAAATAAATAGAGAATATGTCTTCTTTCTTATCATATACTTTCATTCTACGCTTGCCTTGCCAACCTACGGCACCCTCTTGCCAATATGCCGCGCCACCACAGGGGAGCCCCGCCCCACATTTTGAGAAATGCTGACCTAATAATATAATTTTGTTAATGTGTAATAAAAAATTTACCTCGAGTAGGATTTGAACCTACGACCTGTACTTTGCTAGAGTACCGCGCTATCCAACTGCGCTATCGAAGTACAAGCCCCAATCGATGTAAATTTTGTCTTTATGTATGTAGAACTGATGTAAATTCTAAATATAATGAGATTACAATCAAATTACTTATATTATTGGAATGTGAGCCTGCCATATCACAAGGATTCACACATACCAAAGCAATTTGACTAATATTAAATTATTATTTGTTAATAAAGAATAAGTTCAAAAGTAAATATGTAATTAAAACTTTAATTACATATTTACTTTTGAACTTATTCGTTCATAACATAAACTTATAATGATCCAAAATATATCAGTTTAAAAGTCTCAATGAAGTATTTACTTGTAGTGTAGCGCCATCTATATACCAAAGTTTCAAGTTTAACAAAATATACAGCCTGGGATGTTCAATTATATGTATTCAGTATTGTTATAAGTTAAAAACTCGGTAATGTTTATTCCGAGATAATTGTAGAATGATCAGAGATGAATCAAAGGCTTCTAATAAATATAATTTATTTTCACTTTAGTTTTGTTAACCCCGTAGTTCTAGCTACAATAAAAATGCTGTAATAAAGCTCAAATGTTGCTGTTTCTATTCAAATGGCATATATTTGCATGGGTAGAGACGTAAAATGTTTTGTTTTCTCCTCGTATATATGATATAATTAAAGGAAATTTGAGCGATTTTTATAGTGAGGAAAAATCTAAAACTGTGGTATATACTAAGACAATATCTAAAAATATTATAAGTAATTGTTGATATAAAAAGTAATCGCATATCGCAGTTATAATATTTTTAGACCCTTACTAATATCACACAACATGCAGTACCCTAATTGCATGCAATTAGAAGAAAATAGAAAACACTTAATTGCAAGAAATATTAAGAGTGTTACAACATCCAACAACACAGTGTATTGTGTGTGTTTATATTATTATTTTAATATTAAATATTTACAAGTTAAATGAACATTAACGGCCTCATCTGAAAGAAACCATCGATAGATTTTTTGTATTTAACAACATGTTCTCGAATTAATATAAAGCTGCATCAGCCTCGAATAAAAGCGCTCCACGGAATTTTTGGTGTACAGTTTGGTGTTTGTATGGATCAAAGTATTTACATAAAAATGTGAAATCTTGCATAGTGACAAATTCCTTGAATAATTTCACAAAAAGAAACGTTTTTTAGTGTTACTAACCTGAGTAACTGGATTTTCCCCAGGGCGATAAACAACATTATGTAAAGGTCTTTTCCTCCCTACGTAATTAACACATACAAATTCCAGTAAGGAGGCGTAGATGAAGCACATGCAAACTCCATCCCAAACATTCATGGCAGTGAGATTCGAAACCACAGGTAACGTTGATCTGAATCCATTTGATGTTGTAAAAAAATTGAGCATTGTTGTGACACCTAAAAGTTGGTATTAAAATTAAAATATTAAAGCATTGTAAAAATTTACCAATCATAACTCGGGCAGGAACAGCATTCCATTCCAGCCAAAACGTAATGAAAGATGAGGTAACTAGAATAATCCCCGGTATAAAAACTGTTGTAAAGTAAAATGCACGATCTCTTGTAAATGTTAACTCCACTCTCAAACAACTGTAGTGCTCTGAAACACAATGGTACTCAGTTTTTATGCACTAGGTAACGTTAGAATTTCTAAAGAGCTTTTGTATTAAAAGTATAATTAATGCTACACAAATTCACGAATTTACTTAAGAAAATTCAAATTAAACAATAATACCTCTCCAGCTTGTTTTTGTAGCACACTCGATAGTTTGATTCGATATAAGATATGCGTTTAGTGTAGTAAGACTAGGAGATTTCCTTAAAGTGTCTTCATCGTTTTTCCATACATATTTCATTACATTTTGTTCGTATGATACTAAAAAAAAACTGTAGTATTGAAATATGTAAAACAATGTCTTAATACTTACTACTTTCCATTGAAAATGAACATAGGGGATCATCAAAAGGAAAAATATTAAGGCTACCTTGACAGGATAAGATGAGATGTCTCCTAAAAAGAATTGAGTATAAGGAAAAAGCTCGATTTTTATGCATTAAGTGACGTTCATGCAAGCACTGCCCGTATGGAAGCTTTCTAATTAATGATCTTTTAAATTTATGTAAAATCATCAATCATTTTATAATTTCTTCACGTCTTAATATTAATGGTTAAAAAAAACCGCATTTAGCTTTTTATCTGATTGTGTTCGTTGAAGATAACTCGTTTCTACCCAATAAAAACACTTTGCTAATGTAGGCTTTGTAAGTTTTTTCGTGGTCAGCAATTTGTCGCTTTTATTTATTACTTTTTTTTATTATAATGGCATCACGTTTACGTTTACAGTTTTAATTAAGATGTTGAAGAGTGATAAATGAAATGCTACAATATTTTGATCAAAATGAAATAGGTAAACGGTGCTAGTTTGGTATGTATCTATCAGTCATCTTTTAGAACTGATGTCCAAAGACCTGTAAGAAAAGTCAATCGCAAGACTGCTTATTGTGCACATTTCTAAAACGTACTTTTTTTTAGTTGACAGGTTGGCATTCTACATTAATTTTGTAACTTTTAGCCTTTGCAGAAGATGGATGCATTACAAAGTCCTATTGGAAATAGTTCTTCAGTGGGTATTACCATAAAATTAAATATACATTTTGCAAAATTTTTCAGATGTTAATAAAATCTACATAGTCATTAAAGGTATATTAATTGTTAGTAGAATCTCAGGAGAGAATAACATCACAAATTAAGAGCAAGATATTTCATAGAACACGTAGCATTAACAAGAGAAAATATTAAGTAAAATAATCAGTAGTTATGGTAACACGTCATTAAGGTAAAACCGCGAACTTGATATAAATTATAATTCTATACATCAAGTACTTCACCTCTATACTTAACCTTGAGTCAATTATAAGATCAACCAGTTCGTTCGTTACAGGTACTTCCTTGTATGTTTCTAAATTTCGAATGTTTCCAAAATTTCTTATTTGTCTATTTATCTCCCAACCTACATATACATATGCAGGTATAGAAGGTTACGCAATCGACATTTTCCTCCATTAACGACAAATCATCTTACAACGTTTGTGTGTGTGTGTGTGTGTGTGTGTGTGTGTGTGTGGTGTGCGTGTCGTGGCGTGCTGTGTCGTGCGTGCTGTGCGTGTCTGTGCGTGCTGTGTCTGTGTCTGTGTCTGTGTCGTGCGTCTGCGATCTGGTCTGCGTCTGCGTCTGCGTCTGCGTCTGCGTTGCGTCTGCGTCTGCGTCTGCGTTGCGTCTGCGTCTGCGTCTGCGTCTGCGTCTGCGTCTGTGCGTCTGCGTCGCGATTCTGCGTCTGCGTCTGCGTCTGCGTCTCGTCCTGCGTCTGCGTCGTGTCTCGTGTCTGTGCGTGTCTCGTGTCCGTGTCTGTGTCTCGTGTCTGTGTCTGTGTCTGTGTCTGTGTCTGTGTCTGGCTGTGTCGTGTCTGTGTCTGTGTCGTTCTGTGTCTGTGTCTGTGTCGTGTCTGTCTGTGTCTGTGTCCGTGTCCGTGTCCGTGTCCGTGTCCGTGTCCGTGTCCGTCCGTGTCCTGTCGTGTCCGTGTCCGTCCGGTCCGGTCCGTGTCCTGTCCGTTCGTGTCCGTGTCCGTCGTCGCGTCGCGTCCGTGTCCGTTGCGTCGCGTCGCGTCTGCGTCTGCGTCTGCGTCTGTTCTGCGTCTGCGTCTGCGTCTGCGTCTGCGTCTGCGTTCTGACCTGTCCGTGTCGTGTCCGTGTCCGTGTCGGCGTCCGTTTCCGTGTACATGTCCGTGTCTGTGTCCATCTCCGCGTCCGTGTACGTGCCCGTGTGCGTGTCCGTGTCCATGTCCGTGTCCGTGTCCGTGTCCGTGTACGTGCCGTGTCCGTATCCGTGTCCGTGTCTGTCCGTGTCCGTGTCCGTGCCGGTCCGTGTCCGTGTCCGAGCCTGCGTGTCCGTGCGTCTGCGTCGCGTTGCCGCGTCTGCGTCTGCGTCTGCGTTGTGCGTCTGCGTTTGCGTCTGCGTCTGCGTCTGCGTCTGCGTCTGCGTCTGCGTCGTGTCTGCGTCTGCATCTGCGTCTGCGTCTGCGTCTGCGTCTGCGTCTGCGTCTGCGTGCTGGTTGCGTGTCGTCGTGGTCTGCGTCGTGTCGGTCTGTCGTCTGCGTCTGCGTGCTGCGTCTGTGTCGTCGTGTGTGTCTGCGTGTGCGTGTGGTGCTGGTGTTGTGTCGTGTGTGTGGTGTGTGTGTGTGTGGTGTGTGCTGCGTGTGGTGTGGTGGTGGTTGGTTGTGTGTGTCTGGTGTGTTGTGTGTGTGTGTGTGTGTGTGTGTGTGTAGTGCTGTTGTGTGTGCGTCGTGGTGTGCGTGCGTCGGTGTGCGTGTGGTGCGTGTGTGTGTTGTGTGTGTGTGTGTGTGTGTGTGTGTGTGTGTGTGTGTGTGTGTACGTCTGTGTTGCGTGTACGTGGTGCATGTGTCGTGTAGTGCGTGTGTGTGTGTTGGTGTGGTGCGGTGTGTCGTGTTGTACGTGTGTGTGCGTGTGGTGTGTGCGTGTAGTGTGCGTGTGCGTGTGTGCGTGTGTGGTGGTGTGTGTGTGTGTGTGTGTGTGGTAGTGTGCGTGTGTGCGTGTGTGCGTGTCGTGTGTGCTGTGGCGTGTGTGTGTGCGTGTGCGCGTGTGTGCGTGTGTGGTCGTGTGCGTGGTGTGCGTGTGTGTGTGCGTGTGCGTGGTGTGTGCGTGTGGGTGCGTGTGTGCGTGTGTGCGTGTGTGGCGTGTGGTGTGTCGTGTGCGTGTGCGTGTTGCGTGTGTGCGTGTTTGCGTGTGTGCGTGTGTGCGTGTTTGCGGGTGTGCGTGTGTGCATGTGTGCATGTGTGTTCGTGTGTTCGTGTGTGTGCGTGTGTGCGTGTATGCGTGTGTGCGTGTGTACGTGTGTGCATGTGTTTGCGTGTATGCGTGCGAGCGCATGCTTGCTTGCTTGCCTGCTCGCAGGAAGAGCTACCGAAGTGTACAGTAAAGATCACCTACTTTAGTAAAATAACATGTAATATTTAAGGTAACAGGTTAATTCTCCAAGCGAGCTTTAGTTAGTTTTATAACGTACGGGACCGATTATACGCTTCACGTTCAATCCGAACGGTTATTACGCTTTAACAGTAAATAGAGAATACGTTTTGTACGATTTTAAATAACAACGTAAGGGTAAAACTTACCTAAGATTAATTAATGTCATCGGAAGTTTAATAAGTAAGGTCTCAAAATGGGGATAAAATGTCAATAACATAATATGTTATTAATACAAACCTTTCCACACATATTATTTTAATTTAATTAAATAGTAATTAGATCTACAACTTTCCACAAGATGCTTGTCATTATCAGGCTTCTAACAAGTATAAGTAATACAAAAAGCTTAAAACTAAGATACTTATAATCAAAATTTCCCAAATGATATTAACCGCTAAATGTAAACTATAAAATTCGGAACTCAATCGCCAAGTAGATTTTGAACTAAAACAAGCAAGAAGAATAGAAATGATAAAATTATAAATCTCTTGTCAATTATGTAATGAAATTTTGAACAATGAAGGAGTAAGCAGTAAGTAATGATAAAAGAAAAAATAACAGTCTCTCCTGATATGGCATCTCAAAAAGGCCAGACTGAGGGCATGGAAACTTAAAGGTCGGCTGCAGTTAAGTTTAGGATTTGTGAATGTATAGGTTTTTTTGATAGAATAAACGTCAACTAAAGTAATATTTTGTAAATTAAATTTGGCGACCTCTACTTTTCGGAGACAATTTATTTTACCTTATTCTTGGGTGCGATTATTTCGAAGCATTCTATTATATATAGCTCCAGTCCAGGAGCACTTTTGCTGATCGATCTGGTGGAATGCTACGAAAGGTAAGCAAGTTTTGGTTTGATTTTAAACTTTTATGCGGAGTACCAGCATTTATGTGTATGCTAAATTTTACTAATATTTCTGATTGAAATAAACTTCTTATTCACCTCACACGCAGATCAACATCCATCCCACCCCTTTTCATTTTTATTCGTAACACCGCGTCGATGGAATCAACTTGAAAAGAAACGAAAATCGGATTTTATTTCTCGCAAATGCACAGGGACGTATCAAACTTTATGTCATCCTTTGCATGAAATTCTCACACAACTGCAGATGGTTACTGGAACTCTATATTATTATAATATAAAACATATTTTCTAACAGTAATGATTGGGACACATTCATGGGCATGCCAAACGTTACACTCGAATAATTCCATTACAAGGAATTTTTACACAACTGTTTGCTAGGATTCTGCTATACAATTGTAATATAAAATACATTTTTCAACAATAATGCGAAAATTTATCTCTGGCAAATGATTGGGAAGCATTCAGGGACGTACCAAAGGTTATACTGAAATTACACCATCTTTTAATGCAATTTTCATAATAATATAAAGAACAGTTTCCAACAATACTGTGAAATTTTGTTTGCGCAAATGATTGGGAAACATCCAGGGGCATACTAAAAACTGTCCTTAAGTCATACCATCCTTTACATACAATTTTCATAGAACTACAGATAGTTACCGGAATTCTGTTTTAGAATTATAGTATGGAACACAGTTTCCAAAAAAAGTGGTAAAAATTTCATCTTCGCAAATGATTGGGAAATGTAGAGACGCGTTTCAAACGGTCTGTTAATGTCATACCATCATTTATATACAATTCTCGTACAACTGCAGATGATTGCTGGACTTCTAGTTAATTATAATATAATACACACTTTCCATCAATAATGGGAAAATTTCATCTCTCCAGATGATTGGGAAATATCTAGGGGCGTACCAAACGTTGTCCTAAAATCTTAGAACTGCACATAGTTGCTGGAATTCTGCTCTATAATTATAATATAAAACACATTTCCCAACAATAATGTAAAACTTTGATCTCTCGCAAGTGATTGCGAAATTTATACTAAAATCATACCTTGAAAAATCTGAAGCGCTAGATCTGTTGCTGGACCTGTAACAAATAAGTACTACACAAAATGAAAAAACGTCGAACGCGTTTAAACAGCTAAGCTATCATCATCAGCGGTCGATTAGGATGAAATAAAGACAGTTCTAGTAAGTAATAGCTTATCTTCGTTTATGTCCAATTTATTCATGGGTTAATTGATACAGATTTAAAACGTGATTTAACTTTTTCCTTGAGTTTGGATTAGATACGTGGATAATGTCTTGGTTATCCTGAAGTGATACAAATTTTTGTAATTACACCTTTTAGTTTTTACTGAGAAATCTTTTTTTTTATTATTAATTGAGTACTAAGTTTATTTAAACAGACGAAAGTTTTATGTTTATTTTGTTTAGTAGAGTAGCGTTTAGGAAATTTTAGGAACATTGTGGTTGTCATTGAAAAATTAGTATTCATATACATAAATAAATCTCACAATGAAAATTTATAAAGTTACAAAAAAAGTCACGCTACTGGAAGAGGTTGAAAATAAATCGCGAATGGGTTAATACCTTTTTCCAACACCTTTATAGAAAATTCAATTTTCGTGACGAAAGTGCCACTTTATCTCCTTAGGGAGGCAAAATATTTTGGTTCCCGTTAAAAAAATGTAATTTTGTATTGTATTTATTAAAGTGTTGAATTTACATTAATTTTTATTTGACATTTTAAATAAACCAAATTAGGATTTTTCATTGAAAGAATGAAATGTGCAATTTGCAAGATTATTAAAACTAATTGGATTCGTGAAATTAGCAGGGATATTCTTCGTATTGTAACCGAAGGAAATGTTGAAAGAGACGTGTCGCTGAAGAAGTTTCTGAAGAAATATCTGATATAATAGTTGACGAAGTAGTTGGTCCATTAATAATTTGATTAGCAACTTGGCATTTCTTTGAAATAGATTGGTCTAAATAACCTTTTGCAACCGTTGTCGATCGCCAGCCCCCATGTTTTTTCACTGTGAGTATGTCTCCACCGGCTTCAACTAATAGTGCTACAGAAGTCCTTTTTAAACTGTGTCTTGTATAAAGTTCCCGATTGGGTAACTTCAAGTATTTAGCAATTTTGTGGGGTATTCTTGACATGGTGTTCTTTCCCACCACTTGCACTGAACATTTTGATTTAGCATAATAAATAAAGAAACGTGAATGGTCCGTTTTAGTCGGTCTCAGAGAGGCATATCTTCTAATCAATTCAATCTTTGTATTTTGGTTTTTGTATCTAGAAGGGTTATTACTATAATATCTCCCTTACCTTGAACATCTTTAACAGCCATTAGGCACAATTCCGCACACCCGCAAGTACCACAGATAGCAATAATTAAAGCAACCTAAACGATAGCAACGAATTAATAGTGAAAAATATTAATACTAAATAGAGAAATACCTTAGACTTTAAATACTGTTCATCCGGTGCTTCGATGATAAAATTATTAATTTCTTCTCTGGTAAAAGTAGAAGCTTTCTTCGGCTTGTATCCAGCTCCCTTTTTTTTCAAAAATGCCACTAATTTAGGAAATTTTATATCCAAATCTTCTTTTATTAAAACAGTTGATGGAAGCATGGCCCATTTTGACCATAGTGTTGAAGATCGTAAAATTTTTGACAGTTGTAGAAAATAGGCTAAAATTACTTCTTTACTTATCCTCTTAACTTTTCTTTCCCTCATCCAACATAACAAGAGATCGTATTCCTTTTCATACCATAGTTGTGATTTTTCTGGTAATAAACTTAAATTCAATATTTTCGGCTCTTCTTCACGAATTGAATTTTCATCATTTTCTTCAATCTCTGCCATTTTCTTGAGGATGCAACGTTTTTTCAAGACAAAATTGTGTATCAATCAAAAATTTCTAAATTTTAGAATGTTTGTTGTTCTGACTTCTTGGTAACCATAATAAATACTAGATTTGACGCTAAATTTCCAAATTCACTTTTTTATTTATTATTTACAGTTTTCATGAAGGTGTTGGAAAAAATAATATGTATTACACTGGAGTAAAGTGTATTTTCCTCCCTTCTGCAGTCTACGACGTCTACGACTCGGGCAGCAAACTCTACAGTCGGGCAGCAAACTCTACAGTCGGGAGGAAAACCACCACTTTACTCCCTAGCAATACAAATAGCTATTGACGCAAATATAACATGAATCATTATTTAAATTCAATATACATATAGGTATATGAAATAACGTGTAGACCGTTAAATGACTATAAAGGAAGCATACATTAGTTTTTACATCAATGACAATTTTAAACTTCAATTTGGAAATTGTAAAAGGTAACGAACCGCCACTGCTAAACGTTTATATAAGATCAATTGAAATGTTTAAAATAGAGGCAGCTGTCAATGAAAATGTTGCTAAAATTGATCAAAGTTATTAAAAGTTGAAATAAACTAACCTACGTTAGATAGCCCACTTTTTCTTAGTACAAATTAAATATTAGTTTGACATATAACTTTTGCTTCTTCTTTACTTTTGTGATAATCTGGTAAAGGCATACTCTTGTTAGAGCGGATTTGAAAATTTAATAGATGATTGATTTAAAAATTGATTTAATAGATTTTGATCGATTAAAAAGGGCGACTCATATGCATTTAGGGGTCTAAATTTCATATCATCAATCATTCTCATATTATCCATAGTTCTATAGCAAATAAAAAAATTATTAATATATGTATAATCAATTGCGGCACAGAGATACAATCTGGGGAAGTAAGATGTACGTGATCAACATGAATTTAGTTAAGAAAGGTTATGTTACCCATTCGATATTTTCTTATTAGATAGTTGTAAGAAAGCGCGTATAAAAGAAATCTTTCAAGTGACACCGACGTGACACAGCCGATAAGCGAATTCGCGTGGCCATATTGAATCGTCAACATAAAATAACAATATATTAGTATATTAAAGTATAAGTGGATAAAAAGGTCTTTAAAACACGCGCGAGTAAGTGTTTTAAAGACCAGTTATCCACGAATACTTTACGCTATTTTTTTTTTGGTGCACCTTGAAATCATAAATACTAGTATTAATACTACAAAAAAATGGAAATAAGAACTAATAATGTAAAATATGTAAACAAAAATATTTCAAAGCAATAGACATAGCCAAAAATTCCAGCGCAAACCTAAATCTTATAACCACTTTTTAGCTTTACTTGGGAGATACTGCTTCATAGATGCACGTCCTTTGAAAGGTACCATAATATCGTCTACGGACTGTATTCTTCAGGATCAACTGCCGAATGAAATGTTTCGTGAAGATGATTTATAATTGGACGCAGTCGAATTAATTTGACTGTGTTAGTGGGGTTTATTTTAGATAGATCTACGAACTGGAGGAATCGCCCCATCTCTTCATATGTTTTTAGCTGCCATGAGATTCATTCGTCATCCTCCTTTAGAGAACCAGTACTTTCGATATTAGGGTAATTGATGTAGCTCATCATAACTGTAATTCCCAAAAATATTTTTAGTTCGTTTAACGTTGAATTAAACTTGATTTTGTTGTTTTGATGGGAATAAAGGTATGACCTAAAATTACCTTCATCTCAAAATAGAATCAGAAAAGATATGAATGATGTAATCTATTGGAAAATCACTGCAGAAGCATTTTCTTTGTCAAGAATCTATTTTGTTTCGCAATATGGTTCTCTTTAGACAGTGGAGACTTTTATTTTTAGATGGAGTAGCGTCAAACATGCATGACTCAGTCTTGCAGGGTCTCATTTTCCTTGTCAGAACTTATGACTGACAACTCAAGTCACTATCTGATATTTAATGTTCTAATCCATCTTCAGATTCGTCGGCTCACAACAGAGTTTCAAATTCAGAATACCCCAAAGGGTGTAATTATTCAAATTTACTGCACTTATTTTTGATATTTTTATCCCTGTTGTTGCGTCTTCACTTCCTGTCACTTTTGCAGCAAATGGCGAGTTCGTATGTTCATGTGAAATTCCAGGGATTGAAGTTACACATTGTGGTGTTGTGTTTCATAAAGCTCCCATACCTCCAATAAGTTTGTTATCTATTCATCACTCTTTCATCGCATTCCATGTTATGCTATAAAAACCGAAAATAAAATTATTATAAGTTTTGTTATGAACGAATAAGTTCAAAGGTAAATATGTAATTAACAATTATTATTAATTTTATTAAATACATAAACAAATAGCTTACTGTCAGGGTATTTTGAACACCCTTTATACGTAGTAGGTAATTTTGTTTGTAGTCTTATGTAATTAGTTAGATTCCGTATATAAATACTTTTTTTGTTGTCAAATTAAGTTTTATAGTAAATTTATGTTTAATGTGTATGGTGAGCTTTAGATTCTTTGTTTGTGAATTTTTTTGTAATTTAGGTTGTTTTCCGTATTATTTTCGTTTATTGAATATTGATTAACGCTTATTTGTAAATAGTAGTTTATAAGTTTAAATAAGGTTTATTTCGTTTGATTTCGAAAATATAATATAAAATTAAGTACGTTAAATGAATAGTATAGGTTTATCGGTGTATGATGTCATGGTAGCGCATACAGACGCTTAAGTATAGTTGTCCAGTTTATTATTAGGTATTTGGTTTTAATTCATAGAGATTGCATGTGGGCCTTATTGTTCGTACTTTAAGATAAACATACAGAGGCTGAACAGGATACTTTTGCTGATATTTGAGTTTTAAAATTTACCGAGTCCTTACGGACGAAAACGAATTTATGTAGTGGGTATTAAATCTTCCCTTCCGTTTTTTAATTGGTTGAATTATATTAGATAAGATTTTTTATGAGTAGTGGGATTAAAAATCAAAATGGAAATTGTTAATAATTTTAGAGTCTAAGACAGATCACGCTTTCGAGTAGTTGTACGTTGCCGCTTGTGTTACGCTTTAAGGGGTGGTTTAGAACGTTGAAAGTTTGGGACCTTGTGGTGTTTAACGAACGTACTTTTTGTGTAGTAAGGGTAGTTTAGCTACTGAAGAACCTGTGAAAGGATTTTATCAAAATTGTTCATTCACCAAAGGATTATACTAGTGCCGATTTCGGTTTTACGTCAAGTTACCTAGAGGACATCGTCGTGTTGGATAGTGCTTCAGTGACCTCTTGGTTTAGATCGCTTTTGCGGATTTTAAAATCATCGTTCTTGCAGTGCCTACTTCCACCTATTTATCGTACAAAGCGTGTGTAAAGATAAAGAAACTTTCGCAATATATTAAAATTTAACGTTATTTAAATCAAGTTATTAACATTTTGGATTATCAGTGGAAATAAAACCAGTTAAAAGATTTAAGTTATCAAGCAAGTTTGAACGCTCAAATTATTAGTATTTTAAAAGAAGTTTTCATTTATGCAATAACATTTTAACGCGATTCAAGCAAGGGATCATTTGTGTATCATAGTACAATAGTCAACAATTTCATTCATCATTTGCCAGGCAAGGAAGATTTCATTTCCGTTATAGCAGAGACCCACCATCATTTTCATTGTTGTAACACAGAAGAGGTGTAATTCTAGACTTTAAGGTAATATAACATTGTGTTTTTATTGAATATTTCAAGATTTATTATTCTGTGTGTTTCGAATTATATTTTTGTGTCAATGAAGGTCTGAAAGCGGTGTCGTAATTTTTTTGTTATTAAAGTAAGTTGTTTTAAATTTATTTTGCGTAATTAATTAATAGTTTTGACGCTCCGCCTTCACCCTTTGTTATTTATTTTGATTTTATTAGTAAAGGGCAATTGACCCTATTGTAGTGTGGGTATATTATCCATGAATTATATTTATAGGTTAAACGATTTAGACTGGCGTAAAGCAGATTTCTGATCAGACATCCTGTCGCCTTTTAAGTATTTGTTTTTTTGTTGATACGCATTATCGTCTGTTTATATTTTTTATATTTATCCTTTTATTATTTTATTATAGTTTGTTAGGTTTTATAAATGTGTTTTACTTCTATGGGAACCCTTTTGTGTTACATAAAAGTTTTTTTTGCAAGTTACCGGTAATTTAGTTTTAACGTAACAAAGTTAGTTTTTTTGTTTTATTGAGTAATAGCGTTATTAATATTTCGTATTTTATTTGATTTTTTAGTTGAGTATTAATTCATTTAGAGTTCATTTTATAGATTTTTTGTTGTTTTGATTATTATTTAATGCATTATTTACACTGAGGTGTAGTAACGTAAATTTATTGAGTGTTTATCACGCTTTTATTTTCCAAGCGTGTAGTGTTTTTTTTTGAAGCCCTATTTCAGGTTATTTTGCCGAGTTGCTGTAGCGGACACCTGAGATCGATTACGAATAGGTAAGCGCATGTTTTTTGGATGTTTAGACACGCTATGTACTCGTAATTTTGGCACGACAACCCTTATTTTTGTCTATCAAATATCCTGGCGCCCTTAACCGAACCGATTTTGACTTCATCCCTATTTTGACTGACGTACGATTTATTATTCTGGATGTGCAAAATTATTAACATCAATCCACGATCCGCACGCTGACTAGTCGAGGCAAAAGGCCAATTTATCTGTAATCCGTTCTACCACCCGTTTATACCGTTACATTACCTAGTGATTTGAACCTACGACCTGTGCTAGAGCTAGCAAAGTACAGGTCGTAGGTTCAAATACTCAAGATAACTTTTATTTATGTATTTAATAAAATTAATAATAATTTTTAATGTATTTTGAAAGTTTCTGAAATATGTGTAATTCGAAATAATAAAGTTACCAAATGGACAAACACAAAGGTACAAAAAGAAAGTTGTCATTTTTGTACTTTGTCCACATGCGTTACATATATGTATTACCGCATTTAACAAATTTACTAATATAGAAGTAGTATATTATGCAACGAGCATTTATGACGCCTATTAAGACACGAGTATGAGGATTACGTAAAGAATAGGAGTGTTTTAATAGCCATTAAATGCGAGTAAAATACATATTTTTCTACGACCTCTTAAAAAAAAATAACTAGGTAGGTATGTACTTTATTTTGAACATTTATGTTTATAGTATAATGAACAGTTCTAACTTGTACTAAAAACCATTATTACAAAAATAGCAAAAATGAACTTTGTCAAAAAAAGAAACAAAACTGTACAATTACCTATTCTTTTGATTAATAATTATATTTCCTATAGTACAATTATTAAATTGCATTTGCGGCACTTTTGGGATAACATTAGTTGATGCCGTTGCTGATGTTGAAGGTAATGGATTAATATTTATTGAATTGTTGATTTCGTTGTATTCAATCGAATTTAAAATTTGATTGGCTACATTGATTTTATTTTGAACTGAATCCTCAATGTAATTTTCGGCTACTGCCGTAGATTTCACCATGGCGTTTTAAAGAGGTGATGTCACCACCAGCATCAACTAATATTGTTGCAGCATGCGACGAAAACAATGTCCGGTATATAAATTGGGACCAGGAAGATTTAGGTAGATAGCAATTTTTTCCTATCCCACCAAATTTATTTATTCCTACGTTTTGTACGGTGCATTTCCATTTAATTGATAAAAATGACGTAGTTAGACAGTTTTTAGGGCGAAGATTCATGTACTTTGTGCATGTTTCATAATACTTTCATGTTATTGTAAATTTTCTTGTTGTTTTCGATTTTGTGTCCCTAATTATAACTAACAGCGTTGATTTTAAATCATCATTTACATCTTTTAGTTCCAATTTGTGGAGCTCGTTCCTTCTGCAAGCACCCATAATGCCAAAAATACATACCACCTATGAAAGAAACACTATTTTCCTGTACAAACAAAATTTAGATTCACTGACCTTTGCCAATAAATGTTTAACATCAGGGCTTCTCAATAGACTGTTTCATTTCATTCGTTGAAAACGTTTTAGATTTTTGGGTTTATACCCTTCAGATTTCCTTTTCATTAGAGCATGCAATTTGGTGTATTTAGATATCCACTTTATGTTTAAGACATAACGTAGATTTTAAAATTGAGTATCGTGTCCATAAACTGGAAGATTTAAATTTTTAGCCGCTTCTTCAAAATAAACAATTAGAACGTTTTCCGAAAAGCTGTTAACGTTCTTGGTATTTCTCAATCCATAAATTCGAATAACATTTTTCATACGCTTTGCCGATTTTGCGGGGTAATAAATTGTTTGCAGCTATTGTACTTGTTCTGTAATTTCTGGTGGAGTTAAGTTTTCTTTCACTGTCACTATCGTCCATTTTGAGGGTTTTATTTGAAGAAAGTACAAATTTTCACAACTTTTATTCAAAGAGCTTAGAATTGTACAATTAATTAATTTTACATCTGTCAGAAATACTCATATGGCCATTCAAGATATTTAGCGAACACTGTGCTGATGTTGCATTTCTATTGGTTGTAAAATCACAGCAAATTTGATAGTTAGCAGATTGATATTTTGCATTTCTATTGGCTGTACACTTGTATCATTGTGAAAATTTGAATCATTATGGGTATCAATAAAGTACGTTGCACATTTAATAAACCAATTAAACAAGAGAAAAAATTATTAAGAACCATTAAAAGGGATAGTTGAAATATAAAACATTCTTACTACCTCTCCTTTATATTCTCTTGATAAATATAATTTCTTTTGGACACTTTTATAACATAAAAACACAATGTAATGTGACTATTAAAGTTTTAATGACGTAAATGCACATTGTGGCCTTCTTACTAAATTAAAAATGTCCACAAACTTATATATACAAGTCAACTATGAGAAAGGCAGTAATTGACAAAAAATGGAAATGGCCTATTAACAATTACGTTAGTACTTATGATTCCACAGAGTTAGTACTTCGAGCTAATTGACGGCTTGTAATTACAAAATATAGTTTTATATAATTTGTTGCTGTTACAATTTAATGTAAGAAAACTCATGGATCTAAAAATGTATGTTATGAATTAACTTGCTTTGTAAGAATTAAAATTTATTGTAAATAATTCTTATAACTAAATTTTATTTATAATAAGTCGAATAATGAAGTATCAGATTCTATACAAAATAATGGTTCCAAAGCCAAATTTAAAATACTGATCGAACCAAACTATTTAATTATCTACTTATAAAATAGTCATTTGTAATTTCAAATATCTCAAATAATGCTAAGTTTAGCTATCGAATACGATATTCAACTTATATATATAAAATTAAATATTATATAGTATATCAAATTAATAATATTTTTTTTTTTTTTTTTTTTTTTTTTTTTTTTTTTTTTTTTTTTTTTTTTTTTTTTTTTTTTTTTTTTTTTTTTTTTTTTTTTTTTTTTTTTTTTTTTTTTTTTTTTTTTTTTTTTTTTTTTTTTTTTTTTTTTTTTTTTTTTTTTTTTTTTTTTTTTTTTTTTTTTTTTTTTTTTTTTTTTTTTTTTTTTTTTTTTTTTTTTTTTTTTTTTTTTTCGAATTATGTATCAAAGGAACGCTTGAACATAAATTATTCGCGTATATTTTAAAGTTGTATAACCTAACATCGCTGCGGCACCAATTTCCGAAATTTCTTGTCTTTTTCCTGAAGTACTTTGAAATATTTCAAAGCAATAGACATAGCCAAAAATTTCAGCGCAAACCTAAATCTTGTAACCCCACTTTTTAGCTTTACTTGAAGATACTGCTTCATAGATGCACGTCCTTTGAAAGGTACAATAATTTCGTCTACGGACGTGCATTCTTCAGGATCAACTGCCGAATGAAATGTTTCGTGAAGATGATTGGACGCAGTCGAATTAATTTGACTGTGTTATTGGGGTTTATTTTAGATAGATCTACGAACTGGAGGAATCGCCCCATCTCTTCAGATCTTTTTAGCTGCTATGAGATCCATTCGTCATCCTCCTTTAGAGGACCAGTACTTTTGAATTTTAGGATAACTGATGTAGCTCATCATAACTGTAATTCCCAAAAATATTTCTAGTTCGTTTAACGTTGAATTAAACTTGATTTTGTTGTTTTGATGGGCACAAAGGTTTGACCTAAAAAAAATTACCTTCATCTCTCCAAATAGAATCAGAAAAGATATTAATGATGTAATCTATTGGAAAATCACTGTGAACATTAACTTTGTAACTTTTACTGAATTGAGGTATATTATTGACAGAAGCATTTTTTTTTGTCAAGAATCTATTTTGTTTCACAATATGGTTCTTCTTAAGCAGTGGAGACTTTTTATTTTTAGATGGAGCGGCGTCAAACATACATGACCCACTTTCTTACAGGGTCCTATTTTCACGTTTGTCATCATTTTCTTTGTCAGAGCTTATGACTGACAACTCGAAGTCACTATCTGATATTTTATCATCTAATCCATCTTCAGATTCGTCGGCTCAAACAGAGTTTCAATTTCAGAATACCCCAAAGGGCGTAATTATTCAAATTTACTGCACTTATTTTTTGATCTTTTCAGCCCTGTTGTTGCGTCTTCACTTCCTGTCACTTCTGCAGCAAATGGCGAGTTCGAATATTCATATGAAATTCCAGGGATTGAAGTTACACATTGTGGTTTTGGGGTGTTTCGTAGTTTATCGTCAGAAATTGAAGCTTCCTGTTCAGGAGCGACCGGTATTTCTGTTGCAAAAATTTTACATAAGGATTTGCATTAAGTTCGCATACTTCTAATAAGCTTGTTATCTATTCATCACTCTTTTTATCGCATTCCATGTTATGCTATAAAAACAGAAAAGTAAAAAAAAACATCTTGTATTTTGAAATTATTATAAGTTTTTGTTATGAACGAACAAGTTCAATGGTAAATATGAAATTAAAAATTATTATTAATTTTATTAAATACATAAATAAAAAGCTTACCTCGAGTAGGATTGGAACTTACGGCCTGTACTTTACTAGCTCTAGCAAAGTACAGGTCGTAGGTTCAAACCCTACTCGAGATAAGCTTTTTATTTATGTATTTAATAAAATTAATAATAATTTTTAATTGTATTTTGAAAGTGTCTGAAATATGTGTAATTCGAAATAATAAAGTTACCAAATGGACAAACACAAAGGTACAAAAAAAAGTTGTAATTTTTTGTACTTTGTTCACATGCGTGTACAGGCTGTCCCAAATTCGAGGGCAAGCATGGGGATCTCGCTTATTATAAGAGATAGGATATAGGTTTAAATTCGGCACTTTTGCTAAATTCGATGCCGAGTAATAATCTGAAAAGAAATTTGAGCTAACTCGAATGGATTTGGTTTTATACTCAAAAAACTAAAAATTTCGATTTACGTTTTTAGCGTTTGGCCACCTTATTATTAGGAATTTTCAAAATTTTAGTTTTAATCACGTAAAATGGACATGTGTGGCCTTTTATACTAAATTACCAGATAAATATGTCCACAAACGTATACTACACAACCCAACTATGGAGAAAGGCAGTAACTGGCAAAAAATGGAAAATGCGTTTTTTTTCTGTTGTTGTATAGATGTGGTCATTTTGCACCTTAATTCAATGCAAAAAGGCAGCACATAAACTTATATCTTGAACAAATGTAAAAAAAATACTTACTGCTCTTTAATAAACCCTAGTGTTTACAAACCTAAAAAGCAGTAAGTCCATTATACAACACAAGGTGGCAGTATTTTATGACACTAGCTATAGATGCTGCCTTCTTGTGTTTTATGACGTGCTGTTCATGATGATTACTGCGTATTAAAAATTACGTCAGTACTTAATGATTCCACAGAGTTAGTAGCTTAGAGCTAAGTTGACTGGCTTGTTTAATTACAAAAATATAGTTTTATATAATTTGTTGCTTTTACATATTGTAAGTGTCAAGATTAACATCATGGATTGTAAAACGTATGTAAAAAAATATAATCTCCTGTGCTGTGTTGTAAGGAATATTTAAAATTACGATTTAAGAAATTTTACCTACATAACCTTAAATTTTATTTATAATTATGTAAGTAACTGTGTTACAGGTTATCGAGATTTGAACTTATGCTAAAAATGGTATCTGAAAGCCAAAATAAAAAAGACACTGAATCCCCGGGAACAAGTAATGTGACCACTTCCAGTATCATTTCTTGTATTGTCGAAACGTGACATTATAATGTTGCAAGAAGAAATTATTGGTAAGTGCTTACCTATCGATAATATGATTTATTCCATATTTTACATTCAGTTTTGTTTCTTTTGCAAATTTTTGAAATGTATTTTCTTTTTAGATATCTCTACAACGAGCGCTACAAAAGACGCAATAGAAATTTATGAAGTTTTTGAAGGCAACACGGTAGCTCCTCAAAATGGACAAAATAGTCTCCAAGAAACAACTGGTGAAAATTAAGAAGGAACTATTTTTCAAACACACATAACTGCAGAAAACGAGTATGAGAAAAATAATCAGTTACTGGTACAAGTTATAATAGATGAAGAAAATAATAGTTTGGATGCTAACTTAAATGATGATACCAGTAGTTTAGACGAAAATATTCCATTGTCAGCGATTGCAAGAAGTAATACAAAACGGAATATTAAAAAGCGGAAAAATAAAGTATCTAGAAAAGATAGCGCTAAACTAAAGTCTATATTGAAACATCCGCTTAGAGATCTTTGCAGTCACGTGCAAGAAAGAGTGCAGTAAGTAAGTTGATTAGTACTGAACAACGAAAATTAATTCATAAAAACTGTTGATCATTATTTTGGTTTGATCAAAGGAAATTCATACTAAATTCGTGTTCAAGAATTCCGGTTCAGAAAATAACACTAGCTGAGATTTCGGAATTTGACATTTCGATACCGCCCGTTACAAGAAACTGGGAAACATATTGATGTATGTAAGACGTTTTACTTAGCAACGTTGGGATATCATCCGAAAAACGATAAGGTTATTGTTAATGTTTCACACAAGTCGGCACCAGGATCAATTATTCCAAAGAAAAAATCCGCCCCCTAAAAAAATTGCCAGACAATTTATTCTAAGCCATGTTTCGTTTTATCTAACTGCATCCCACTATCGACGTGAACACGCTCCTTGAGTAAGATATTTGCCAAGTGACATCACAGCTGCCATCATGCACAAACACTTTTTAGATAAATTTCCACAACGTGAATGTGTATATGAAGCCTACAGAAAAATATTATTCGCCGAAAATATTCGATTCACAAAACTAGGACACGAAGAGTGTGAACATTGTGAAGTTTTTAACCTCCACGACCATGATCAAGAAAATCTTAAACCTGAATGCTTTACTTGTAGTAATTGGTCAGCGCATATAAACCGGGCAAAACTTGCTAGGTAACTCTACAGAAAGCATGCAGATATTAAATACGATGCAGAAACAGTTTGTGTCTCATCAGATTAGGAAAAAATCTCTATGCAACCTCGAATGGAGAGTTTTAAGAAAGTTTTGTTTACTCAGAGATTGGTTGTTTATATTGAAAGTTTTGTTCCCCTTGGAACTAAAAGTAGAGAAAGAATCCCTTTTGCCGTAGTGAGTCATGAAGCTTTCTGTGGGAAAGGAAAAGAAGGACTTATAAGCACTTTTCCGCAATTCATCCTCCATAATCGAGACTCTGAACATTTCGTATTTTGGTTGCACAATTGCTCGGCTCAAAATAAAAATTGGGGTTTTATGACATTTCTTCTTTATATTGTAAATTCAACGAAGGTAGCGGCTCGATCGACAGAGATATATTATTATGAGCCAGGACATACATTTATGTCGACTGATTCCCTACATCATAAAATTGAGTTATCCTTAAAACGACAAAAAAAAAAACTTCCGATTTTAATGACTTTGCCACAGCTGTACAGAATTCAAACAAGGGAAAGGTTACAGTAAAAGTTATGAATATTAACGACTTCTACCATTTTAAAGATTTGACCTCTGCTCATAAAAGTAACTCTACCAGTAATTACAAAATTTTCATGGCTAATGTCTTCCATGTCAAGGCTCTTCGTGGAAGTTTCGATTTACAGGTTAAGTGTGATTTAGAAAGCGAGGAATATAAACTATTAAATATCTTCAGAATTGACATATACAAAGCAAAGAAAATTCTTGATCTGCCACAAGATTCCTATCGAAGTATCGGAAGAAAAAAAGTTATCAATAATAAACAATTTATTGGACCTTATGGAGGAAAATAGGAAAGCCGTCTGGATGGATTTACCCGTTATAGAAAATTGTGCCGACGCTGACAACGTTGAAAAAAAAATGTAATAAACGAAAAAGATCTAACTAAAATACCCAACAATAAATTATTCTGTTTTTGGACCCTTGTCTATTTTCGTTGTTCTTCAATGTTAAAAGGCAGTATTATTGAAAATCAAATCTTAATGGCAGTATCTCACACTTACTGCTTTTTAAGTACCATTAGGTCAATTCCCATGACAAGAGAAAATGGCAGTATTTGATTTATTTAAAAAGAAAATTGAAATATATTCGTTTTCTTCAGTAAAATTAAATTTTAAACCCTTTATTTCATGCTAGAAAACATTCTCATAAAGAAAACTCTGCAAAAAAAATCTTTGGCTCAAGCATAAATTTTTATTAGTTTATGATTATTATAATTTTGTACTATACACGGTGTATTTTAAAATCACCGACAAACGAAAACTGGAGATTTTATGATTTAAAATAAGACAAAAATGATCATAAACGCTTTTCCGAAAATGCTTCCTAACCGAGATACAGGTTGATTAAAAAATACTTTTTTAAGGTTTTTTTAAGATTCCTCAAAAACTACAAAAGATATTACACTGAGATTTGGTACACATAAATATCTAATTAAATACAATTAATCGGATGAGTTTGAGTCAACTGACTCCACCCAGTGGCGTAGAATATTTTAAGTTAATCTGTTTAAAAAAAAAAAAAACGCACGCCCCTGCTTTTTTTGAAGAAATATTTTTTGATAGATTCAACATTTAATTCTGCAAAAAAAATCATACTTAGTATCTTTTCGATTCGGCACCCCGGTTTTGAAATATTTTGCATTAACATAAACGACCACATTATTCAATAAAAATCAAAATTTGTTCTATTTTACAAAAAAATAACGCAGTTAACTATTAGGTACATTGTTAAAGGGATATTGAAGGAATCAAATGCAAAATAATAATTATTGTTATACATATTGTTCAAAATGTCCTCCTTCCTTTTGAATGCAAGCTCGTATTCTTCATAGCAAATGAAACCTAACACGCTGAAAAATTTGTGACATAGCCCTAATCTCATCGCATGCCATCTGTATGCGATTTCAAAGTTGCTCTCGATTATCAATTTGAACAGAATAGACACGAGTTTTCCGATACCCCCACACAAAAAATTCCAATGGGTTTAAATCTGGCGATTGTGCCGGCCACGGTACTTCACTTCCTCGTCCAATCCAGCGTCCAGAGAACCATGCATATAAAAATTCGCTGACGTTTCGTGTAGAATGTGGTGGTGCACCATCATGCATGAAATACATGTTCATTCTAACATGTAAGGGTACGTCGTCAAACAATTCTGGCAAATCTTCTCTCAAAAAATTTAAATAGAATTCGCCAGTAAGTCTTTGAGGAAAATGGATAGGTCCGATTAGGTGATCGTCTAGTATACCTATCCAAATATTTGCGCTAAATCTATGTTGGTGAGCTGTAACTACAGTTGGATGCTGATTTTCATCTAACCATTTGTGGGAATTATGCAAGTTTATTATTCCATTTCGGAAAAAAGATACACTCATCAGTGGTCAATAAGTTTCTAACAAATTGTACATCTTCAGCATTTTTATGAAAAACCATTCGCAAAAATTCATTCGACGAGGATGGTCAGCAGGCAATAATGCATGCACTTTTTGTAGGTGAAAGGGAGGTAAATTTTATTCTCGTAAAACTTTCCAAGACTTGCTATGCGACACACCAAATTCTAAACCTAACTCACGCGTACTTATTGATGAATTTTCATAAACTCTATCTAAAATTTGTTCCTCAATTTCAACTAATACACGAATATTTCGTCCGGAATTTTTCATTCCTTTTAAACTGCCATATTCTAACTAGTTACGATGAACGGTTCGAAACGTAGTATGCTGTGGATGTCTTCTATTTGGAAATCTTTCTTCAAAAAGTCGAGCAGCTGCACGAGCATTGCAATTAGTATTACCATAACATAAATGCATATCGACCAGTTCTCGTTTGGAATAATTCATTTGTTCACAGTAATTAGACACAAACAATGAATTACAAAACACGCGTAAATGCAACTATTTTAGCAAATATAAGATACGTAACTGTCAAACGCAAAGCAGTCTCTGATTTATTTAATTTGGTTATTACTGAATAATGTAGTCGTTTATGTTAATGCAAAATATTTCAAAAACGGGTGCCGAATCGAAAAATACGAACTATGATTTTATATATTTCTTCAAAAAAAGCAGGGACGTGCTTTTTTTTTACTTAAAGTGATTAACTTAACATATTCTACGCTCCTGGATGGAGCCAGTTGACTCAAACTCACCTGATTAATTGTACTTAATTAAACATTTAGGTGTACCAAATCTCAGTGTAATGTCTTTGCTAGTTTTTGAGGAATCTTAAAAAAAATATTTTTTAATCAACCTGTATCTCCGTTAGGAAACATTTTCGGAAAAGCGTTTATGATAATTTTTGTCTTATTTTGAATTATAGAATCTCCAGGTTTCGTTTGTCGGTAATTTTAAAATACACCTGTATATTACAGTTTTTTTAATTTTGTTTGGATTTTTTGTCACAGAGTATGACTAATTCTGCATTTGAATATGGCGCTACATTTTGGATAAAAATTTGATTGGCTGTCGTCAATTATTCGGTCGGCCATTGTTCGCAATTCTATACCTAGTATTTTTACATCATGTTAACGTCCACATTTGTGTACACGGTGCATGAGAAAGTCAAGGGTGTTGTTACGGTTACTCGATTTAAATTGTGGCGTCACAATAGCAATACGCTATTTAAACGTTGACGTCACTAAAGCGCTGTAATGTTAAAGATATGACGTCACCCTCAGATCTCTTCAACAAAATATATCTTGCAAGGTGTACTACTCTAAAAATATCTGAGCGATGAGACAAGGACTATTAACTTCTACGAAAACGTTGCATCACTTCATGCGTGCGTGCATGTGTGCGTAAACAGTTTTGGCCATTCGTTTTATTGAACATTCAATGAAAATTTTTATAGGAAATGTTGCAAGTTTGGATAAACGTTGAGAGCAGTAATAATGTAAATATTTCATGCAAAATTCTTTTAAAGTTTTGTAATTAATTTTACTTAAAACGTACTTATTGTGCGAACTTTTATTTTAATCCAGATTGATTTCATTTCAACGAATCTTATAGAATTCCCTAACGTAGATTAACAGTTATTTTTTGTCCAATAATTAATAATAAAAATAAATTAATGTTAGTTTCTTTCGGGATAAGAGGTGTTAAACAATCTTCTCGCCCAAATCAGTTCACTTAAGCGTCAAGCACCTTGTAAAGTAAATAACTATTTCGGTCGGAATAAGTTATACATTGCATGATGCGTTTTTAAACCTACTAATTAGTATAAACCCTTGACTGATCATTAATTAATACTTAAAGGCAATAAAATTGTTATTGTAAACGAAACATTTTACAAAATTATGGAAAATTTAATATTTCAGTATTTTGTAGCATCCTGCTGATGCTACAGTTTTAACTACATTTCCAATTAAAATTAACAGTCTAATGTCTAAGATGGATAAAATTGATGATACTGTCGAATTGTTCTGTTTATATGCGTACTATCAATGATCTTTATACAATCAAACAAATTTAGGGTGCGTTATGCATTAAGCTTCATAAATGAAGATACTAATCAAAAATAGTTCCCTAACTTTAAATATTTTATGCATACTTACCGCATAACATAATGGACGGTCCCGTTGCGAAAAATACGTAAAGAGAAATGCACGGGAATAAGAGGATCTTTGAAATCTCCATGCATGATGAAATATGTATCAGGGAGCCAAATATCTTCATGATGATGAATCGCGTTGAGATACTCGTATCGGCTTTGATTTGCATATCGTAACCGTGGGTCATGCCATTGTTGTTGAAGTAAAAATTCCACTTCATATTTCTACAATGAAATCAAAATGAATAAAAAATGCTGTAATATTTATGAATAGTAAATTTTACCAAACTGGATTCATCCGGTGATGCCAGACTGAGTAGTAGAACACTTATGTTGACAACTAATGTTCCTGCAAAGAAAGAATTTAGATTAGATACAATCGTAGCCACATATTTTTACATAAGACCATGCAATAACATATTCTAACAAATGCCTTCAGTTTAATATGTTACAGAGAGAAACTTTACAGTTTTGTTGATAAAACCCTATAGTTTACCACTCCAAATACAATGGGTTTGTAATAATTGTACCCTACAGACTAAGTTATGCAACAATAGATTAGTTTATGTAAGTTGCAATATGCAGATTTAATTAGGACAAGGACAATAGATAAGTCTCAAAACGCCTACAGCACAGTATCAAATAGTAGACATTTTGTACAGAAAATAAATAAATGTTCTCGTGTAATTGTACATGTCTATACAGTAGTTTTATCATAAATCGGTACTTTGAATTGGTGGTTAACTTCGTACTTTACACTTTACTATCTATGTAACTAATACACATTAAACAAATAATTACCTTTTTTTGGGTTTTAAATCGTTTATTTTAAAATAAATCGTACAAAATCTATATGTTTCGATAATGAGTACAGCTATTATCGCCAGTTAGTAACGACAGATTAAAAAAAATTAAATAAAGTGTTAAAACAAGCTGATAAAATATGGATACGCTGTTAATAAGCCTGCTAAAAGAGTTAGTTGAACGTATTTGAAAGCCAACTACGGAATCTAAATTTTATTTTACTAAATATTAATTAAATCTTTAACAAATTAAATACTTTTAAATAGTCACAAAATGGAAACCAAAATCACCTCTAACGGAAAAAGGCTAACAATAAAAAATGCCACGATAAAAAAATTTTAAAACTTTTTTTATCAAATCATATTGTAAGTAGTAAAAATATTCACAGCTAAAAATTTGACATACCAATTGAAGCTCTAGTTAAATCATAACCAATGTAACATAAATAATTTTCGTTACTACGCAAAACTGTAATTGTTATGATACATGTAAAACAGGCCATAAATGATTAATCCTATTTTAATTTATTATGTACAGGGTGTCCCAACGATAGAGTAAAGTAAGTTTATGCTTAACTAGAATTATTTGTGTAAATATTGTATGGACCATGGGGTAGAGGTAAGAAGTGTGCATTTTTTTAAAATATTGGAAGTTATACAGGGTGCGCCAGAAAAGCAGGACGTGAAAAAGTATGATTTTTAAATAGAACACCCGTATTTGATTTTAGTTTTAATTCTACGTGTCCATACAAACATATGTTGTCATACAAAAGATTGGCTGAAAGTTTTAGTTCTTGAGATATTCGCGTTTAAAGATTATTATGGTCATTTTCGTGGGGTTGATGAATGGGCAATTGTTCCGTTATTTCACAATAAAAAAATTGATATTTCGTGTGAAAATGAGTGATATTATACTAACGTTTAGACCGAGTAGTATTTCTAATTTTCTCAACAGGGTGTTTGTTATAACCATTCAAATTTGAAAATTCTCAAATTAAAAAAATCAGTTTTTTAATTGCACACCCTATATATTTTATTTCATTTTATTCGGGATTAAAAAATCTATCATTTTTGTTAAATATATCCTATATCTATTTTTGATAGTTTTCGAGGAATTTCGATTTTTCTCACTAGCTACGTTACATACGATACTATAACATTATTGTGGATCGTGGTAGCCATGGAAAACAATTGCGACGAAATAAAACAAACCACCTAAGCGAGAATATTAACAGTTTTTATTAATGAGAAACAGTAATTCAATAATTATTCAACATTGCGTCTTAGTAAATGCTCAAATAGACGGCCTTCTTGCTGAATACACATATTGAGCCTTTTTCTCTTAAGGTAGAATTTAAGTATTGGTTAAATTTTTTTCATTATCGGAATAATTATTAATTTTATAAGAAAATGTGCAGACATTTATTAACGAAAATTTAATTTTGCATACTTTTTCTTTATAAAGTTTTTAATATAAAACGAAATAAGTGTAAAAAGTATGATTGAAAATGCTTAAACTATATTTTTATTGAAGCGCGTTAGCAAGTATGGTTCAAATAAAGTTGGGTATGACTCATCGATGTAAAACTTTATAATAATATTATGTTTTTATCTCTCTCTCTCTCTCTCTCTCAACTACATGTATTAGTGAAGGATGGCCATAAAAACATAAATCTGCTGTACAATTCATATTAGCGCTCTAAAATGTGTGTCGTGATTAAGAAGCAGCATCTGTCACTTCTGTCCTTCTTTGAAAATATTTTTATGCGTTTTTGCTTTACCTTGTATAAAAAATAGTTTTTTAAAACTATCTACAACTTTTACAGTGAATTATCGGTAATTTGGTAACAAAAATCTTAGATATGCTACGTAATAAGCAACTTAAAATTTGGAACGGGAACCTGACAATCAAGAGGCACTCGTTCCATTTGAATCTGTTATGAAGATATGTAGTACATTATTGTGTAAAATATGGTGCTTGGAAGGACTACTTTTAGCGCACGTTAGAAACATGTGAGGTTAGTATACATACAATTAGTGCTATAAAAAAGGGTTACAGAAACCCAAAAAGAAAATAAACCTCCACAGTCACCAGCTAAGTGGAATACACGTACGAAATCTAAGTCCACCGAAATTGATGACTATGTGAAAGATGCTGTAAATAGAAAATTTATGAAATGCATTCAAAATGTAAATACGAACATGCAAGACATGTCTAGTACTATACCTGTTTTTGTAGGTATACATGTTACGCTGGCATCATTATAAAAAGAATTAAGCAATAGTCAAGTTTTCGATTTCAGTAGATCAAGTTCAAGACGTCTCTTACATTCCATTGGCTTTTCATTCAAAGTAGATGATGGTAGAAGAGGTTGACATATTTCTGCCAATCGGGTACGGCTCTTAAGAGACTATTACAAAAATAAAGAAGAAAATTTATACAATCCTGTATTATTAGATGAAATTTGTATTTTCAGTCGAAGATCGCACAAAAGAAGCTGGCACAATAAGTCTAAGGAAAGAAGCCAATGGGTGAAGGAAACAGGTTTGTTGTAATGTAGTTATTAAATTATAATTCTTAATAAAATAACTGTATTTTTTAGATTTATAGTTGTTCATGCAGGTAATGAAGATGAATTTATTTCCGATGCTTCACTTTTGTTTTCGACAAAGTCACAAAGTGCAGACTATTATGAAGATGTGTGCAGAGTTGCTTACAAAATGGTTTGGAAATAATTTAATTGTAAAAATTGAAATGGACAATACTAGTTGTCATTCCAAACTTATAGAAAAAATCCAAAATAATTCATCTAAGAAGGAAGTAATATGTAATTTTCTATTAAAGCACAACATAGATTATGAACCTAGCATGTTTAAAAAATAATTACTGCAATTAGTTGCAGATAATGCGATACCAAAGGTGTACGAAATAGATGAAATAGCACAAAAGTGTGGACACAGAGTATTACGGTTACCACCATATCACTGTCAATTTAACCCAATTAAACTGGCGTGGGCAAAGTGCAAAGAATACTACAACAAAAATATAGGAAGACATAATTCCAGATCTAACAATGACCATGTAAAAGAAATGTGGATGAAAATAACCCTACAATAGGTGGACTGATTTATGTAAATTGCTTTTCATTTAACTTGGTGCGGTATGAAATCTATTTAAACTATGTGCTAAATTAAAATATTAACCATCTATAATTTTGTTAACTTCGAACTATATTACACTGTACATACTTTCTTCTACAAGAATGAAGTAGTCACAAATGTATCGATATTTATGTTATCGTAAAGTATCTAGAAGAATTATGACGGTTACAAAGCAATAATTATTCTTCTAGAAGGGTTGTTGTAAATCTTGAGAATACCAAACTAATTTTTTATCAATTTTTCTACCTGAAATGATTTAATTTATAATAAACAAACAAAGTATTTGTTTACTTACAAATATATAGGTTATGTATTATTATGGCATGTAATTATAATCAAACCATGTCCTAAATTATAACAATTCACTGTCGCAGCAAAATATTTTTGACAATAAACTAAGTGGATATAATGGATAATTTTTTTAGTTTAAAATGTAAGAAAACATTCATTAATTTTCAAGTTTCTTTGATGTTTTATGGAAATTTATGTGGAGACATCTGCCGATAAAAATATGAACTGAAGGATACTTTGCTGATTTAATGAAGACTTACGTTGTCGAAATCTTAATTATTGTAATTTTAAGCATGAGTCATACCCAACTTTATTTGAATCAAACTATAGATGTGTCTATTAACCTCTATGTGACATGAAGTTTTAACCGTCTGTTTGACATAGATTATTGTTTTTAAAATGTTGCCTATTTTCGTAATTTTATTACGAGGTTGCATAATTACCATAAAAAAATTGTTATTAAAATTATTTCATTTCCATTTTGTAGGTTGCAAGGTCGTGTGTTGTTACAAAACAAATATTTAGTTTAAAAGACAATAGACAATTTTTTGCAAAGCAACTGTTAGGCATAGTTATTAGTACGGATAAAAAAAATTACTCTTCAAATTTCTACGTTGTCTTTAAGTGCTTTACCTGAAACGTCCAATTTTCAACGCTCTAACGACAACTTTCTGCAATTTTTTAACACAATGGCCAGCAGAGTTATGAGAGAACAGCGCTGCATTTTTATGATTACGACGAGATATCCGTAAAAAAAAAACGGAAAGGTGTTCCTGAAAAAGTGCGCTAAGGTACAATGTCGAACTTACAACGGACGCATTGCACTCAAATTTTACTTAAAGTCAGCTGAAATTCTGTAATACATTCATAAGTGAGGGTAGAGTTGACCTATTCAAAGGATGAGAGCTGGTAATATTAAAAGCCAAACCGCGTTAAGTGGCTTTTTTGGCTGCCATTCACAGATATGCAGGACCACAACAAGTCTGCACTACTAACAACATTCGTTTAAGCGAGGATGATTTAGTTGATTGTTACTTCCCATCTACCAACACAAATTATCAATTTCATGTCTGTTATTGGTAGATACTAATCACATTTCCTCAATCAGGCGGCACAGCTAAAAAGAGACTAAACATCCACTATGGAGCCGTTGCGTGAAAACACTAAAGCCCGTTCAAGCCGTATGATAGGTCAGGTACCAGTTAGTAAAAATGTGGGAGTGTGAAATACCCAATCGAACAGCCACATGTACATATTCTTTCGCTCAGTTCTACATCTCCCATGTTCCGGAAAACGTATGCTTCCGTTATGCCGTACCTGTTGTAAAACTTTATACTAACAGAGTGCAATCACGGAGGACACCGACTCTATCATATTCACTTAAACGCGCAATATCTCAGTCCACCTAGCAAACTCCAAAAACTATGCCTTTAAAGAGTTTTGGTCGCAAGAAAATACGGATGTTACAGCATTTAAACTAAAAGGTATCTCATTAAATTATAACAATAGCTATGGAGTGAACTAAAAGTAAAGTATTCCGTACCTATGACACAAAAAAGGCTCGCGTGGAAGTTGGGTGTGGTACAGTACCTTACAGATATAAAAATAGTAATTACTCTATTATAATTATTTTAAACACATAATTTTAAATGTGTAAACGTTTTATTTTGTGTAAATGGTAATATTTTAAGGGTTTTGCTTTAGTTGGAAGTATGTTTTTTTGATTGTGCTCCTGAACAGGCTAAGTTTAGCCTAACGTGCTAAGATACGCAGGAACACTTAAGAGGACGGATCTCATAATTAACATCATAACATAGAGGAAAACAGGAGCCAGGAAGATAGTTTCATAGTTTAGAAGCCGTGTAGCAAAATGTGAATTCCCCCCTTTTTGTACGAGTGGAGAGTTGTAATTCACATTGATGATATGAATGAGCAAACCCAGTATTCCTAGCAAAAGTGGCCCGAGGTGGTATCGAAAAATGTAATTCCTCAGCACAATACCCATTGTGATATCGTAGTTCAAGGAAAGAATTGAAACGATTCTTATGTCCTCAAGGAACCGTATCTAAGAAGTTAAGATTGGGTTATTTACCGAGAGCGTATTGGGGAGCACTAAGCCAGAAGTAAAATTTGTGCCTTATATAGCATAAAGAGTTGCCGGGAGGTAAAGTACTGCTTAGATCTGTACAAAACGCCTAGTCTACGAGCAGCTGCTAGTAGCTGAAAGAAGATGGTCAACCCATGATAGGTTTGAGGATACATTCATTCCCAACATAGTAATAGAGTCTGAAAACTTAAGATCTGAGCCATTCATTCTTACAATAAGAAATAATCGATCTTTTTTGGTAGACACAAGGAAGCGCTGAGTTTTGTTATGACTAAATTTAACTAGTCTATTACTTTCCCATTCAAGCATACATTGAATGTCATTGTTGATTGAAATTTTCATTTCAACTTTAATCCCTTGATTTGAAATAGAAGCTGAATTACTATTATGATTAGACTACCAAGTATTCTGCATGACTCCACTGTTTTATTAGGTTTGCTGTAAGATTTAGTTTTCAAATTGCATCAGCATAAACCCTATTGAACCAGTGTTGGGAAGGAGGATGATCTATATGATTTTGTTTTTTGGGAATGTATAACTATGCGCCTATAAGTATGACTTCAGGTAGTGAAAGAGCATTGCCCGAGGACGAGGACCACTTGGAACAATATTCACGCCATTGACAGGTTGCAAAGAAATCCCGTTAACCACTCCATTTAGCTGACTTACAACACCACAAGGTTCAATCAGTGTTTTGAACAAGAGAGGAACTAGGGCAGTAAAGTTATTTCCATTAGACAATGGCCAGACTTAGTGGGAAAGAACTGATGCTTTATAAACAAGTGGGTTTGATGTAAGAAAGAGGTCTAAAGTATGTAGGGTATGGTTAAGGTTGTCAGGGATTCTTGTGGGTCCAGAAATGGTTTGTGTGAGATCATATGAAACAGCAAATATCTCTGCGCTGTGACCATCAAGATTACAGTAGATGGAAATTGACGACAATTAGAGTTATGATCATGTAAGTCTCCCAGAATTGAGATATTGCAAGATTGAAACTGAGACAGAAATAGTCAACTTTCAGACTAAGGTAATCGAAGACATCTTAAAATTACTGTCATGAGACCTATAAATGTAACAGTAGAATTTCTCAAATTTAGGACCAGAATATTCTCATAAGAAAAAATCCTCTTACAAGCGATGTAGTCCTTTAGATAGGCACACATTCCTCGTTTGTTCCGAAAATTAGAGTGAAGATTGTATTGAGGAAATTGGAATTCAGATGAATCGAAGTTTTCAGGTACAAACAAAATGTAAGGGTTGTTATTGTTCAAAATCAGCATTAAGTTTAGAGATGATACCGCGGATGTTATAATAATGAATCAGTAAGTCAGTACTTTCGATAACCGAGGTCGCTTGGGCCCTGCCCTTCCGGACATCCGAATGAAAATGTAAACTTTCACGATTAATACAGGTAATAAAATACTTTTCTTTTGGGTTTTTAATGGTGTATTTCTCTATTTCTATTTTATATATAAATTTATACAAACATAAATAGAAAAATACATGATTAAAAACCCAAAAGACAAGTATTTTATTATGTTTCATATTAATTAATTTTATCAAAACAGATTGCGAAACCTGAACCGTCAGTTTTTCATGTTTAATGTTAATTTTTAATATATGTTGCATGGTTAGAGCATTTGGATAGAGTTTGCAGATCAAGCAAACTTAAAAGGAAGCTTAGGAGTTTCTACCAGGGATAACAATTAGATACAAGCAAGTTTAGTCGACATTTTTACACGAGAGAATGGTTTATGTTTCTGTCTTGTATACATGTCTTCATTGTAGTTTTTATAGCGATGTAACGATAAATTGCGCTTTTTGTCTTTATTTTTATCGGTTATCGTTTATTGTTCAGTAATACAACGCACCCTACGTTTAATAGAACCATGCAGTTTCCTAACGAGTCGTCCTAACGGTCGTTTGTTGTTGCTTTGAGATAATATTTTGAACAATTGTACGGAAAGTTAGACAACGAGAATGTGGAGGAATTAAGGAATGAAACTGTCGATGATATCGAGATGAGTGAGGTAAAGGAACCAGTCTAAAGAATGGTAGAGGTGCAGGTACTGGTGAAATGCTAATACACGTTTTCAGCGTGAAAAATACCGATCAATTATTGTTTCGAAGGGTAAGTAGTGTAGGACCCGGTAAGGTATTTGGAAGAGTTTTGTTTGATAGAATACGTGCAGTAACAAAACTTAATATTTGGCAACGTTCAAGGTCGATTCATTCCGGGAAGGGGATACGAGGATTAGATGTTTGCTCTACAGTAAGTGATTGAAAAGACTTTAAATGTTACGAAGTTGCACTGTGTTTGTAGACTTGAATAAAGCGTATGGCCCAGTAAATAAGGAGAAGTTCTGGGATATTATAAATGAGTGTGGTGTGAGTAAATGTTTGGTAATTGAAATCATGGAATATTGATACAAATGGTTAAATATTTAGTGACGTGAATATACGAGATATAGTGCATACTGATGATATAGTTCAACTTAACGAATGTGCCAATATAGGAAGGCAAGTGATTGGCCGTATATGGAACACAATGAAACATGGGCGTATGAGCATGGCAGCGAGACGAGGTATATACAATTATGTTTGTCTCATTAGTACTGCATGGAAGTGTGATTTAGGTATATCAGAAAAAATACGAAACTATAATAGATGCTGTGGGCATGAGGTTTTTGCGAAGCGTATGTGGCAAAACAAAAGAAAAATGGATAGAGTGTGAAATGAGTGGATAATGAATGAATATGGCGTGAAAAAGACGATAGTAGGTCTGTATGGAAGAGGCACACTTCGTTAGTTTGGTCAGATTGAAAGAATGAACAAGGAATGATTGTCAGAAAATATAGCTAAGTGAAGTTATAGGTAAGGCGGGCGAGGCGAACCGTTGTGGTTATTTGCAGTAGAAAGCACAAAGAACAAAATAAAAATAAGGAGTTTTAGGAATAGAAACACGTGTTAAAATCAGTGCATGAATCTTGTAGAAACGAGAGAGGTATGCAAAGATTAGACGATATGGGAAAAATTCTTCATGGTAATTAAATATAAGAGAAAAACATGGTTTTTAGCTACTCCATAAGGGAAAGGCATGATGTGTATTTTGTGTTGCAATTATTTATCACAATTTGTCAAACATGTAAACCATATTCTGTATTAGCGTTTTGAAAACTGAGGTCTCATATTAATTGAGTTGATCGGCCTATTTCCACAGCTTTTACTTTTATAGAGCGACGTTTCGGAAGCGGAATCTGCTTCCATCAAGACTTGTTCTGGGAAGGACTGTTTTCGCACTTCAGTCGCATTCATGTACTATGATTTTTCCCAATCACTTACTACTCTCAGATTCGAATTTCGGTACCTATTACTTACAAGTCTGACACCTTTACCGCTCAGCCACTGAGTAAACCAATATATATATATATATATATATATATATATATATATATATATATATATATATATATATATATATATATATACAGATATATAACACTTTTTCGTGGTTGCGCAGTAGTTTAGCGTGTGTTGTGCTATACCTTATTGGGCAGGTATATTACACTAAAGCTTTTCGCGCTTTATTGGGATCCATATGGGTTCATTTCTACACTAGCTTGGCTTATTAGATTTTCTGCTAGTGCGATGTATGTCGCTTCTTTGAGTTTTCGGCCAGTTGTACTCTCGTCCATTGTCACTATCTCTATGGTATCCTATTGGATGTGGTGGTCTTCGTACAAGACTTGTTCGGCGATTTTTATCTTTCTGTTTCGCCTTTGCGGATGTTGTTCTTGTGTTCCTGAGTTCTCACTTTGAATGGTCTACTATTGTCTCTCCTATGTATGCTCTCCCGCATTTGCATGGTAGGTTGTATACACAATTCTTGGGATTCTGGTCTTCATTGTGTGGTTTGGTTTTAGTTAGTATTCCCCTGAGTGTTCTTGTCGATTTGAAGGCAGCGCATATCTTGTATTTGCTACCTACCCTTCGTATATTCCTGAGGTACCTTGTATATATGGTATTATTGCTGTGTATTTAGAATCTTCTTTTTCGGTTACCCTTTCCCTGATTAGGTTAGATGTTAAAGCGGGGTAGCCATTTTTAAGTGTTTTAGAGATATTTCCTTTTTCTTTCTTCAGGACCTCTAGTTTTGAGCATATTGTTTCAGTTCTATCGTACACGCATCTTATCAGGACTGTCTTCACACTTTTGTGGTAACTGGAGTTGTAGTGTAGGTACCTCCTCGTGTCAAATAGAGAAGAACGCTCAGGGAAACACTAACCAAAACCGAACTACATAGGAGAGAGCAGTAGACCACTCAAAATGAGAACTCAGGAACATAAGAACAACATCCGCAAAGGCGAAACAGAAAGATCAGAAACTATTTGTAAACGTCATGGAAATTGTTTATTGGCCTCAAGGGTATACGCAGCAAGGTACCCCAACCTCATTCATACAAATAAAAAAGTACTATAGAGATTGTTGCAAACGTTCCGTGGGACAGGAAGTGTCGCTTACGCAAAACAGGAAAAATCAAAAGTGGTTCCCAATAACGAAGATAACGAATTTTTGAGATTAGGTTCCGTGGTTGATAATCCAAATATCAGTAGTAGAATACTTGTGAGAGAAACGGGCATTAGTCAATGAAGTGTCTCTAGGATTTTAAGGAAACAGAAATACCTCCCATATCATATTCAACTTCATCAAAATTTATATGGAACAGAACGGCGAATTGATTTTTGTTTAACAGTCCTCGAAAAAATCGGTGAAGAAGATAATTTTGATCAATACGTGTTGTTTATCGACGAGGAAACGTTTCATAGTAATGGCCATGTTATCGTCATAACTACGATTATTATGATACCAGAATCGATGGAGCATTAATGTGTATGGTGAAACAATTGGCGATGAAGTTATTGGTCCATATTCCTTCAACGGCGCTTTAAATGGTAACAAATGCTTAAACTTTTTGAAAAACGACTTTTGGCTACTTTTAGAAAATATTCCATTGCATATCAGACAAATCATATGGTTACAATTAGATGATGGTGCCCCTGCACATTATTCGTGTAAGGGAATATTTAAACCGAAAATTTCATAACAAATGGATCGGAAGAGGTGACCCAATTAACTGGCCTCCTAGATCTCTAGACTTCACTCCGATGGATATCTTTTTATGGGGATATATTAAAAATCTAGTATATGCTGCTCATCCTACTACTGCAGAAGACATGACAGACCGACTTAAAAATGCATTTGGAACCGTCACTTCTGTTATGTTGCAAAATGTATGGCGTTCGCTTGAAAAGAGATGCGTTGAAAGAGATGGCAGTCATTTCGAGCATTTTTTATAATAGTTATGCTAAATTGTGAAGAATAATAGTTATTTAATATATTCGTGATATTGCTAAATATTGTTAAATAACTTTGAAACGTGAAGTTTAGGTATAGGATACCTTAGTACTTTTTGGAAGTTCATTGAGTTGGTCACATAACAGATGTAAACTATACAGGGTGTTTTATTTGAAATACGGAAGATATTATAGTTTGAATGTATTAATAATGCAACCGAAAAATCTGAACACCCAGTATAGTATTTTACGGAATTAAATTGCCACATAAATCAAGGAAACAGTCTATTTTCGAGACCCTGAAGCAGGTTTGACAAAATTAGTTTCGTTTGGTAGCAATTAATTTTTTTCCAAAACCTTTCAATTTAAGAAAAATCAAAACAAATCAAAACGCTCTGTATTTAGGTACAGTGAACCCTAACGAAAGTCTATCTTATTTTTCACTCTTCTATCTTATTTTATACTCCTAAAATTAAAATTTGTTTTTCCAGTTGCAAATTGCTGAGTTTTGCAGGCGCTGCTGATGAACTACATGGTTGCTGCAAGCTAACAGACTCAACAGGCAATTCGTCATTATCTGCAGGTGCTGCCGATGAACAAGATGGTTGCTGACTTAATATCTTCTCGAGATCTTCTTCAGTTCTTAGTTTACTAAGCAAATCAGCAGGCAACTGTGACGACAAACCAATTTGAGAATCAAATCCCAAAAGAGCTTCACATGGTGTTCTTTTTATAGTTCGATGAAAAAAGCAATTTTTTGGTACTGTATAAACCGTAATCCAATCGGCCAATTAGTAGAATTATTATCATGTAGCCAAGCCTGTAACATGTTCCCTACATCTTGGTCTGCTCGCTCCACAGATCCCTGACTAGCTGGATGTCTAGGTCTTGCGTTAATTATTTTACAACTTGACCACATTTCGACCAATTTCTTTATAACAGATGCAGTGAATTCTCGGCCGTTATCACTCTGAAGTATCTGAGGACATCCAATATCAAAAAAAAAAATTAATAATTCTAATGCAACCTCTGCTGCGCGCTTGGAGGTTAACGGTCGAAGAAACGGAAACTTTGTTGTGTGGTTTTGGTAATGAAGTATCCATTTATATTCTCTATCTGGTGTCGATTGTAGGTCTATTAAATCTACTTGCCTTCGGTTGTTAAATGAGTTTGAAACTATAGGGCGGATTACAACACCTTTCTTCGGAAACACCTTCTTATTTTGACACGTTACACACTGTTTAACTAAACTGACAATCACCGACGTAGGTATAAAATATTGAGACTTCAAAGCATGTAACATTTTGTCGCGACCACCGTGTCCTGTGTTTTTGTGAATTTGTAACAGAACATCATAATATTCTTCAGAGGGCACAATTTTTATAATGGATCAGTAGTGGAATTTCGTTTCAAAACTAAATACTATTGTCCTGATACCTGCATTACGTCATAATGGTTTGCATAAAAATGGTGGTTAGGATTTCTCTTTACGTTCAGCCGAGGCGCCGCTTCATACTTTTCAATGTAATTTATATTTTTACTTATTCTCTTCCGCGTCCACTCTGGTTTTTTGTTTCTCTCATTGTATAATAGACGAAGTTCCTCTTCAAAACGCCGTCTTGAACTATTTTCTCCATCATTATCCATAGCTGCATGAAGTAATTTGCAATTATAAAACTAATATATAACAGATATTAAAGAAAAAGTGGCGAAAATTCAATTACTATGCACGAAAACGCAACCGTGATTGCCGAACAACTGATGCCCGACTGAGGCAGCGAGCAACGCGCGGGGTTCACAAATACAACGTAGAACTCCCCGCCGCCGCCGCGCCCTCCGCGCAACACTTTCATAATTCTATCAATAAACTAATCAAGTAATATAATCATATCACTAGACCGCATATTACGGTTTTATCTATCTTACTGCTACATATATAGAAGTTCTAAAAAATATATATTGGATTACTCAGTGGTTCAGCGGTAAAGGTGTCAGACTGAATGGTACGAAAATTCGAATCTGAGAGTAGTCAAGTGCTTGGTAAAAAATCATAACATATAAATTCGACTCAAGTGCGCAAACAGTTCTTCTGAGAACTAAGCCTGATGACGTAAGCAGAGTCCGCTTCCAAAACGTAGAAACAGTGAAAATAGGCCGACCACCTCAAATAATGTAAACCATAGCCATAGTAACTTTAACGTTTCATGCACACATCAGTTTCTTCAATTAATTAGATTAGGTTACCGTACAGAAAACTTTTATTATGGAAACTAACCTAAAATTTAATTGTCTTTAACAAAAGTTTCTTCGATTTTTTTAGTAAAGTTAATAGTTTTCAAGATATTTACAAAATGTTCTTTACCTCTTCTATAAAGTACCTTTACTTATAGATGAGTTTGAGCTAAAATTGTATATAACCGAGTTCGTTTAAATCAGACAAACTCACGCGCCAAGTCACACACGCACACACACACACACACACACACACACACACACACACACACACACACACACACACACACTCACGGCCACGCACACGATACACTCTGACCTATATATTTGCCAAGAATAATACTTTCTTTATGCAACCATTCGCAAAATTTCATTTTGCACTCCACCCAGCGATCGCAAAATACAATTTTGCGCCAGTTGCTATGGACAATGGGCGCAAAATATATTCCTCTCCGTTGCCATAAGCAGCGGACGAAAAATACCCCTCTGTTAGCGCATTTACTTCTGATGGTACTTTGTGCTGATTTTTTAGCAACTTTGTATAGAAATAAATGTAGGTACATAACCTCAATCTGTTGTACCGAATTCAACGAATTATACTTAATTGCAAAATGCAGTTTGACAATTAAAGTTGTTATTATAAGTTTTTGTTATGAACGAATAAGTTCAAAGGTAAATATGTAATTACAAATTGTTATTAATTTTATTAAATAAATAAATAAATGAAAAGTTTACCTCGAGTAGGATTTGAACCTAGCAAAGTGCAGGTCGTAGGTTCAAATCCTACTCGAGTTACACTTTTTATTTATGTATTTAATAAAATTAATAACAATTTTTAATTAAAGTTGTTATTTGACGTATCCGCGTAGCTAGATAATTTTTTTTCTGTCCCACTTCGGTCTCACCCTACAATTCCTTTCGGCCAACAAAGTAGCATTTTTCGTTTTGGCATATAAATAACGATTAAGACTTTATAGTTTATTTGCTTCAGCAACTAAATTTCGCATTCATCTTAAAAGAAAGAGATGTATTAGATAAAATCCTTAACATTAATACACCATTTTCCGCCGTCATTAAAAACATGAAGAATCGCTTTTTTCAACGCTCCAAATTTTTTTGGTAATCCGAACATAAATTTGATATATACAGTTACAAATAAATTCAATACACCGTCTGATAAATGAGCTAGTGAGGCTATATTTCAATCTATTACGCTGTTTAGTTGCAGTAATTTAGTAATTATAGTGACAACATATTTTTATCGTAAATAACAAATTTGGCATTTTTATTATTCTCGCCAAACGGGTTTTTAATAAAGCGTGTGCAAGAGGGTGAGGTTGTTTTTTCGGTGCGCTTTAAATAATTTATCTTTTGATATATGTGCTTGATTTACCATCATGTGTTTATTTTTTCGATTTGTCCGAATTGATTTAATTCAAGATTTATTTTCATTTACTAGCATTCTTTTCGCGAGCAATTATTTTAAGTAATTTCATTTAATCGCGAAAATATTTTTCTATTGAACTGACACGTACAAGACCGTTACAAATATACGAAGGCTCTTGGCTAACTAACTTTACTGACTATTCTTTGAGCGCTTTTGCGCTTCAGTTTCACCGCAAGAAAGGATCCAAGCCTTCTTGTTACCATCTACTTGTGTTGGCGCCCGAGAATTCCTATTTTATTGTGATCGTCTTTTCGCAATTTAGCGTTTCGTCCAAATGAATATAGATTTTTTAAGAATAAACCGTACATACAATGTAAAACTCTTACAAAACTACTATTGTTTAAACCTTTTTTCGCTAAAATCTATCAAGATAAACATAAACCACTAAAATAACCATAATTTGTAGTTCTTGCTTTAACATCATTTGTTTTACGATTCTATTAAAATAAAATTTTTGAATCAGTGCATCACGTCATCGCTACCTCTTCCACCTAATAGTGAAATGACAATATATGGCATATTAGGTATAGCTGTAAGACGAAGTGATATTTTATTATAAATATAATTTTTTTATTTGAAATTTTAGCCAGTTCTCTTGATAAAAAGTTAAAATAATCAAGGATTATGGATTTTCTAGCTTGAACGCTGTATAAGTGCTTTACTTATGTTTACAGTCATTCTTGTTCGATTGCGCTTTTTTAAAGTTTGTTTGTATTTTTACTTTCATTTTTGTTGCATTTAATGATTAACGCTTTAACGTCGAAATCTAAGGAGTTTATTACTTTTCTTATTAATTATTATGAAAAGAAAAGATACCAGCGGGTAGGACCTATTTTACCCATCACTGAAGTGCATCATATTCCTCCCTCTCGCACTCGCTTCCTCCTAGTGGATTAAGTCTAAAGTTTATAAAAAAGATGGCCCTGGTTTCTGGGGCAAAAAATACCTTACGTAACATACTGTCCTGTTCGGATGTCCGGGAAGGCTGGAGCGAACCAGCCCCGGTTATCAAGAGTACTTACTTTCTGATCCATCATTGTAACAACCGCGGGATCAGGTTTAATGTAACTGCTGTTCACCAACATCTTGAACAACAATAATCTGAAATTTTGTTTTTATCTGATACAAATCTCCTCCAAAAACACTGATTCACCCACTTGCAATTTCAGCAATACAATCTTCACTCTAACTTCCGATACAAAAGATGAGTGTGTGCATATCTCAAGGGCATTGCAAGAGGATATCTTTTTTGGATTAATTAGTCCAAACATTCTGGTTCTAAATTTTCGAAATTCCACTATTGCACCTATAGCTCTCCCACTGAAAACTACTTTCAAGACTTCTCCGATAACCTTAGTCTGAAAGTTGACTATCTTCTGTCTCAGTTTCCATCTTGTGATATCTTAATTATGAGAGATTTCATTGTTCACAACATAACTTTAACTGGATTCATATTTCATATACAACTAATCCTATTGGCCACAGTGCAGAAACATTTGCTATTTCATCTGATCTCACACAAATTATTTCAGAACCCACAAAATCCCTGATAACACTAATAATACAGTTATATTAGCATATTCAGAAGAAAAAATTGAGGGATAGTTGGATTTTTCACAGGTCAATACTAATGTGGTATAAAACCAAAAACTGCAGTGTCCCCTCTCCTCTACCGCTGTCGGCCATCTTGATTTAAGGATGGCGGACTCATAAGACCACACTCTTATAGATTTAAATTATTACCTTTCCAAAACTGAATTTGAAGATATACCCTAAAAATGTGCTCAGCGGCAGCTTCTTTAGTCGGAGGAAGATACGATAAATCAAAATTAGAGTCAAAATCCTATTTCGATATGATTATTTTATAACAGTTGTATCTTTCTTTGTTTTGGTTGGCTGCAACTGAGTTAGAACAGAAATCAAAAAATCCTCTCCATCAGGTTGATTAAATCAGATTTTTAAGTATTACTGCCGTTAAATACTAAGATATCTTCTGACAACTACACACTGGTTTCTAATATCTTAAATATTTGTTTCTTTCCCATTTTATATGGATATGAAGTTGTGTCGCAACCAGTAAATGAATGTATAAACAGCAAGTTATTTAATACACAGTACGCTCAGAAAGTAACGGGTAAATTCATTATTTTCAAAATCGTTAATTTGTAGTCAAAATCCTACGACACGTCGATTTATTATTTTGATTCCGGACTTTATGCTGTATCGCACATATAGATGGCGCTGCGCACTTTCCGATATGACGTCAAAGTTCATATTTTTAAATGGCAACCCTGTATGTTCTTCGCCGAAATCGATGCAACTCTTTCTCATGAGTTCAAAAATGCCCTATTTATTGTGATTATTTTAAACAGTATGCGCGATATTAATTATTAAATGTGGTATAATTCGAAAAGTGATGCGGTGTTAGTGTTGTCAATGTTTACGTTAAATTAAGAATCTGGATACTAAACAGTGCACAACATTTATTAAAATAAACATAAACTAAACGAAAACAAACATAAAATAAGACTAGAAAGGATTTTTGTCTTCCGGTGACAAAAATACGTACTTCAAGTCAACCTATAGCGATACATAAATATGCGGTTTTCGGCCGCTTGAATAAACTCCATATCGAGTTACCTGGTTGCTTGTTGTTTTGACAAAAGCCTACATTTCGATCACATCAGTTTCGTTCTTGACTAACACCGCACCATTTTTCGAATTATGCCACATTTAATAATTAGCATTGCGCATACTGTTTCAAGTAATCCCAATAAATAGGGCGTTTTTGAACTCAGAAGAAAGAGTTGCATCGATTTCCGCGAAGAACATACAGGATTGCCATTTAAAAATATGAACTTTGATGTCATATACGGAAAGTGCGCAGCGTCATCTACATGTGCGACACAGCATAAAGTCCGGAATCAAAGTAATAAATCAACGTGTGTCACAGGCTTTTGACCACAAATTAACGATTTCGAAAATAATGAATTAATCCGTTACTTTCTGAGCGCACTGTATAATCTGGCAAAGAAATTGCATTATTCATCGGGAGACTTTGCTGAACATATAAAGCTTGGAGTCGTATTTCTTACTTTGGGACAAGTATAGTAGCAATATAAAAATATCTGTGTCGCCTGCTACTGCTACATTTTTGGCAGAGTTTAAAGTATTGATGCCAGTATTGCAACCGAAGCATCACAATCATTCTCTGCTTGCAAAACAGAATTATTATTTTGAGTAAAGTAACTAATCAAGTCTGCGATGAATTTGGTTTTATGGTTCTTATTAAAAAAATCCGATTGTGTGGCAGTCACTGGAGTAGCGTCTGTAAAATCTATATTTGGAGTAAACTTTGTTTGACCACGACGATGCTCTTCATCTTTTGTTGAGGGTTTATAGTACCCATAGAAAACGACTACAACGTTGCCTTTATAGATATTACAAACATAATTATAGTAATGTCTAAAAAGTTGTCCAAAAGTAAAAAGTTTAGACCATATAAGCTTGTTCAAGATATTCTATTAAATAGCTGTTGATTTCGGGTATGTCTTATCTAATGGATACACTTTTTATTTGACGCAGCGTCTGAACTTAAAAGTTTCTTCTTAAGTGAAATTCTGAAGAAGGTTTACCTGTTAGTTCCTGAAAACGTACTGAAGCTACATCGTACACTTTATGGCAGTTTATCGCTTCCTCTGATACACCTATTGATATTGAAATTAGATGGACCATGTTAATATGGTACTTAAGTCCTTAAAACTTGGACTCTCTGAGTTCTATGTGTTGTTCACTAGATTGAGTGGTTACTTAAGCGAAATATTCTACTACTGTACAGACCTATTCGCACATGGGTGTTGAACCTGTTTGGCAAGTGCACTTGGAGTAACACATCCTTCAATATGTTAATGCTCCATATGTATTCATTGAACGCATAAGGGTTTGTTCAATTGTCATATCTGACCATATACAAGACCAAAATTTTTCGGTGCGTCTGATGGTAAATGCTCCTGAAGTAAATTTTTTGTAAGCATCTTGAGGTAAAGATTGCTTCAATGACGCCATGGTCTAGACATTCCAATGCGTAGATTTTGCATAATGTTGGTGAGGTGATGCATGGAAGAAAGGTATCATTTCTAAAACGTTTTAAAGGTGCATGTCAAAATTACCAGTTCTTTCAGCTTTTATAATACTGTGGATTACATTGATTTGTTTAATATACGGAACCCACTTCGACGTTCAGCTGTGATTTTCTTTTTATTTTAAGATTTAATTAATTTTATTGATAAACAGTTTAAGCTCCTCGGATTCAATTTCGCTGTGTAAATGTAGGTAATCAGTTTTAGAATGTCTTTGTCAATACCAGACAGTTCGTTTATTTCCACCCTTAATATATAGGGTGTACATAAAGTGTGTGGACATCAGCAGATTCCTGGTTCGAAAATAAGACGATTTAACTAAACTTATCTATATGCAATTACGTTTTTAGTTTAGCTAGTATTATTCTTCAAAGTTCTTTCAAGAAAAAGTTATTTTATCCATAACCACAGAACGCTTGGATTGATTTGGATAATACTATTGTACTCCTTACAGATGTAGGTCATCTTTTAAGATGATATTAGTTATTATCAGTGGACCATTACCCGAAACACAGGTGACCCGGCATAAAGCAGTCAAAAACTTTTTAATGTTAAGGCCAATAACTTTCAAAAAAATTGTTTCAGAAATAACCTACATTTTGTTTCCTACTCTCCTCTAAAGCAAAATGTAAGGTGTTGCATATCGTGGATAAATCTGAATGATTTATATTTAAAAAGAGTAAGGTTTTTAGGTAGCTAACCGAGAAATTATTTTCGTTTGAATTAAATGATGTATTCAATTGAAGACATTTCAATCCATGGACCATAAACCTATAAAGTACCAAGTGGTTGTAGTTTTGTGACATTTTGTTTCATATACGTTAAAGAACTTAGGTCCTGAACTATTTCTAAACTAGATCTTCGTTTTTATGCAAAAAGACAGAAAGCACTTACTGTAGATTTGAAATAAATTAACGCGATAGTGTAGCAGAAACTATTGAGTGCGCTATAAACATTATTTTTTTAAAAAATTGTTTACTGTTTTGTCCTTAACAATAATTTCTTTTAAAAGGAAATTTAAAGTGTCGAGAATTTGATTAGTTGCAATTTCCGCAAAATTGGGATATTAAAAATTATTATTAATTTTGTTAAATACAAAAATAGAAAGTTTACCTCGGGTAGGATCTGAACCTACGACATGTACTTTGCTACAGTACCGCTCTAACCAACTAAATTTATCTACTTAGTAATTTACGTCAGTTCTACATACCTAAGACAAGATTTACATCGATTGGAGCTTGTGTCTCGATAGCTCAGTTGGTTAGAACGGTACTCTAGCAAAGTACATGTTGTAGGTTCAAATCCTACTCGAGGTAAACTTTCTATTTATGTATATTAATAATAATTTTTAATTACGTATTTACTTTTGAACTTGTTCGTTCATAACAAAACAACAAAATTAGAATAATTTTCAATGAATTGCTGCAAATTATTCTTCTTTTTTCTTCTTCGAGGTTATTAATTTTTCCATCATATAATTGTTTAGTCAAAATACTACCAATATTCATTATAAACGTAACAGTTGACGAGAGACGATTTCTATGCTAAACATCCTCACCAAATCTCGATTAATTTAGATTTAAGAGTTTTTCTTTGAATTGCAATCTATTTCTTTTAATTAATTGATTATTTCATCCGTCGTGTATTGACACTCTTCAGTTTTTGCAAAATATCCACATAAAGCATCAAAGACTCTCATTTTAGTGTAGTCTGGCTTACGATCTGACGGCCCCGGTTCGTTTCCAGACGATTTGTACTAAAAACTGGGCATAGTAAAAACATGAACAAAAAATACGTAGAAAAACTATGTACCTACAACCTATGTTTAACTTATTTCGATTTATTTATGGAATAATCCGCAAAGGGTTAATAAATATTTCTTCAAAATAATCATGGTTTTTATTTGAAAAATGTTGTTGTTGTACTTTTGCAACATTGTGCAAAAACAATATAACGTCAATTTTATTTTTGTAATCGTTACTTTTAATACATAAACAAAAAAGTGGTTTATAACTAAATATATAAACTGTTTATGTATGTAATTTGACATGTATCATAAAATATTTCAGAATTTAATTTTTTTCTAATTTTATGTAAACGATTACAAAAAATTTTGTTCGCAATACGTGCGCTGTCACATTTTTGGTGCTCGGCCTTATATTTTATCCCTCGGCTACGCCTCGGGTAAAAAAAAACGACCTCGCACCAAGAAATGTGTAAACAGCGCACTAGTTACGAAAATAACTATTATGCAATTATTTCATTTAAAAATTATTATTAATTTTATTAAATTCATAAATAAAAAGTTTACCTCGAGTAGGGTTTGAACCTACGACCTGTACCGCGCTAACCATCTGCACCATCGATATTCAAGCCCCAGTCGATGCAAATTTTGCCTTTATGTACGTAGAACATGTAAATTCTAAATATAATGATAAATTATTACTTTTGTTCATACACAAAGTAACACCACATTTTGCGCAAATGATATCAGAAAAACCTTTACAATGTGGGTATTTACTACGAGTTCTCTTCACAGTAAAGATTGGCCAATAAATTCAGCCTTCGCCTTTTTGCTTGGGTGTCTTGCTCTAAACTAGTGCTGTAGCATTACACAAAGAATTAGTGACCTCGCTTCGGAATTTAGATTGGGGTAGCATGTTCTTAGATTTTCCATTCGCAATCTGAACCCTTTTATAGAGCAGCCAAGAATTGACCATACTCAAAGATAACAGGTGGTAGAAGATTCGCATGTACCGTTTTATACCTTTTAGAGTAATGCGATATCTTCCGATGAAGCTGTCCGAAAGGTCCACTCACTCATATGTCGATTATATTCTTGCACAACATTAGGACATTCAACATCAACCATAACTTTTTCCTTTTTGTCAAAGCGTTTTATTGTAGTGATGGGTTTTTTTCCAGCATACGTTGAGAGGAGGGTAACATATTTGTTACCTTTCCAAATTAGAGTTGATATGTCAACGCCATCAATAGTGGTGACATGCTCGACTGACGTGCCTCGTTTCTCTTTTTAAGGTCCTGCTCAGAAGGCAACTTACAATCTGGAATGCGGTTACGTCGAATGGTACCCAGAGAGTATAACCTCTTTTAGATAAATATAATGCTATACTCCGTTTAACGAACAGATTCAGTCAGTGCTCCCCCCACAAGTTAGCGCCAAATTTAAATGGCACATTTCTATTGGTTAGCCTAAATGTCAAAATAATTTGTCATTTAGCATTTTTTTCATTCTTTATTTTGGTTTTAAAGCTTTTGCTCTAGTACTTTTCATTTTCAAAAACAGTATTTTTCAATACTAGCTACAATTTGGTAGCCTATTAGCAAATAATTAGGGTAAGGTGGTTAACAGTGGATCGAGGTACACAGTGGATCGCCTTAACGTCACGTTCGGAAGTACTCGTAATATATCGACATTTAGCCATATGACGCGTTCTTCGACCGTCTCTTTGCTAAATTAGTCTCTAGGTAGGTTTCGGCGAGAGTAAACGTGATATCGTATATTTGCTGTCAGTTTTAATGTGATTTGATTGAAAAAAGAAATGGTTTACTTCTTTACAGGATGCCCCGAAGAAAAGCAGAGAGAAATATTGGCAAACATACTCAGGAACAAATGGAAAATGCGTTGCAATTGATTTGTGGAGGATTGAGTATCCGTCGAGTTTCAGAAGCTACTAAAATTCCATTTGTGACATTCCAAAGATATAAGAAAAAGAAGGAAAATGCAGATCCGGCAGAAGATCTTTGTTTAGTTCCTAACTACTCTGTCAATAGAGTCTTTTCAGAAGCTAAAGAAAATATTCTAAAAAGCTATTTTAAAAATTGTGCATTGCTTTTGTACGGACTGTCAAGTAAAGACTGCCGTCAAGTTGCCTATTAAATGGCAAAAGTAAATCGTATTAAAATGCCTCCAACTTGGGAAACAAACAAGTTAGCTGGAATCGATTGGTGGCGCGGTTTTCATGAGCGTAATGCGGATTTGAGCCTTAAACGGCCTGAACCATGCAGTTTGGCTAGGGCAACATCATTCAATAAAGAGACTGTAAGAGTATTTTTTTACAACTTGGAAAAAATAATACAGAGAAATCCATCTTTCGCACATGGAACGCGCATAGACAATTTACATGAGACTAGCACCTCAACAGTGCAGAAACCTCAACGGGTCATCGCTCCAAAAGGACACCGAAATCTGTGCAAAGTTACCAGTGGCGAAAAAGGGGTCTTGTGTACTACGTGCTGTATAATAAGTGCTGCTGGTCAAGGTTTGCGCCCCATTATAATTTATCCAAGGAAAAATGTCAATCCTAGGATGGTAATTGGAACACCATCTGGATGGATGAACCCCTCAGGATGGATGAACACCGAGTTGTTTGTCAGCCTTATGGACCATTTCATCAAGCAAACTCAGAGCAGCTCTGCGAATCCTTCTCTCCTATTGCTAGATAATCACAAATCTCATTTGAATATTGAAGCACTCGACTTGGCCCAGAAATTTGGGGTTACTGTTCTAACGTTTCATCCACATATGTCTGCCAAAACGCAACCGCTGGATGTAGGAGTCTTCGGACCCTTCAAAACTTATTACAATAATGCAATGGATTCTTGGTTACTGCGTAACTCTGGCCATCCAGTTTCAATTTATGATATTGGTCAATTTATTGGAACAGCTTTTACTAAATCAATGATTGAAAATGTAACAAAGGCTTTTAGAAAAACCGATATTGTTCTATTTGATAGGGATGTTTTTAGTAATGATTTTTCCAAGTACTGTGACAGATCGACAAGATCCCACATGTTCTGCATTGGACCAGATTTCTTTGGTTACTAACGAAATTTTACCTCCTGTTGATACCGATCCTACACCTGCCGTTCTTAACCCAAATCCTGCGGTACCAGACACTGATGCTGCCAATTCTGAAACCATTCTAATAACTCCAGATCAGTTTAGGGCTCCGATTAAAGCTGGCCCCAGAAACAGCAAAAGAAAAGCGAGAAGAGCAGGTAGAAGCATTATTGCAACAGGCACTCCTGAGAAGGATGAAATAGATAAAATTAGACAGGCGGCTGTTCAGAGAAAGGAGCTAAAGTAAAACAGTTACACGGCAAGTGTTGCTGAGTGATTCTGAAGGTGAAAGTGAAAACGAAAAGAATTTATGCCAAGAAAGCGATGACGACGATGATTGGTATGAGAAATATGAAGATGAAGAAGACGAGCATGTCTTAACTGATAGTGACTTTTTGATTCCGATACCACGAAGAGCAGAAGTAGGAGAATATGTTGTGGTTTTGTTTTGTACGAAGAAGTTTAGAGTCTATTACGTTGCCAAAATATTAGAGCACCTTAGCGACAATATGGAGTATTTTGTAACTTTTCTAAGACTCAAACTAAAAACGCAACCTCTTCTGTATGCCTGACATAGCCGATACGGCATTTGTAAAGGAGAAAGTCGTTAAACATTTACTTCCTAAACCAAAAGTCAGTGGTTCAGCAAGACGCTAATCATAATATAAATTTACAGTTAGTTTTGCATTTTTGGCCATGCGCTAAAATGTTGTTGTTAGCTACTCTTTTTGTAGATAATAAAGTTTTTGATATGAATCCGACTTTTCTTTTGAATGTGATTTAGGCAGCTGATTCACTGTGTACCATTACCCGATTCACTGTGTACTTACATGGCGAACAGTGGATCAGTTTACATCATTTAACAAAGATATTTTTTACATTTTTTATGAAAAGTGCCGCCCTCTAGGTAATCACAAATGTGTTCTAAATACATAAAAAGTATTTATAGTAAAAAAAACAAAAATTACAATGATTTGAATCGGTAATAAAACTTAAATAAAAACAGTGATCCACTGTTAACCACCCTACCCTACATTTATTATGGATCAACGAAACCTTTCGCCCCCGAAAAAACGCCCGGCCAGACACTTTTCCGTTGACGAAAAGGATCGAATCTTAAACATTTTTAAAGTTTGTGTTGAAGAAAACCCGAACAACAACAAGACTGAAAATGTTGTATTTACAGCAAAAGCAGCAGGTAACATAATAACTTTATAAAAACATATTTTATTCATTACTTTATCTTTTTAGCTATTACAGATAAAAGTGTGTACAACATTCTACGTGAGTACAAGCAAACACATGTATTACATCCTCCCACTGTGTACCACCGACAACGAGAAATTTTGGACAGCATTGGACGAAACTGAGTAATCTTAGGCGTGTAGTCCATTCCTTCTTTGAACAAAACGATACAACTACTCTAAATAAAATTGTGGCCGCTATTGGTGAGCACGATGAGATGCCTCAATTAAAAAGGAGTACATTAAGAACCTTCTTGAATGAATTTGGTTTTAAGTGAGTAAAGGAATAAGTTATCTCTAACATAATTTATACTTTATTTTGAAATATAGGTATTCCAAGAGTTCAAGAAATTGTTTCCTTTAAGAAAAATCCGAGATAGTTACGTGGGGGCGACGTTATCTACCACAAATTAGAAAATACAGAAACGAGACTTGGGTTAATGCTGGCCATACAGTAAGCAAAGTATGGAAAGATACAACCATCCTGACTCCGAGGCAAGCGTTTGTTAATGCATTAACAAGGGGTTACGTTATCCATCGGGAAAAGGAAAACGCCTTATCGTTCTCCACATTGGTTCCGAGGACGGTTTTGTTGATGATGGTTTGCTGTTGTTCGAATTCAAGAAATCTGGCGATTATCATGTAGAAATGACAGCTGCTGTTTTTGAAGAATGGTTTCGTAACGTTCTTGGACGTTTAGACAAAAACGCTGTTATAGTGTTAGATAACGTTTCCTACCGTAGCAGAAAAATCGACAAAAATCCAAATTCTGGATCAAAAAAAGCTAATATTTAGGCATAGCCAACCAGCAAACTCATTGATTATGAACCAGATACGATCAAAGACGAACTTCTCGACCTTGTCAGAAAAGCTGCTATTGCTGTTAAATTAGTTGTCGATGAGATAGCAAAAACACAGCATCATACTGTATTGCGTTTACCTCCATGTCATTGTGAATTAAACCCAATCGAACTGATATGGGCACAAATCAAGGGTGAAGTTGCGAGGAACAATGAAACATTTAAAATTGCAGATGTGCACCAATTATTTTGCACTGCTGACGCAAACGTAACGTCAGATAATTAGAAAAATGTCATTAGACACGTGCAAAGTGTGGAAGAAAATACGTGGAAATTGGATATCACTACAGAAGTTCAAGTGGAGCCGTTGATCATCCAGTTAGGCGATGACTCTTCTTCATCAGACTCCGAACAAGACTGACCTGTTGTGCTTTATTTACAGACTTAGTAAAAAATTCAAACGCAGCTGCAGGAAGAATCGTGAACTAAGGCACTACCTATGATAAAGTTTTTGTGGTAATTATTAAAGAATAAAGGGGTTTTTCTCAACTGTAACATAATTGCATTTTGCAGTTTGTTTAGATAAACAAACTCTTGTGACATCAACAAGGAGTTGGCTTGTAAATTCCTATAAAAATAAAATGTAAGCTTAAAGTTCCATTCATTTACTATTTACCTGCCGGACTTATGGCCTTTTACAAACAAATAAATTAATGTTATTTTTCGATTTCCAAAATACGTGCACTGACAATTCGACTTGACTTTATTTGAGATTTGACAGATTGGTAAACATTAACGAGTTATGTACAGCATGTCAACATTCCCATAGACTAAAGATGCTTGTTTTCAAACAGTATTAAAACCGATTCATTGGTGATAGAGAATTTTGATTCGTAAAAATGTGTGAATTTAAAATATTTATATTTCTAAATATGTTTATTATTTGATTACTGTTAAAACTACACAATTTTACATTTTAGGGACTACAATAATTCATATCCATATATTAAAGAACCGTTGAATGTAATTCAATCACTGTTTTACCCAGAAAGTAATTTTTTGATAGTTGTAAACAAGGCCAATGCGCAGTTAGTAGCACGCACCTACAAATTTGTAGGAGGAGCATTTACTGAATCTGTTCGTTAAACGGAGTATAGCTCTAATGGCGTGTAATAGTTATCGCAATATAGTCTATAATTTTGATTTGTGGGAATAATATGCGCTAAACGGACAACGATATTAGCAGATGCACCAATATCTGGTTCGTTAGGTGGACGCTTCTGTAAATCTTCTAGGCCAGAATACACTTCATAATAGTAAGCAAATCCTGACACTCCTGCCAATACAAAGAATTTGAAACCCAACTTGTGAGGCTTCATTGGGAGATATTATTTCATGAGGCGTCTCACTTTGGTAGATCACATTTGTTCGTCAACTGCAAGGAATTGTTCCAAAGGGATACTTGAAAACTTTTATTTAGGTGGTCTATTACGGGTCGCAGCTTATGCAGTCGATCGTGATCTTGATGTTCACGGGCTAAATGCTTTGAGTTGTCATTGAAGCGGATATAACGCCCTATCTTCTCAAATTTATTCACAAGTATCACAGTTCTAATACGATTATATCCTAAATCTGCGCTCCAATACGATCTCACACTTGATAAATGTACTACGGACGTGTAGTAGCAGATGCCCATATATTTCCTGATATCGTCTGCAGTCAAACACGTACTATTACTTGGGTTCTGTTGTGTAACATATAAATCTGATTCTTCTGTAATTCTGTCTATAAGTTCATTAGCGAAAAAATATTTATAAAAACTGTAAGGAGTATCCAGAGACATGACTTCAAGAGGTAATTGAGTATCGCCATGAAATGCTAATTGTAAGTCATTCAGACTTCTAGAATTATTCTTACATATAATTTCTTCATTATTTTCCTGATCACTATTAAGAATTTCAGAATCGCTGTCCTCATTTTCTAGGAACTCTTCAGTGGGAGCAGTTTCTGCAGCATTTCATTCTTCTGGTTCATATGTTGGATCAGCGAAGCTATCAGTATCAGAATAATTTAAACCGTCTTCGCTCTCTGACCAATATTCAAAATTTTCAGCAATGCTTGCCAATTCACGCGTTCACAACGTTTTCTAAATGCACAATGTTGCAATACTACATTATTTAACATCAAAAATATGTAAAACGTGCATGCTTTTGCATATTTACAACAATAGGTTTCTGATAAAAATTATGAGTGATAGAAATTTTTTATTTATGCGCTTCACGTATATCAAAACTACGTACCTTAGCACACAAAGAACGTAATTTTTTAAACAGTTTATCACTTATATATGTGTTGGGCGCAAAGCGCGAAAACGGCCAATGGTCGATTTTTTTGCTCAATCTTAGGTTTGTACGTTCTAAAGTAGCCAAAGCCCGAATTTGAATTTAGTTTCCGGCTTTGGCTGTGTAAAATCAGCCAAACCTAGGATTGTGCAATTGCGAAGCGACCAAAGCTGGAAATAACGGTCAATTGTTATTTCTCGTCGCGCGTAATTTGGCGCTTGCGTATAGCAGTGTGGTATAGCATTGTGGTGCCAGTCTGAGACTGTTCTTGACGGAGTTTACACGTGTTGTTGCGTTTATGCGTTCACGATGTCTGCTGTAAGTGAACATGAATTTAAGTTGAAATTGGATGCTTATATCCACAAAAGTGAATCGAATAATAAATTCCTCTTAACTCCGTGTAAGTACAATGAACTAATATCCGAGGTAAAAGCTTCTCTATGTAAAACAAGAGAAAAAGAGCCGCTTACGTCATTGGATTATCGACGAATTAAGAGGTACGACGATCTAACCATTGGTAATGTCGAAAAACTTATAAAAAGCGATCGACAAATGAGGATGAATTAAAATATTTTTGCCATACAGATGAGTTGTATGAAATTATTCACAAAGCCCATGTCATACAGGACATAAACGAACACGGTGTATGGACAAAGAACTTAAAAGAAGATACTGCAATATCACGCGTGATGTGATTGGTATTTATTTAAGCCTATGTGGACAATGTCAGTTAAGAAAAAAACATAAAGGAAAGGGTTAGGCCAATCTTGAGTAAGAACATGAACTCTAGAGGGCAGGTGGATCTGATTGACATGCAAACCGAAGCAGACAGAGATTATAAATTTATTTTAAATTACCAGGACCACTTGACAAAATTTGTGTTTTTGAAACCTTTGAAATACAAAAGAGCTTCGGAAGTAGCTTATAATCTGTTAGACATTTTCTGTATAATAGGTGCTCCTTACATCCTCCAAAGTGACAATGGGAGGGAATTTACAGCAGATGTAATAAGGGAAGTTGCTGATATGTGAAGCTAAAATAGTCCACGGAAAGCCAAGGCATTCTCAGAGCGAGGGAAGTGTCGAAAGAGTGAATCAGGGTGTTAGGGACATGTTGGTTTCTTGGATGGCAGAGAACAAAAGTACTAACTGGGCTGACGGACTGCGATTCGTTCAGTCGAAGAAAAATAGATCGTTCCATAGAGGGATAAACAGAAGTCCATATGAGGCAATGTTTGGGGTTAATATACGAAATGGCTTGTTGGATTCAGATATACCTCGGGAAACTCTGCAAACTATTACCAGAGAAGAAGAGCTGGAAAACATATTAAATGATAATCCTAATGTAGGCGCTTCCAGCGACTCAGATACAGATGACGAAAATCCTGCAACTTCACATGAAAGCTCCAGCGTTAAGCAAGTTCCACAAAAACAAGTAAGTAATAGTAGGTAAGTAGGCAGAATATGCACTTACACGTGTTTTTTATAGTGTGAAAAAATCACACAATCACGTGAAGCATCGTGCACATCGCAAAAAAGGCAAGCTGATGAAATGCTGCAGAGGTCGAGCAAAAAGTTTCCTTCTGTTAGCATTGGCCAAAACGTTTTGATAAGAATTCCAGATGTAGACAGAGGGCGTGTTGCACCAAGAAATGTAATGGCCGTTGTTATGGAACGGAAAGACGAAACTGACCTTTACCAGCTAGGAACACCATCAGGGGTCCTTGACAAATTGTACGCAAGAAACGAATTCCAAACAGCAGAACATAACTTCATCGAAATAGAAAATGTTCCAAGCGAACAGCTTACATTAAGAACCGCCGCTGCAGTAGACTCTCAATCAAAGCAAGGTTTTGTTAAATGTGAGTGTAAAACGAACTGCGAAAACAAGAGATGCAACAGTTTGAAAAAATTAGTAAAATGCAATTCAAAATGTCACTCATCGTCAAGTTGGAGAAATAAATAATTATGAAAATATGTTTCTGTTGTTTTGAAGTATTTTATACTGTTTATTTCAAATACTGTCTATTATAATACTCATCTTGTTTGGTTTCTCATTGTTGTGAACTTGAGTTTTGTTTTATTTTCTATTTTAATGTTTAACTTGTTCATTTCATACTTATTTATGTATTGTGTTCCTTCCTAAATATAGTTTTAAGCGAACTATACTACCAGTTTCCATAAAACATGCTTCCAATTTACCTTTGTAGCTTCCTAGCCTTTGTGTGTGCGTGTGCGTGTGCGTGTGCGTGTGCGTGTGCGTGTGCGCGCGTGTGTGTGTGTGTGTGTGTGCGTGTGTGTTTTTTTTAATTAAAAAAGAATTCTGGTTCCTGCTAGGAAGCTGCCCTGTCAATGATTTCACAACTAGTTTTTAGGCTTCTGTAATATTAAACCAAAAATCGAACATTATTTCCAGCTTTGGTCGCTTCGCAATTGCACAATCCTAGGTTTGGCTGATTTTAGACGGCCAAAGCCTGAAACTAAATTCAAATTCGGGCTTTGGCTACTTTAGAACGTACAAACCTAAGATTGAGCAAAGAATCGACCATTGGCCGTTTTCGCGCTTTGCGCCCAACATGTGCACGATGTAATCACTTCAACTTGCACACTAAACACACGTGGTTATTTGTACGACTGGTAATAAATGTATAAAATGCGAACATACAATGCCCTCTACATGATGAAAATAGTATCTTATATATTAAACCGGTTGCAGTGAATATGCAACAGTATGAATTTAGTTAATATTTCATTCCTGTAGTAAACTATCTTACTAAAAGTTCGTCGTTGTAAACATGCAACTGTAAGCATTTAAGGGTTAACACTTTATTTTTTAATTCTACTGTTTAAACATTACGAACGGGGTCTGTATATTTCATAGGCATATTTTTATTAACTGCAGTCCACAAAAAAAAAACAGAGTAATTTATAGTCAAATGTCTGATATTTTGGAAGATTCGATTAGTCATCAGTCCTGGGTGTCCCCCTTTTGTTTTTTTAAGGCACTAACTATAGATTTTTCCCTTGTATACTGTCTTCGTCATATTTTATGAATCTCAAGCGATTCCAAATCTTTAATTTGTTTAGAAATTCCATCCTCTCTCCGTACACTTGCAGTTTTAATTATTCCCAAACCTAAAGTCAGTTTTACACTGTTAGTATCTAAAAGTTTTTCACATGTAATACAAACACTAGTGTCCATGTTTGCAGGTTACTTGAGATGTATCTAATCAACGTTAAGTGTCTGACTGACCGCTGATCAGCGTTGTCAGACGTGACGTACGAAATTATCGTGCAGTGTTGTCAGAATTATCGGATTTTTTAGAAAGATATGTTACAACATGGACTAAATGAAAACAAAAAACAAGGGGGCCAGTAAGGGTACTAGAAGGAATAATGATGCATGTTAATTATTTTGTTGCTAGTAAAAAGTTTTTAGTATAAACTACTAAATAAAAATATATACTCAGTGACATGGAAATTGCACACCAAGAAGGGGTAGGAAATTTTTGACCAAACTTGACAGAAACATTTAACTACTAAAAGGTAGCAATTGATTAAAATTTCATTCATATGGATCAAGTGGTAATGGCTTATTTGACAGTTCGTTCAGTTTTTTCGAGCAATTTTGTCAGGTGTATATTGTGCGAGATTGTGTTCAGATCTTTATTGTTTTCGCTTGTGATTGTTTGTTTTGAGGGTGTGATCATGCCTAGAGTGCGCCAACGTGGAAATTACCTCCAAATAAGCGAATTCGACAATCATGCGGTGCTATCAGGCATGGATTAGGGAGAGTCATGCACCGCAGACGAGGAACCGGGGGCGAATAAGAACAATTGAGCGCAGGACCGCCATCTTCAACTTATAGCAGCAAGAGACCGATTCTGAAGCACCAGATCAATTGCCGATCAATGATTAGCTAACTAAGGTCGCCCTGTAACCTTTCGATCGGTTTATCGCAGAATCAGAGCTTTCGGATTACAATCCTATCGGCCATATCTTGTGTTACCACTAACGGCTCAACATTGACGGCAACGTTTGGAGTGGTGTAGGTTGCGACTGCACTGGAACCAAGTCTGGCATAGGGTGGAGTTCAGTGATGAATCCCGATTCTGTTTGGGGATGCATGATAGCCGTATGAGGGTCAAACGAAGACGTGTGGAACGTCGAAATGTTGAATTTTCTGTTGTGAGGCATGTGCACCAAACTGTAGGGATTATGATATGGGGTTCTATAATTTATGGGAGTAGGTCTCGTTTGGTATTCATCCGAGGCAATATGAACGCCCAACAGTATGTGGATGAGGTGGTAGAACCCCATATTCTTCCACTTCTTCAGCAGTTGGAAGACACACTTTTGCAGCAGGATAATGTCCGTCCCCATATTGCAAGACGTTCTTTGGATCGATTTGCAGAGGATAATGTTAATCTCTTGCCATTTCCACCCAGATCCCCCGACCTTTCGCCCATCGAGCGTGTTAGGGACATTATGGGGATAAGACTGAGAATCTTTCAGCATCTTCCGCATGCGTTGCAAGCTCTACAGCACGAATTACAGGTTACTTGGGACACAATACTGCAAGAGGATATCGACCATCTGCTAGAATCGACGCCGCGACGATTGAAGGAGTGTGTAACCAACAGGGGGACCAATCCATTATTAATAAAGATTATGTTCATATTTTATTCTTTTTTTCTGAAATTTTAATCAATTGCTACCTTTTAGTAGTTAAACGTTTCTGCCAAACTTGGTCAAAAAATTCCTACCCCTTCTTGGTGATGCAATTTCCATGTCACTGAGTACCAATAAAAACCTAAACATAAGGTTTGTTTACGCCGAAGTTGTCAAAGTTCACCGTCAGTGCTTACAATGCGGAATAGCGAAGTTAGAAATTAGAAACCATACCATGTAGTACATCAAATTGTTCAAATTTTCTACAACTCCTTATAAAGCATTTTTGTGATATATCGTACTTATATCTGTGTATGGCAACAAAAAAAAATGTCAATTATCTAAAAACTTAAAAAAAATTTGCACATATTTTTAACAATATAATGTTTAAGAGTTGAAAACATTAAGACCAAGAAAAACCATGAATATATAAAAAAAGGTCGTTGAAACCGGACTACACGTTCCAAAAATATTACATTTTAAAATTTTATTGATCCGCCATCCTAAATTTAAAATGGCGCATGAAGCAAGTGTCTGTCAGAGGGAGATTCCTCGGTTTTATCATCTTATACTGTAGTAAAATACTGCAAAAAAATCACCTTTCCCTCAATTTTTTCTTTTGAAAGCCAAAATTTCATTTAAAATTACTGTATTATAACCATACTCTATATCTTCTAGACCCTTTAATAGAAATAACTTCTACTTTCCCTAATTCCTCTGTTGTCCACAATACTGATTGAACCTTGTGGTCTTTTCCAAGGCGTGAATATTATTTTAGGTCGTCCTCGTTTTCGGTCAATGCTCTTTCAGTATGTGAAGTCATTTTCATGGCATTGAGTTATACATTCCCAAAAAACCAAATCGTATTGGCATTATTGTTTCTAACCCTGGGTAAATAGGGCTTGTGCTGATGCAATATCTTTGAAAAATAAATCTTATGCCAAATGAAATGGTCGAGAGCCATACAAACGCTAAAATAAGTATCAGCAGTATTGCTACTAAAGCTAAATAGGTCGTTGAGCAATGAAAATGTATTGAACTAGCTGTCGTAGTTGATGACTTCTTTTTAAAAGAAAATGGCATTAACGAGGGCGTGCCACAGGGATCAGCGATAGCCGTTACATTTTGTTTGCTCTGCATAAATGATCCTATTTCTTCAACGAGCAACCCGATCTGTCGCGTTGCTGACCACAGCACTCTTCAATGTAGTTCCTTTCAGACTACTCTCAAATTGAGAGATTAAAGCTAAAATGGACATTTCAATCAACAAAGTCACTTAACGTATCCTTGAATAGGGAAGTAGTATTATGCTTATATTTAATGTTAACAAAACTTGTGTCCGTCAAAAAAGATTAGTCATTTCCTGTATGAACGGCTCAGAGCTGAAGTTCTGAGACTCTATTACTGTGTTGGGAACAACTGTATTTTCAAATCTATGTTATAATCTTTGGGCTTAGAGTCACTTGAAAACAAAAGAATCGTTTTAATTCTCTGTTTGTACTATCGGTATTACAATGGCTATTATGCTGATGAATTGCTTTTTTTGATACCATTTCGGGCTATGTTTGCAAAAAATACCCGGTTCTTTCATTCACATCACCATTGTGCAGTATAAATCTTTACTTGTGATACGAAACGGGCACAATTCACTACTCGAGTTCTAAACTCTGGAACGATCTTCCTGGTTTCTGTTTTCCTCTCACTTATGATATGAAAAAAATTAGGATAGCCGTTCACAGGGATCTCTTTGTAATTCAAAACACCACTATGCATTTTATTGAGTGTTTTTGAGTGCTTTAACACGTTAGACTTAGCTTAGACTGTTCAGGAGCACAATTATTAAAAAATAGCAAAATCTCGACTCGTTTGGCTCTACAAGAAATTTTTGGAGAAGAACTAAGTATCTTAGATCTACAACTGGGAGTTTCATATTACATATTTAATTTTCCGGCTAAACTACAACCGTTATAATGTTTTCTAAAAATAAGTTGCATGTGTTCGCTCTGTGCAAGAATCAAGACCCCCTTTTAACAAATTATTTCTAAAGAAAGTGGCAATGCTCTGATGTGCTCTTGAAAAGGTCAAAAATGGTGTGCAAAGAAACAGAAATAATAATTATAATTATCAACAACTTGGTAAGCTTTTTGTACAACTTTAAACTACAAACGCGAACTCGAAAAAAATTGCTGAGAGAAATTTTATTACATCGAAAGTTTCTGATTTTTTAAATATTATGCAGAAATTATTATTGTAATGACGATATCGTCATTGGATCACTTCCTTTAAACTAAGTCTTATTACAACAAATAACGAGTTTTGAGCTGCTTTAAACTATGTTTCTACAACTACGGGCCTAAATCACCTAATTATAACCTTGCTTTGGCATTACTTCAATTTTAGAGAAGCTTAATTAAGCATTTTCGATTGGGGTCTAAGCATTAAAAAAGCTTATTTTGCGGTATTTTATTCTGTTTATTGAGAAGAATTACACCATGTAAATCAGAGATGGAGTAAAATTTAAAAGGTCAGATAAGTACGACATTTGAAGTAAATTAATAAAGATAATTTCTAAAAAAGATTAAAGCTCCTTCTTGACGTCTACTGAAATGAAGTCACATACTTTGAAAACACCCGGTTGACTAAAATACTGATTTACCACTTAATTGATAAGTGGATCCTTCTGTTTATTTTCTTCTCTTTCCAAATGATGCATAATAGCATTAAAGACTAAGCTGCCATTATTACTTATCCAGATACTCTCTAGCATGAGAAGAAATCGAGCAAATATTTAATAAGAAAATCGTGAATCGGTCAATACCAAGAAGTCATTCTTATAACTTGATTCTGAGAACACCGAAATAACAATATTCACGTCCTACAATTTGGCAACATGGCATGGAAGCAAGAAGATATGGCAAGAGCGATATGTGGAGTTGGCAGTCTCGTTTTCTGTATGCACACAACATTTGTTCAAAATCAATGAAAATCCGTATATCTTAAAAACAGAAATTTTTCGAGTCGAGTTCCGATCAGAAATGCATTTTTGAAACAGTATTCGTCACAATATCAAAGGATATCCTTATCCTTCTAGAGGACACAAAAATAATGTTCTTTGGTACGGACGCACTTCTATATATATATATATATATATATATATATATATATATATACATATATAGGTATATATACATAATAATAACTAATTTTTTATAACCACAAACAGATTGTTGTTAGAAATATAAATTTGCTATTGTGTTTGATTACATAAACCTTTCTTTTTTACTCTAATATTTAAATTTATAAATAGTATAATATAATTATGTCGAAGCATATTTAATTTATTTCTGAAAGTTAATTTTTCAATATTTATTTTATTGTTGTTACAGAGTAGGCCATATTTGATCTGTCATTTTGAATTTTGAAAGTTTTATGGCAGATTTGAAACGAGCGACCACAAAAACTACTAAGTAAATCAATTCTATCAACCTTTCTGAGTAATTTAGTTATTTAGTAACATAACATAGCATACCAATCACGCCATTCCCTTGCGGGGTAGGCAAAAGAATCCCTGTATCTTGCTTATTTTCTCCATGCTTTCTTATCCTTAGATACCCACCGAGCTTCCGCAAGATTCATACATTGTCTCTGATATGCTCTTTTTTTAAACTTCTTATCTTCCTTTCTTTATCATACACCATTCTCATAGACTTTTAGGTCTTTGAAATTTCCTAGAACGCGTTCAGTATGTTCTCTCTGTACACCCATCCGTTAATATCTCCCACTATCATCCGTCTTTCATATATTTTACACACGTTCAACACGTTCCTTACATCATTCCAGAAGTTCTCACACTCTTGGTATCTCTCTCTCCATCCGCCGGTGCACAGCATGCAATAAGAAAAGGTCTTCGAAACTCCATTTTCATTGTATTGCTCTCTTGAGTAATACGATAGCGGGCAGACCCGTTACTAGCCAAATTGTGCCCTCATCCCAAGAAACCCCTGTATACCTCGAATTAGTCGAAAGATATTAACGAAAATGTGATTTATTTCTTCAACTTTGACATCCTGTAGTTCAGTTATTATCAACTTTTGGATTTAGGTAAGTTTAATTAAATCGACTTATTTTGAGGTGTACTCTACGTGGAAGATCGTTGTAAATACCTTTCCGGGACACCCTCTATATGTATATTGAATATATGAAAAATTATTTTGATGCAATGTATAAAAATCCAGATAATTAATTTTTGGTACTACACATGAATATAAAACATTAAATACTTAAACTTTGCATCCATATATTTGGAATTAACATCAATTCATCATCGATGGAATACAATGAAATTATAACGAAATTATAAAACTAAGAATTAATCACTAGTTATTAATTGTTGCAGGGTTTTATAATTTCGTTTTAATTTTCTTGTATGCCACCGATGATCAGTACATCCGAGTTTGATATATATGAATGCAAAATTTAAGTTTTTAATGTTTTATATTGCTTTGTAGTACCAAAAATTAATTATCTGGATGGATATATATATATATATATATATATATATATATATATATATATATATATATATATATATATATATATATATATATATATTGAGATGTTTAGATAGGAGTAGGACAAGGATCGGACAGTGTAACTAGTAATTTCTTTAAAAAAAAAGGTGATTTCAAGCATGATACATGTGCGAGACATTCATTTGATATAATTTGGTTCACGATGGGTTGAAAGTGGATTTGTTTTGGGCAAAATAATCTGAATAACATTTATACAATTTGATTTAATCATAAAAAGGATTGTGCTACCAACAAAAATGTCAGGAATGTTAAATAAACTTATTTCCGTAAATTAAATCTAGTATTTTAGTTTATTTCAATAAAAGTCAATTTTTCGAAAATATTTTGGCATGTGAATATTTTACAGGTGTTTAACACAAAGTGTAAAGATAGATTTATATTAGGGATATTGTGTAAATAGTTTTAGAATGCAGGAAATTTGATAAAATTTAAGATAGGGTTATAATATGGACTTAATATGATTATTTCTCACATATTTTTGGAAGCGATTGTGTGACAAACTTAGTGATACAATTTAAATAGTAAGAACAGTGCATAGAACATATTCACACAAAGACATTTACATGTAGATACATATTTATAGTGAAATTTCAAGAAAGTGTGTTAAACGATGTGACTTCTTAATGCAACATTAATTTATACAATGCAGGTGAAATGAACATTAAATAAAATAAAGACAATTATTACAAGTCATTAGGATAACATTTTGAGTTACATAAACGTTTTTAAGTGTAAGTTATTTGTAATTTTAGAATTAACTTTGGTTAGGTTTTAAATTGTATGTTTTTTCACAAATTTATAGTTTTTTTGATTATATTAGGCTTAAATTATATTATTAAAGTGATTAATAGGAGGTCTTCCTCAATATCTCATAGCAATATAAAGTATACAATGCATTTCAGCGCAAAATTTCATGAAATGGGGGTTGAATTCATAATTTTTCTAGATAAACATAAAATTCCTTTAAATTCAAAATTTCGAACTTTAAATGTGTGTTTTCCTATGCTAAATTTTATCAGGATTACATATATGTAATTAAATTAAGTGTAGCTTGTAAGATTAGAATAATTTGTCCAGTTCATTTATTTTTGAAGATTTAATTTAATATTATTTGTTTGTTTATTTTTATTTGTATTTTTATTTAAAAAAATTAAAAATGATAATTTTTGAAATCTACTTTTAAAATCTTTTCCAACGATGTATCACCCGACCCCCCTTGCTATTTAAAAAAATGGAGGGGGTAGCTGTCAAGGGAAGGGGGTGAAAGGGGTGACAATTTTTTTTGTTAAAAAACACCTCGTTTGAAATAAAAATTGACGTGTCCGAGCGTTTTTCAATTTTGTCTTCAGTAACGGAGATTAAAAGGGGGTAAGACTTATCATCCGCACTGTATATATATATATATATATATATATATATATATATATACCTACAATATATCAATTACATTGTATTTAAATTAGATTGTTCCCTACACGATTTTTGGTTCTCGTGTTACTTAACGGACTTGCTGTTATTTATGTGAGACAAAAATGATTTAATTATTTTTGTTTATTTAATTTTTTTTGTTTATTTATACTTCAGATTACGGATTCGATCTAGCTATTTATGTTTATCATTTAAGCTAACAAAATGAATCCTTATGATAAGCATTATGTACGGGTTTTGCTTTTTCAAGGGGTTTATTTCAAGTAGATTAAGCATGAACTGACCACTTACTTCAATTTTAAGAGGTGTATATACCCCGCGCTACCGTGGGATAAAACAAATGATTTCATTAGTTCTTCATATTTTTATTGTTATTGCGAAATATTTAGGTGTTTGAGTTCAAACCTTAGACAAAAGGGTGGCATTTGCGCTTTATGTTTACGATTATATGCGTTTTAACAATCGTACCTGTGATGGGTTTAAAAGAGCCGTAAATTTGGTAGTAATTCAATGATATAGCAATTCTAAATACTATTTACGGGCCTTTTTTTATTTATCTATAAAGCCATCTCAGACGTTACTAAAATTCTTCAGGTTCGATTATTATTGTTTTTTTTTTGTTTATTGTTAATATTCAAACCGCTGTGTTATAAAATCTGTTCAAAAACTCACTATTACACCTCGCACTACTTGTTCGATTGAGAAATTACTGTAATTACAAAATTTTTACGAGTTTGAGTTAAACCTTAGGCAAAGGGTGGAGTTTGGGCTTTACGTGTACTTTACTATTACATGAGTTTTAACAATCGCACCTGACATGAGTTTGAAAGAACCGTACTTTCATAGCAATTGTATAGAAATGAAACCATACTGTTTTCGCGCCCTTTTTATTTGTGTATCTATAGAGCCATCTCACTCGTTACTAATATTCTACTGATTAGATTATTATTGTTATATTTGTTTATTCGCTGGGTTATAAAATTTGTTCAAAAACTCACTCTTACAGCGCCCTAATGATTGATTTAGAAATTGTCACTTTTCACCTGCACATGTTTCACTAACCGCAGGTAGAAGACGGAGTACACTTAAAGTACGTCTTTTCGCATTGACGACCAGTCGACGACTTTTTCTTCCAGTAAATTTATCTTTAGCTTTAGTTTAAGTTACCTAATTGCAATCTATAAAGAAAAGACTAGTGACGGCATACAGTCTTCTATTAAGTTTAGTGTTGTGGATATGAGACAATTGCATCAGCATTTAGGGCATTCCGCGCTTTGGTTATTATTGGCGGAATGATCCAACATTCAGTATTCGCTGGAATGCTCGTGCGCGTTTTGGTCAAATTCAGTTTAACGGTCCAATATTGAAATTCAGTGGAATGGGCGCAGTCGGCGAAATGATCGCCGGCGTTTTGGTCACATTCGGCGTGTTGGACTTTAAAGTATAGAGCCGTCGTTTTGGGAATTTGGCGAAATGTCCTAGATCCCATATTATACACAACCATAAATATCGTGATCTAATCTATTATTTGATGATTAAAATGCTTTATCGCCTCGTATGATAAATAACTATTTATAGGCTCAATATTTACCTGATCATTTAAAATCGCAAGTACAACATTCAACTAATTTACGATCTCTCTCTCTCCCCCTCCCTCTCTCTCACACAGAATACCTTTGAAATCCTGTAATACATCCTTGCTAGAATTAAGAAAAAAGCATAAGAAAGTTACTACAGCAAACAAGTGTTCTATAAATAGGCAACCATAAACAAATACTGCAGTAAAGGGATTTTATTGCAACATTAATGAAATTTATAGTGCAATTTTCTAAAAACCAATTCTGTATTTTAGTTTAATGTAGTTATTTGATAAATGATGACTTCACGCGATCAATATATGAAATGTGTATCTATAATTATAATGAAATTTGCATTATTAAAACACGATTAAATTGTAATTGTTAAAATGGATAAAGGAGGTAGAAAATTAGTTTATTAATTGTACCAAAATCGTTCAACATTTATAACCTAAAATGCAAATTATTCTGGTATGCGAATAACCTAGAAATGTGTACATAATGTTAGGTAGTTATTTTAGTTTTACATATTACATACTAGTACAGTTTAATTAAGCTAGTGTGTTTTTTTTAACTTAAAATGGGCAATTTGTACTAAATTTACTGCGTTAAAAAGTAAAAGGAAACCTTCAACAGGAGTCGGTTATCCACTTTTAATGCAAATAACAAACTAATAACATTACAAAATTATCTTTACTATCAAAATGTAAGCTTTCACCATTTTTACAGATATCTAAGATACTTAACTTTTTTGGTTTTTAATGGTGTATTTTTATGTTTATATTTTACATAAAATCTATACGCTTCGACAACAATTACAGTTATCGTCCTCAGTAGTGCGAATCCTTTAAGAACTGTTTAAGATGTTAGAATAAATTTATGAAATATGAAAAAGATGAAAACGAAAAAATAAGCCTGCTATTAATATAACAGTTTGATAAACATACAAAGCCAACTATGGGAAACAATATTAAAGTAAAGAATAACTAGATCCTTAATAAATTCAATATTATTAAATTACGTTGAAGATAACAAATCTGAACACCCTCTGGCGGTCAAAGGTTAACTGAAAAATTTAATAAAAGCATTTACAAATAGAAACTTGACATACCAATCAAGAATCTAGTCAAATCTAACAATGAAATAGTTTTTGTTAATAATTGTAATTGTCATTTTACAGTGAAACACAATGTAGTATGTTTAATATGATTTTGAATTTTAATTTCAACTATGTATGTTAAGTTACTATAGTGCCGTGGTAACTTAACATTTAATTGGTAAAGCATTTACTTTACGGTCTAGGAAAAAACAGCAAAAAAACCTCGACATACCAAAAGCTAAAATTAAAATTAAATCGTATCGTTGTGCCTCTTTTCAATGATTTAAAATGCAAAAACCTATTTAAACGAGATTTTCTTCTTGTCTATAGAAATTATTAGGATGTTTGTATATCTCAATAGCTTCACGTTGTAAACGAATATAAAAATGAGCTTGTCTTGACAATATTTACCATATTATCAAATTGAATGTCATGATTTAAATTATTTAAAGCATGCTCAGCTACCGCAGATTTCTCTGGTTACCTTAATCTACAAAATCTCATCTGTTCTTCACGTCGTGTATCAAAGCTACGTTTGGTGGTTCCAATGTATACTTTTCTTGTTCTTGTTTTACCAAATACGATAATTAACGTCTTAATTAATTATGATGATTTCAATTTTAATACCACGTAAATAAATATTTTTGACGTTTAAAATGAAGGTGTCTTGAATTTTTGGAAGTATTTCCTTTTAGAATAAACATAGTAGAATTATTTCCCTTGTAAGTGCGAGTATGGTCGGTGAAATCGAATAAATTTTTTGGGAAGATATATTTAGGTGATCACATTTTATTCATCTATTGTGGGTGCAATTCTATGGTCGGTGGAAATGGATTAGCGCTGTCACGTGTGATTCAATTTGGCATAGAATTTTTTTAATACTGATACTTGGGTATCGTAGAAAGGATTTAGAAAGACGTTACCTCTCCGCGAATATTACTTTTGTTATTTTGGTTTGTGATAAAAAAAAGTGGATTGGGCTATGAGAATAAAATTTGTAATCATCGGTTTTAGGTAAATTGCTCGAATGCAATTGTTCGAAAACGAATTGCTCAAAATCAGTTGCTCAAAAGTCAAATGCTGGAATGTGACTTTGGTCAAGTTATAAGTTTTTCGAGCAGCATCGCGTGGATTATCTGTTGGAAAAAATAAAGTTGTAAAATAGCCTTAACTCGAACCAGTTAATATTAAATATAACAAAAACACAAATTGCAAATTATTACCTTTATTGATAGGTATAGGTACGTGATTCAGTTAAAAATTATGAAAAACAAATGTTAGATGTTTTAATATGATATGTTATGTGCTATTTCACGCACATAATCATATATATTTGTGCCATATCCATAATTATTCACTAATCGTAAAAGTATCTGTCCACTATCACGACATATTCTTCGACTGCTGACATATTATTCTATCCGTAATTCGTTAACACCCTGCTCCCTCTTTAATGCTGAAATAAATGTCCAGATGTTTGGGAGTTCTGCATACAGTTGCATTTGGAAACCTCGATGCCAGCCTTCCACTGAATTGTTTGTTTTCGGACGTCCATGTACACCACAGCAATTCCACATATTTAGCGATAAATGGGACGGGCGCCGCTGCCGCCCACGCCGCTGAGGGTGACCGCACAGGTTCTCAGGAGCAACAACCATATCCTGAGTTGGAACGAATGCCAAAGTTGGAAGCAGTTTTAACATCAATGCAACCTCTCGATTTGTCTCGTATTCCCGTTTTAAGCTGTTTTTCGGAATGTGGCGGAAAATATTTTGACATAGGTGAAAGAAGCTCCACGATGTATAGTTTGTGGGAACTCAATTCGTATGGCATTTATCATTGCTACTTCAAAATCTGTCATGCTGGTTTATGGTTGTGCGACGCCATCGGGAACTAGGTCTCTTATTTGGTAGGAGAGCACAGATTAAAGGTATAGCCACATTGTCTTGTATTCAATTTCAAGTTGTTTTTAATCAAGATACGTTTTATTCTGTAGATGAATTTCTTGAATATGTATTTTAGTTTTAATAGAATTATCTTTTTAGACCAGACATATATCTGTACCAGATCGTTTGGATGAATATATCGGGAGAATGAGACCACCAGTACCAGAATTCTTTTAAAGAAGGGTAAGCCGTAGAGAGTTGGTCTAAACAAAGTTATTGTAAACACCATAATAAAGAATTGAATGGTGATATTATTTTTCGGAAAAGTCAGCATCCTGAGCAGTTTTCTCAAGAAGGTCTCCAAAATTTTAAATGAATGTCGAAAAACGTTCTGTCGAAATGATCGTTAAAAAAGAAGAAAAGTTTATAAAAAAAATGTATTTATTACTCCCACCCATTTTAAATAATATTTGAACAAATATGTTGAGCTCTTCTAGTTACACTATCAGTTGCTCTAAGTACTTCTTCAATGCTTAATAGATGGCAAGCATTGCGAATTCTCAGCTTCATATCATTTCTCGTTGTTGATTCTTCTTTATAAACAATATCCTTGATCCGACTCAAATGGAAAAAGTCCTCCCTCTCCGCATACATTCTTTCAGCCGCTCTGTAATTTTGTCTACATTCTCCAAAACCATTAACATATCAAAAACTTTTAAATTTGAAAACGGCATAGTTTCACAGACACAGACACAGACACAGACTCAGACAAAGACACATACACGGACACAGACACAGACACAGGAACAGACACAAACTCAGTCACAGGCACTGACTCGGTGACAGAATCAGATACACCCACACAGAAGCAGACATAGACACAGACACAGACACAGATACAGGTACGGACACAGGTACAGTCACAGACACAGACACGGGTACAGATACAGGTACAGACACAGGGACAGACACAGACACAGACACAGACACAGAGACTTAACTTAACTAAATTAAATTTTAACTTTGTGTTTACAAACACATATCAAATATAAACAATAAATTATCAATTTAAAGAATGAATGATTCCGTGATAGATTAATAAAAAACATGAAAGTATTGGCATTAAAATATGATTGTGACGGAAACTAGATTTTAAAATCCAACTATTAAATATTGTTTGTTAACCATGAATTTCAAATTTAATAATTTTAGTCGAATATTACTTCAAAGAGGTGGGTAATAAAATAATTTTTTCCATAAAATTTTGTTCTTTTTTTAACAATGTTTTCAACAATACCTCTTTCGACATATAATTTGCGAGACCTCCTGAGGATATATACTTTTGCGAGAAATAATGTCACCATTCGGTTCTATATTATGGGGTTCATAATAATTTCTTTAAACCCACTGGCTACGACTTGCCGTTCTTTAAAACAATACTCATACGGGAGGTCTCATTCACCCTACATATTATTATAATTAACCCGTGTATGTTGTAGAATTGTAGAAAAAGTGGTAGAACTATTTTAATAAAACCGCCGCATTCCATCGTTGGACCGTCGCCACAAGTATGATGTTTTGAGCAGTTGAAAAACGAGAATTCGATAATTTACTAGTCTTGAATCGTAGAATAGAAAATGGTCTCCGTTATCAGTGGCAGTAGACTGTCTTGGAAAAGTGATTTCCTCCCTGTGTCCGTGTCTGTGTCTATGTATGTGTCTGTGTCTGTGTCTGTGTCTGTGTCTTGTCTTGTCTGTGTCTGTGTCTGTGTCTGTGTCTGTGTCTGTGTCTGTGTCTGTGTCTGTGTCTGTGTCTGTGTCTGTGTCCTGTGTCTGTGTCTGTGTCTGTGTCTGTGTCTGTGTCTGTGTCTGTGTCTGTGTCTGTGTCTGTGTCTGTGTCTGTGTCTGTGTCTGTGTCTGTGTCTGTGTCTGTGTCTGTGTCTGTGTCTGTGTCTATGTCTGTGTCTGTGTCTGTCTGTGTCTGTGTCTGTGTCTGTGTCTGCGTCTGTGTCTGAGTCTGTATCTGTGTCTGTACCTTACCTTCGGGTGGAGCACCTGAATCAGGTAGTTTTATTGCCTGGTTAATAAACAAATTATACTGTACCTGTCTCTGTGTCTATGGCTGCTTCTGTGTGGGTGTGTCTGTTTCTGTCTCCGAGTCTGTGTCTGTACCTGTGTCTGTGCCTGTACTGTGTCTGTACCTGTGTCTGTGTCTGAGTCTTTGTATGTGTCTGTGTCGGTCTCTGTGCCTGTGTCTGTGTCTGTCCCCGTGTCTGTACCTGTATCTGTGTCTGTGTCTGTGACTGTGACTGTACCTGTGGCTGTACCTGTATCTGTGTCTGTGTCTGTGTCTGTGTCTATGTCTGCTTCTGTGTAGGTGTATCTGTTTCTGTCCCCGAGTCAGTGCCTGTGACTGAGTTTGTGTCTGTTCCTGTGTCTGTGTCTGTGTCCGTGTATGTGTCTTTGTCTGAGTCTGTGTCTGTGTCTGTGTCTGTGGCTGTGTCTGTGTCTGTGTCTGTGTCTGTGTCTGTGTCTGTGTCTGTGTCTGTGTCTGTGTCAGTGCCTGTGTCTGTGTCTGTGTCTGTGTCTGTGTCTGTGTCTGAGTCTGTGTCTGTGTGTGTCTGTCTGTGTCTGTGTCTGTGTCTGTATCTGTGTCTGTGTCTGTGTCTGTGTCTGTGTCTTCGTCTGTGTCTGTGTCTGTGTCTATGTCTGTATCTGTGTCTGTGACTATGTCTGTGCCTGTACCTGTGCTTGCGCCTGTGCCAGTGCCTGTGCCTGTGTCTGTGTCTGAGTCTCTGTCTGTGCCTGTGTCTGTATCCGTGTCTGTGTCTGTATCTGTATCTGGATCTGTATCTGGATCTGGATCTGTATCTGTGTCTGAGTCTGTGTCTGTGTCTGTGTCTGTGTCTGGATCTCTGTCTGTGTCTGTGTCAGTGTCTGTACCTGTGTCTGTACCTGTGTCTGTACCTGTGTCTGTACCTGTGTCTGTACCTGTGTCTGTGTCTGTGTCTGTGTCTGTGTCTGTGTCTGTGTCTGTGTTCATGTCTGCTTCTGTGTGGGTGTATCTTTCTGTCTCCGAGTCAGTGCCTGTGACTAAGTTTGTGTCTGTTCCTGTGTCTGTGTCTGTGTCCGTGTATGTGTCTTTGTCTGAGTCTGTGTCTGTGTCTGTGTTCTGTGTCTGTGTCTGTGTCTGTGTCGTGTCTGGTCTGGTCTGTGTCTGTGTCTGTCTGTGTCTGTGTCTGTGTCTGTGCCTGTGTCTGTGCCTGTGCCTGTGTCTGTGTCTGTGTCTGTGTCAGTGTCTGTGTCTGTGTCTGTGTCTGTGTCTGTGTCTGTGTCTGTGTCTGTGTCTGTGTCTGTGTCTGTGTTGTGTCTGTGTCTGTGTCTGTGTCTTGTCTGTGTCTGTGTCTGTGTCTGTGTCTGTGTCTGTGTCTGTGTCTGTGTCTGTGTCTGTGCCTTGTCTTGTCTGTGTCTGTCTATGTCTGTATCTGTGTCTGTGTCTGTCTGGCCTGTCGTGTCTTGCGCCTTGTGTGTCTGTGTCTGTGTCTGAGCTCTGTCTGTGTCTGTGTCTGTATCCGTGTCTGTGTCTGTATCTGTATCTGTGCCTGTGTCTGTGTCTATGTATGTGTCTGTGTCTGTGTCTGTGACTATGTCTGTATCTGTCTGTGTTTGTCTGAGTCTGTCTGAGTCTATCTGTGTCTGTCTGTCTGTGTCTCTGTCTGTCTAGAGCCTGTGCAGTGTCTGTCTGTGTCTGTGTCTGAGTCTGTGTCTGTGACTGTCTGTGTCTGTGTCTGTGTCTGTGTCTGTTTGTGTCTGCGTCTGCGTCTGTTTCTGTGTCTGTGTCTGTGTCTGTGTCAGTGTCTGTGTCTGTGTCTGTGTCTGTGTCTGTGTCTGTGTCTGTGCCTGTGTCTGTGTCTGTGTCTGTGTCTCTGTCTGTGTCTGTGTCTGTGTCTGTGTCTGTGTCTGTGTGTATCTGTGTCTGTGTCTGTGTCTGTATATGTGTCTGTGTTTATATCTGTGGCTGCCTGTGTGTGTGACTGTGCCTGCGTCTGTCTATCTGTGTCTGTTCCTGTGTCTGTACCTGTATCTGTGTCTGTGTCTGTGTCTGTGTCTGTGTCTGTAAATGTGTCTGTACCTGTATCTGTGTCTGTGTCTGTGTCTATGTCTGCTTCTGTGTGGGTGTATCTGTTTCTGTCTCCGAGTCAGTGCCTGTGACTAAGTTTGTGTCTGTTCCTGTGTCTGTGTCTGTGTCCGTGTATGTGTCTTTGTCTGAGTCTGTGTCTGTGTCTGTGTTTGTGTCTGTGTCTGTGTCTGTGTCAGTGTCTGTGTCTGAGTCTGTGTCTGTGCGTGTCTGTCTGTGTCTGTGTCTGTGTCTGTGCCTGTGTCTGCCTGTCTGTGTCTGTGTCTGTGTCAGTGCCTGTGTCTGTGTGTCTGTGTCTGTGTCTGTGTCTGTGTCTGTGTCTGTGTCTGTGTCTGTGTCTGTGTCTGTGTCTGTGTCTGTGTCTGTGTCTGTGTCTGTGTCTGTGTCTGTGTCTGTGTCTGTGTCTGTGTCTGTGTCTGTGTCTGTGTCTGTGCCTGTGTCTTCGTCTGTGTCTGTCTATGTCTGTATCTGTGTCTGTGACTCTGTCTGCGCCTGTGCGTGTGCTTGCGCCTGTGCCTGTGTCTTGGTCTGTGTCTGAGCCTCTGTCTGTGTCTGTGTCTGTGCCTGTGTCTGTGTCTGTGTCTGTGTCTGTGTCTGTGTCTGTATCCGTGTCTGTGTCTAAGTATGTGTCTGTGTTTGTGTCTGTGTCTGCGACTATGTCTGTATCTGTCTGTGTTTGTCTGAGTCTGTCTGAGTCTATCTGTGTCTGTCTGTGTCTGTGTCTCTGTCTGTCTAGGAGCCTGTGCCAGTGTCTGTCTGTGTCTGTGTCTGAGTCTGTGTCTGTGACTGTGTCTGTGTCTGTGTCTGTGTCTGTGTCTGTTTGTGTCTGCGTCTGCGTCTGTTTCTGTGTCTGTGTCTGTGTCTGTGTCAGTGTCTGTGTCTGTATCTGTGTCTGTGTCTGTGTCTGTGTCTGTGTCTGTGTCTGTGCCTGTGTCTGTGTCTGTGTCTGTGTCTCTGTCTGTGTCTGTGTCTGTGTCTGTGTCTGTGTCTGTGTCTGTGTGTATCTGTGTCTGTGTCTGTGTCTGTATATGTGCCTGTGTTTATATTTGTGGCTGCCTGTGTGTGTGACTGTGCCTGCGTCTGTCTCTGTCTGTGTCTGTCCCTGTGTCTGTACCTGTATCTGTGTCTGTGTCTGTGTCTGTGTCTGTGTCTGTAAATGTGTCTGTACCTGTATCTGTGTCTGTGTCTGTGTCTATGTCTGCTTCTGTGTGGGTGTATCTGTTTCTGTCTCCGAGTCAGTGCCTGTGACTGAGTTTGTGTCTGTTCCTGTGTCTGTGTCTGTGTCCGTGTATGTGTCTTTATCTGAGTCTGTGTTTGTGTCCGTGTCTGTGACTTTGTCTGTGTCTGTGTCTGTGTCTGTGTGTGTCTGTCTGTGTCTGTGTCTGTGTCCGTGTCTGTGTATGTGTCTGTGTCTGTTTCTGTGTCTGTGTCTGTGCCTGTGCCTGTGTCTGTGTCTGTGTCTGTGTCTGTGTCTGTGTCTGTGTCTGTGTCTGTGTCTGTGTCTGCGTCTGTGTCTGTGTCTGTGACAGTGACTGAATTTGTGTCTGTTTCTGTGTGTCTGTCCTGTGTGTGTCTTTGCCTGTGTCTGTGTCTGTGCCTGTGCCTGTGACTGTGTCTGTGCCTGTGTCTGTGTCTTTGTCTGTGTCTGTGTCTGAGTCTGTGTCTGTGTCTGCGTCTGCGTCTGTGTCTGTGACAGTGCCTGTGACTGAATTTGTGTCTGTTTCTGTGTCTGTCTGTCCGTGTATGTGTCTTTGCCTGTGTCTGTGTCTGTGCCTGTGCCTGTGACTGTGTCTGTGTCTGTAAATGTGTCTGTACCTGTATCTGTGTCTGTGTCTGTGTCTATGTCTGCTTCTGTGTGGGTGTATCTGTTTCTGTCTCCGAGTCAGTGCCTGTGACTGAGTTTGTGTCTGTTCCTGTGTCTGTGTCTGTGTCCGTGTATGTGTCTTTATCTGAGTCTGTGTTTGTGTCGTGTCTGTGACTTTGTCTGTGTCTGTGTCTGTGTCTGTGTGTGTCTGTCTGTGTCTGTGTCTGTGTCCGAGTCTGTGTATGTGTCTGTGTCTGTTTCTGTGTCTGTCTGTCCTGTGCCTGTCTGTGTCTGTGTCTGTGTCTGTGTCTGTGTCTGTGTCTGTGTCTGTGTCTGTGTCTGTGTCTGTGTGTGTCTGTGACAGTGACTGAATTTGTGTCTGTTTCTATGTCTGTGTCTGTCCGTGTATGTGTCTTTGTCTGTGTCTGTGTCTGTGCCTGTGACTGTGTCTGTGTCTGTGTCTGTGTCTTTGTCTGTGTCTGTGTCTGAGTCTGTGTCTGTGTCTGCGTCTGCGTCTGTGTCTGTGACAGTGCCTGTGACTGAATTTGTGTCTGTTTCTGTGTCTGTCTGTCCGTGTATGTGTCTGTGTCTGTGTCTGTGCCTGTGCCTGTGACTGTGTCTGTGTCTGTGTCTGTGTCTTTGTCTGTCTGTGTCTGTGTCTGTGTCTGTTGTGTCTGAGTCTGTATCTGAGTCTGTTACCTTCGGGTGGAGCACCTGTCAGGTAGTTTTATTGCCTGGTTAATAAACAAATTACTGTACCTGTCTCTGTGTCTATGGCTGCTTCTGTGTGGTGTGTCTGTTTCTGTCCGAGTCTGTGTCTGTACCTGTGTCTGTGTCTGAGTCTTTGTATGTGTCTGTGTCGGTCTCTGTGCCTGTGTCTGTGTCTGTCCCCTTGTCTGTACCTGTATCTGTGTCTGTGTCTGTGTCTGTGTCTGTGTTCATGTCTGCTTCTGTGTGGGTGTATCTTTCTGTCTCCGAGTCAGTGCCTGTGACTAAGTTTGTGTCTGTTCCTGTGTCTGTGTCTGTGTCCGTGTATGTGTCTTTGTCTGAGTCTGTGTCTGTGTCTGTGTTTGTGTCTGTGTCTGTGTCTGTGTCAGTGTCTGTGTCTGAGTCTGTGTCTGTGCGTGTCTGTCTGTGTCTGTGTCTGTGTCTGTGCCTGTGTCTGTGCCTGTGCCTGTGTCTGTGTCTGTGTCTGTGTCAGTGTCTGTGTCTGTGTCTGTGTCTGTGTCTGTGTCTGTGTCTGTGTCTGTGTCTGTGTCTGTGTCTGTGTCTGTCTGTGTCTGTGTCTGTGTCTCTGTGTCTGTCTCTGTGTCTGTGTGTGTCTGTGTCTGTGTCTGTGTCTGTGCCTGTGTCTTCGTCTGTGTCTGTCTATGTCTGTATCTGTCTGTGACTCTGTCTGCGCCTGTGCGTGTGCTTGCGCCTGTGCCTGTGTCTTGGTCTGTATCTGAGCCTCTATCTGTGTCTGTGTCTGTATCCGTGTCTGTGTCTGTATCTGTATCTGTATCTGTATCTGTGCCTGTGTCTGTGTCTATGTATGTGTCTGTGTCTGTGTCTGTGACTATGTCTGTATCTGTCTGTGTTTGTCTGAGTCTGTCTGAGTCTATCTGTGTCTGTCTGTCTGTGTCTCTGTCTGTCTAGGAGCCTGTGCCAGTGTCTGTCTGTGTCTGTGTCTGAGTCTGTGTCTGTGACTGTGTCTGTGTCTGTGTCTGTGTCTGTGTCTGTTTGTGACTGCGTCTGCGTCTGTTTCTGTGTCTGTGTCTGTGTCTGTGTCAGTGTCTGTGTCTGTGTCTGTGTCTGTGTCTGTGTCTGTGTCTGTGTATGTGCCTGTGTCTGTGTCTGTGTCTGTGTCTCTGTCTGTGTCTGTGTCTGTGTCTGTGTCTGTGTGTCTGTGTGTGTCTGTGTCTGTATATGCTGCCTGTGTTTTATATTTGTGGCTGCCTGTGTGTGTGACTGTGCCTGCGTCTGTCTGTCTGTGTCTGTTCCTGTGTCTGTACCTGTATCTGTGTCTGTCTGTGTCTGTGTCTGTGTCTGTAAATGTGTCTGTACCTGTATCTGTGTCTGTGTCTGTGTCTATGTCTGCTTCTGTGGGTGTATCTGTTTCTGTCTGAGTCAGTGCCTGTGACTAAGTTTGTGTCTGTTCCTGTGTCTGTGTCTGTGTCCGTATGTGTCTTTGTCTGAGTCTGTGTCTGTGTCTGTGTTGTGTCTGTGTCTGTGTCTGTGTCAGTGTCTGTGTCTGAGTCTGTGTCTGTGCGTGTCTGTCTGTGTCTGTGTCTGTGTCTGTGCCTGTGTCTGTGCCTGTGCCTGTGTCTGTGTCTGTGTCTGTGTCAGTGTCTGTCTGTGTCTGTGTCTGTGTCTGTGTCTGTGTCTGTGTCTGTGTCTGTGTCTGTGTCTGTGTCTGTGTCTGTGTCTGTGTCTGTGTCTGTGTCTGTGTCTGTGTCTGTGTCTGTGTCTGTGTCTGTGTCTGTGTCTGTGTCTGTGCCTGTGTCTTCGTCTGTGTCTGTCTATGTCTGTATCTGTGTCTGTGACTCTGTCTGCGCCTGTGCGTGTGCTTGCGCCTGTGCCTGTGTCTTGGTCTGTGTCTGAGCCTCTGTCTGTGTCTGTGTCTGTGTCTGTATCCGTGTCTGTGTCTGTATCTGTATCTGTATCTGTATCTGTGCCTGTGTCTGTGTCTATGTATGTGTCTGTGTCTGTGTCTGTGACTATGTCTGTATCTGTCTGTGTTTGTCTGAGTCTGTCTGAGTCTATCTGTGTCTGTCTGTGTCTGTGTCTCTGTCTGTCTAGGAGCCTGTGCCAGTGTCTGTCTGTGTCTGTGTCTGAGTCTGTGTCTGTGACTGTGTCTGTGTCTGTGTCTGTGTCTGTGTCTGTTTGTGTCTGCGTCTGCGTCTGTTTCTGTGTCTGTGTCTGTGTCTGTGTCAGTGTCTGTGTCTGTATCTGTGTCTGTGTCTGTGTCTGTGTCTGTGTCTGTGTCTGTCTGTGTCTGTGTCTGTCTCTGTCTGTCTGTGTCTGTGTCTGTGTCTGTGTCTGTGTCTGTGTGTATCTGTGTCTGTGTCTGTCTGTATATGTGCCTGTGTTTATATTTGTGGCTGCCTGTGTGTGTGACTGTCCGTCTGTCTCTGTCTGTCTGTGTCCCTGTGTCTGTACCTGTATCTGTGTCTGTGTCTGTGTCTGTGTCTGTGTCTGTAAATGTGTCTGTACCTGTATCTGTGTCTGTGTCTGTGTCTATGTCTGCTGTGTGGGTGTATCTGTTTCTGTCTCGAGTCAGTGCCTGTGACTGAGTTTGTGTCTGTTCCTGTGTCTGTGTCTGTGTCCGTGTATGTGTCTTTATCTGAGTCTGTGTTTGTGTCCGTGTCTGTGACTTTGTCTGTGTCTGTGTCTGTGTCTGTGTGTGTCTGTCTGTGTCTGTGTCTTCCGTGTCTGTGTATGTCTGTGTCTGTTTCTGTGTCTGTGTCTGTGTCTGTGCCTGTGTCTGTGTCTGTGTCTGTGTCTGTGTCTGTGTCTGTGTCTGTGTCTGTGTCTGTGTCTGCGTCTGTGTCTGTGTCTGTGACAGTGACTGAATTTGTGTCTGTTTCTGTGTCTGTGTCTGTCCGTGTATGTGTCTTTGCCTGTGTCTGTGTCTGTGCCTGTGCCTGTGACTGTGTCTGTGTCTTTGTCTGTGTCTGTGTCTGAGTCTGTGTCTGTGTCTGCGTCTGTGTCTGTGTCTGTGACAGTGCCTGTGACTGAATTTGTGTCTGTTTCTGTGTCTGTCTGTCCGTGTATGTGTCTTTGCCTGTGTCTGTGTCTGTGCCTGTGCCTGTGACTGTGTCTGTGTCTGTAAATGTGCCTGTACCTGTATCTGTGTCTGTGTCTGTGTCTATGTCTGCTTCTGTGTGGGTGTATCTGTTTCTGTCTCCGAGTCAGTGCCTGTGACTGAGTTTGTGTCTGTTCCTGTGTCTGTGTCTGTGTCCGTGTATGTGTCTTTATCTGAGTCTGTGTTTGTGTCCGTGTCTGTGACTTTGTCTGTGTCTGTGTCTGTGTCTGTGTGTGTCTGTCTGTGTCTGTGTCTGTGTCTGTGTCTGTGTATGTGTCTGTGTCTGTGTCTGTGTCTGTGTCTGTGCCTGTGCCTGTGTCTGTGTCTGTGTCTGTGTCTGTGTCTGTGTCTGTGTCTGTGTCTGTGTCTGCGTCTGTGTCTGTGTCTGTGACAGTGACTGAATTTGTGTCTGTTTCTGTGTCTGTGTCTGTCCGTGTATGTGTCTTTGCCTGTGTCTGTGTCTGTGCCTGTGCCTGTACTGTGTCTGTCTGTGTCTGTGTCTTTGTCTGTGTCTGTGTCTGAGTCTGTGTCTGTGTCTGCGTCTGCGTCTGTGTCTGTGACAGTGCCTGTGACTGAATTTGTGTCTGCTTCTGTGTCTGTCTGTCCGTGTATGTGTCTTTGCCTGTGTCTGTGTCTGTGCCTGTGCCTGTGACTGTGTCTGTGTCTGTGTCTGTGTCTTTGTCTGTCTCTCTGTGTCTGTGTCTGTGTCTGCGGTTGTGTCTGAGTCTGTATCTGAGTCTGTACCTTACCTTCGGTGGAGCACCTGAATCAGGTAGTTTTATTGCCTGGTTAATAAACAAATTATACTGTACCTGTCTCTGTGTCTATGGCTGCTTCTGTGGGTGTGTCTGTTTCTGTCTGAGTCTGTGTCTGTACCTGTGTCTGTGTCTGAGTCTTTGTATGTGTCTGTGTCGGTCTCTGTGCCTGTGTCTGTGTCTGTCCCTTGTCTGTACCTGTATCTGTCTGTGTCTGTGTCTGTGTCTGTGTCTATGTCTGCTTCTGTGTAGGTGTATCTGTTTCTGTCCCCAGTCAGTGCCTGTGTCTGAGTTTGTGTCTGTTCCTGTGTCTGTGTCTGTGTCCGTGTATGTGTCTTTGTCTGAGTCTTTGTCTGTGTCTGTGTCTGTGTCAGTGTCTATGTCTGTGTCTGTGTCTGTGTCTGTGTCTGTGTCTGTGTCTGTGTCTGTGTCTGTGTCTGAGTCTGTGTCTGTGTGTGTCTGTCTGTGTCTGTGTCTGTGTCTGTATCTGTGTCTGTGTCTGTGTCTGTAGCTGTGTCTGTCTTCGTCTGTGTCTGTGTCTGTGTCTATGTCTGTATCTGTGTCTGTGCCTATGTCTGTGCCTGTACCTGTGCTTGCGCCTGTGCCAGTGCCTGTGCCTGTGTCTGTGTCAGAGTCTCTGTCTGCGTCTGTGTCTGTATCCGTGTCTGTGTCTGTATCTGTATCTGGATCTGCATCTGGATCTGGATCTGTATCTGTGTCTGAGTCTGTGTCTGTGTCTGTGTCTGTGTCTGGATCTCTGTCTGTGTCTGTGTCAGTGTGTGTACCTGTGTCTGTACCTGTGTCTGTACCTGTGTCTGTACCTGTGTCTGTACCTGTGTCTGTACCTGTGTCTGTACCTGTGTCTGTGTCTGTGTTCATGTCTGATTCTGTGTGGGTGTATGTTTCTGTCTCCGAGTCAGTGCCTGTGACTAAGTTTGTGTCTGTTCCTGTGTCTGTGTCTGTGTCCGTGTATGTGTCTTTGTCTGAGTCTGTGTCTGTGTCTGTGTTTGTGTCTGTGTCTGTGTCTGTGTCAGTGTCTGTGTCTGAGTCTGTGTCTGTGCGTGTCTGTCTGTGTCTGTGTCTGTGTCTGTGTCTGTGTCTGTGTCTGTGTCTGTGTCTGTGTCTGTGTCTGTGTCTGTGTCTGTGTCTGTGTCTGTGTCTGTGTCTGTGTCTGTGTCTGTGTCTGTGTCTGTGTCTGTGTCTGTGTCTGTGTCTGTGTCTGTGTCTGTGTCTGTGCCTGTGTCTTCGTCTGTGTCTGTCTATGTCTGTATCTGTGTCTGTGTCTCTGTCTGCGCCTGTGCGTGTGCTTGCGCCTGTGCCTGTGTCTTGGTCTGTGTCTGAGCCTCCGTCTGTGTCTGTGTCTGTGTCTGTATCCGTGTCTGTGTCTGTATCTGTATCTGTATCTGTATCTGTGCCTGTGTCTGTGTCTATGTATGTGTCTGTGTCTGTGTCTGTGACTATGTCTGTATCTGTCTGTGTTTGTCTGAGTCTGTCTGAGTCTGTCTGAGTCTATCTGTGTCTGTCTGTGTCTGTGTCTCTGTCTGTCTAGGAGCCTGTGCCAGTGTCTGTCTGTGTCTGTGTCTGAGTCTGTGTCTGTGACTGTGTCTGTGTCTGTGTCTGTGTCTGTTTGTGTCTGCGTCTGCGTCTGTTTCTGTCTCTGTGTCTGCGCCTGTGTCAGTGTCTGTGTCTGTGTCTGTGTCTGTGCCTGTGTCTGTGTCTGTGTCTGTGTCTCTGTCTGTGTCTGTGTCTGTGTCTGTGTCTGTGTGTATCTGTGTCTGTGTCTGTGTCTGTGTCTGTGCCTGTGTCTTCGTCTGTGTCTGTCTATGTCTGTATCTGTGTCTGTGACTCTGTCTGCGCCTGTGCGTGTGCTTGCGCCTGTGCCTGTGTCTTGGTCTGTGTCTGTGTCTGTGTCTGTATCCGTGTCTGTGTCTGTATCTGTATCTGTATCTGTATCTGTGCCTGTGCCTGTGTCTGTGTCTATGTATGTGTCTGTGTCTGTGTCTGTGACTATGTCTGTATCTGTCTGTGTTTGTCTGAGTCTGTCTGAGTCTATCTGTGTCTGTCTGTGTCTGCGTCTCTGTCTGTCTAGGAGCCTGTGCCAGTGTCTGTCTGTGTCTGTGTCTGAGTCTGTGTCTGTGACTGTGTCTGTGTCTGTGTCTGTGTCTGTTTGTGTCTGCGTCTGCGTCTGTTTCTGTGTCTGTGTCTGTGTCTGTGTCAGTGTCTGTGTCTGTGTCTGTGTCTGTGTCTGTGTCTGTGTCTGTGTCTGTGTCTGTGCCTGTGTCTGTGTCTGTGTCTGTGTCTCTGTCTGTGTCTGTGTCTGTGTCTGTGTCTGTGTCTGTGTCTGTGTGTATCTGTGTCTGTGTCTGTGTCTGTATATGTGTCTGTGTTTATATTTGTGGCTGCCTGTGTGTGTGACTGTGCCTGCGTCTGTCTCTGTCTGTGTCTGTGTCTGTGTCTGTGTCTGTAAATGTGTCTGTACCTGTATCTGTGTCTGTGTCTGTGTCTATGTCTGCTTCTGTGTGGGTGTATCTGTTTCTGTCTCCGAGTCAGTGCCTGTGACTGAGATTGTGTCTGTTCCTGTGTCTGTGTCCGTGTCCGTGTATGTGTCTTTATCTGAGTCTGTGTTTGTGTCCGTGTCTGTGACTTTGTCTGTGTCTGTGTCTGTGTCTGTGTCTGTGTGTGTCTGTCTGTGTCTGTGTCTGTGTCTGTGTCTGTGTCTGTGTATGTGTCTGTGTCTGTTTCTGTGTCTGTGTCTGTGTCTGTGTCTGTGTCTGTGTCTGTGCCTGTGCCTGTGTCTGTGTCTGTGTCTGTGTCTGTGTCTGTGTCTGTCTGTGTCTGCGTCTGTGTCTGTGTCTGTGACAGTGACTGAATTTGTGTCTGTTTCTGTGTCTGTGTCTGTCCGTGTATGTGTCTTTGCCTGTGTCTGTGTCTGTGCCTGTGCCTGTGACTGTGTCTGTGTCTGTGTCTGTGTCTTTGTCTGTGTCTGTGTCTGAGTCTGTGTCTGTGTCTGCGTCTGTGTCTGTGTCTGTGACAGTGCCTGTGACTGAATTTGTGTCTGTTTCTGTGTCTGTCTGTCCGTGTATGTGTCTTTGCCTGTGTCTGTGTCTGTGCCTGTGCCTGTGACTGTGTCTGTGTCTGTGTCTTTGTATGTCTCTGTGTCTGTGTCTGTGTCTGCGTCTGTGTCTGAGTCTGTATCTGTGTCTGTACCTTACCTTCGGGTGGAGCACCTGAATCAGGTAGTTTTATTGCCTGGTTAATAAACAAATTATACTGTACCTGTCTCTGTGTCTATGGCTGCTTCTGTGTGGGTGTGTCTGTTTCTGTCTCCGAGTCTGTGTCTGTACCTGTGTCTGTGTCTGAGTCTTTGTATGTGTCTGTGTCGGTCTCTGTGCCTGTGTCTGTGTCTGTGTCTTTGTCTGTCTCTGTGTCTGTGTCTGTGTCTGCGTCTGTGTCTGAGTCTGTATCTGAGTCTGTACCTTACCTTCGGGTGGAGCACCTGAATCAGGTAGTTTTATTGCCTGGTTAATAAACAAATTATACTGTACCTGTCTCTGTGTCTATGGCTGCTTCTGTGTGGGTGTGTCTGTTTCTGTCTCCGAGTCTGTGTCTGTACCTGTGTCTGTGTCTGAGTCTTTGTATGTGTCTGTGTCGGTCTCTGTGCCTGTGTCTGTGTCTGTCCCCGTGTCTGTACCTGTATCTGTATCTGTGTCTGTGACTGTGACTGTACCTGTGGCTGTACCTGTATCTGTGTCTGTGTCTGTGTCTGTGTCTATGTCTGCTTCTGTGTAGGTGTATCTGTTTCTGTCCCCGAGTCAGTGCCTGTGACTGAGTTTGTGTCTGTTCCTGTGTCTGTGTCTGTGTCCGTGTATGTGTCTTTGTCTGAGTCTGTGTCTGTGTCTGTGTCTGTGTCAGTGTCTATGTCTGTGTCTGTGTCTGTGTCTGTGTCTGTGTCTGTGTCTGTGTCTGTGTCTGAGTCTGTGTCTGTGTGTGTCTGTCTGTGTCTGTGTCTGTGTCTGTATCTGTGTCTGTGTCTGTGTCTGTGTCTGTGTCTTCGTCTGTGTCTGTGTCTGTGTCTATGTCTGTATCTGTGTCTGTGACTATGTCTGTGCCTGTACCTGTGCTTGCGCCTGTGCCAGTGCCTGTGCCTGTGTCTGTGTCTGAGTCTCTGTCTGTGTCTGTGTCTGTATCCGTGTCTGTGTCTGTATCTGTATCTGGATCTGTATCTGGATCTGGATCTGTATCTGTGTCTGAGTCTGTGTCTGTGTCTGTGTCTGTGTCTGGATCTCTGTCTGTGTCTGTGTCAGTGTGTGTACCTGTGTCTGTACCTGTGTCTGTACCTGTGTCTGTACCTGTGTCTGTACCTGTGTCTGTACCTGTGTCTGTACCTGTGTCTGTACCTGTGTCTGTGTCTGTGTTCATGTCTGATTCTGTGTGGGTGTATGTTTCTGTCTCCGAGTCAGTGCCTGTGACTAAGTTTGTGTCTGTTCCTGTGTCTGTGTCTGTGTCCGTGTATGTGTCTTTGTCTGAGTCTGTGTCTGTGTCTGTGTTTGTGTCTGTGTCTGTGTCTGTGTCAGTGTCTGTGTCTGAGTCTGTGTCTGTCGTGTCTGTCTGTGTCTGTGTCTGTGTCTGTGTCTGTGTCTGTGTCTGTGTCTGTGTCTGTGTCTGTGTCTGTGTGTGTGTGTCTGTGTCTGTGTCTGTGTCTGTGTCTGTGTCTGTGTCTGTGTCTGTGTCTGTGTCTGTGTCTGTGTCTGTGTCTGTGTCTGTCTGTGTCTGTCTGTGTCTGTGTCTGTGTCTGTGTCTGTGCCTGTGTCTTCGTCTGTGTCTGTCTATGTCTGTATCTGTGTCTGTGTCTCTGTCTGCGCCTGTCGTGTGCTTGCGCCTGTGCCTGTGTCTTGGTCTGTGTCTGAGCCTCCGTCTGTGTCTGTGTCTGTGTCTGTATCCTGTGTCTGTGTCTGTATCTGTATCTGTATCTGCCTGTGTCTGTGTCTATGTATGTGTCTGTGTCTGTGTCTGTGACTATGTCTGTGTATCTGTCTGTTTGTCTGAGTCTGTCTGAGTCTTTCTGAGTCTATCTGTGTCTGTCTGTGTCTGTGTCTCTGTCTGTCTAGGAGCCTGTGCCAGTGTCTGTCTGTGTCTGTGTCTGAGTCTGTGTCTGTGACTGTGTCTGTGTCTGTGTCTGTGTCTGTTTCTGTCTCTGTGTCTGCGCCTGTGTCAGTGTCTGTGTCTGTGTCTGTGTCTGTGTCTGCCTGTGTCTGTGTCTGTGTCTGTGTCTCTGTCTGTGTCTGTGTCTGTGTCTGTGTCTGTGTCTGTGTGTATCTGTGTCTGTGTCTGTGTCTGTGTCTGTGCCTGTGTCTTCGTCTGTGTCTGTCTATGTCTGTATCTGTGTCTGTGACTCTGTCTGCGCCTGTGCGTGTGCTTGCGCCTGTGCCTGTGTCTTGGTCTGTGTCTGTGTCTGTGTCTCTGTATCCGTGTCTGTGTCTGTATCTGTATCTGTATCTGTGTATCTGTGCCTGTGCCTGTCTGTGTCTATGTATGTGTCTGTGTCTGTGTCTGTGACTATGTCTGTATCTGTCTGTGCTTGTCTGTGTCTGTCTGAGTCTATCTGTGTCTGTCTGTGTCTGCGTCTGTCTGTCTAGGAGCCTGTGCCTGTGTCTGTCTGTGTCTGTGTCTGAGTCTGTGTCTGTGACTGTGTCTGTGTCTGTGTCTGTGTCTGTTTGTGTCTGCGTCTGTCTGTTTCTGTGTCTGTGTCTGTGTCTGTGTCAGTGTCTGTCTGTGTCTGTGTCTGTGTCTGTGTCTGTGTCTGTGTCTGTGTCTGTGTCTGCCTGTGTCTGTGTCTGTGTCTGTCTCTGTCTGTGTCTGTGTCTGTGTCTGTGTCTGTGTCTGTGTGTATCTGTGTCTGTGTCTGTGTCTATATGTGTCTGTGTTTATATTTGTGGCTGCCTGTGTGTGTGACTGTCTGCGTCTGTCTCTGTCTGTGTCTGTGTCCCTGTGTCTGTACCTGTATCTGTGTCTGTGTGTGTCTGTGTCTGTGTCTGTGTCTGTGTCTGTAAATGTGTCTGTACCTGTATCTGTGTCTGTGTCTGTGTCTGTGTGTGGGTGTATCTGTTTCTGTCTGAGTCAGTGCCTGTGTGATTGTGTCTGTTCCTGTGTCTGTGTCTGTGTCCGTGTGTCTGTCTTTATCTGAGTCTGTGTTTGTGTCCGTGTCTGTGACTTTGTCTGTGTCTGTGTCTGTGTCTGTGTGTCTGTCTGTGTCTGTGTCTGTGTCTGTGTATGTGTCTGTGTCTGTGTCTGTGTCTGTGTCTGTGTCTGTGTCTGTGTCTGTGTCTGTCTGTGTCTGTGTCTGTGTCTGTGTCTGTGTCTATCTGTGTCTGTGTCTGTCTGTGTCTGTGTCTGTGACAGTGACTGAATTTGTGTCTGTTTCTGTGTCTGTGTCTGTCCGTGTATGTGTCTTTGCCTGTGTCTGTGTCTGTGCCTGTGCCTGTGACTGTGTCTGTGTCTGTGTCTGTGTCTTTGTCTGTGTCTGTGTCTGAGTCTGTGTCTGTCTGTGTCTGTCTGTCTGTGTCTGTGACAGTCCTGTGACTGAATTTGTGTCTGTTTCTGTGTCTGTCTGTCCGTGTATGTGTCTTTGCCTGTGTCTGTGTCTGTGCCTGTGCCTGTGACTGTGTCTGTGTCTGTGTCTGTGTCTGTGTCTTTGTATGTCTCTGTGTCTGTGTCTGCGTCTGTGTCTGAGTCTGTATCTGTGTCTGTACCTTACCTTCGGGTGGAGCACCTGAATCAGGTAGTTTTATTGCCTGGTTAATAAACAAATTATACTGTACCTGTCTCTGTGTCTATGGCTGCTTCTGTGTGGGTGTGTCTGTTTCTGTCTCCGAGTCTGTGTCTGTACCTGTGTCTGTGTCTGAGTCTTTGTATGTGTCTGTGTCGGTCTCTGTGCCTGTGTCTGTGTCTGTCCCCGTGTCTGTACCTGTATCTTTGTCTGTGTCTGTGACTGTGACTGTACCTGTGACTGTACCTGTATCTGTGTCTGTGTCTGTGTCTGGTTCTATGTCTGCTTCTGTGTAGGTGTATCTGTTTCTGTCCCCGAGTCAGTGCCTGTGACTGAGTTTGTGTCTGTTCCTGTGTCTGTGTCTGTGTCCGTGTATGTGTCTTTGTCTGAGTCTGTGTCTGTGTCTGTGTCTGTGTCAGTGTCTATGTCTGTGTCTGTGTCTGTGTCTGTGTCTGTGTCTGTGTCTGTGTCTGAGTCTGTGTCTGTGTCTATGTCTGTGTCTGTCTGTGTGTCTGTGTCTGTGTCTGTCTATGTCTGTATCTGTGTCTGTGACTATCTGTGCCTGTACCTGTGCTTGCGCCTGTGCCAGTGCCTGTGCCTGTGTCTGTGTCTGAGTCTCTGTCTGTGTCTGTGTCTGTGTCTCTGTCTGTGTCTGTGTCTGTGTCTGTGTCTGTGTCTGTGTCTGTGTGTATCTGTGTCTGTGTCTGTGTCTGTATATGTGTCTGTGTTTATATTTGTGGCTGCCTGTGTGTGTGACTGTGCCTGCGTCTGTCTCTGTCTGTGTCTGTGTCTGTCCCTGTGTCTGTACCTGTATCTGTGTCTGTGTCTGTGTCTGTGTCTGTAAATGTGTCTGTACCTGTATCTGTGTCTGTGTCTGTGTCTATGTCTGCTTCTGTGTGGGTGTATCTGTTTCTGTCTCCGAGTCAGTGCCTGTGACTGAGATTGTGTCTGTTCCTGTGTCTGTGTCTGTGTCCGTGTATGTGTCTTTATCTGAGTCTGTGTTTGTGTCCGTGTCTGTGACTTTGTCTGTGTCTGTGTCTGTGTCTGTGTGTGTCTGTCTGTGTCTGTGTCTGTGTCTGTGTCTGTGTATGTGTCTGTGTCTGTTTCTGTGTCTGTGTCTGTGTCTGTGTCTGTGTCTGTGTCTGTGCCTGTGCCTGTGTCTGTGTCTGTGTCTGTGTCTGTGTCTGTGTCTGTGTCTGTGTCTGCGTCTGTGTCTGTGTCTGTGACAGTGACTGAATTTGTGTCTGTTTCTGTGTCTGTGTCTGTCCGTGTATGTGTCTTTGCCTGTGTGTCTGTGCCTGTGCCTGTGACTGTGTCTGTGTCTGTGTCTGTGTCTTTGTCTGTGTCTGTGTCTGAGTCTGTGTCTGTGTCTCGTCTGTGTCTGTGTCTGTGACAGTGCCTGTGACTGAATGTGTCTGTTTCTGTGTCTGTCTGTCCGTGTATGTGTCTTTGCCTGTGTCTGTGTCTGTGCCTGTGCCTGTGACTGTGTCTGTGTCTGTCTGTGTCTTTGTATGTCTCTGAGTCTGTGTCTGTGTCTGCGTCTGTGTCTGAGTCTGTATCTGTGTCTGTACCTTACCTTCGGGTGGAGAACCCGAATCAGGTAGTTTTATTGCCTGGTTAATAAACAAATTATACTGTACCTGTCTCTGTGTCTATGGCTGCTTCTGTGTGGGTGTGTCTGTTTCTGTCTCCGAGTCTGTGTCTGTACCTGTGTCTGTGTCTGAGTCTTTGTATGTGTCTGTGTCGGTCTCTGTGCCTGTGTCTGTGTCTGTCCCCGTGTCTGTACCTGTATCTTTGTCTGTGTCTGTGACTGTGACTGTACCTGTGACTGTACCTGTATCTGTGTCTGTGTCTGTGTCTGGTTCTATGTCTGCTTCTGTGTAGGTGTATCTGTTTCTGTCCCCGAGTCAGTGCCTGTGACTGAGTTTGTGTCTGTTCCTGTGTCTGTGTCTGTGTCCGTGTATGTGTCTTTGTCTGAGTCTGTGTCTGTGTCTGTGTCTGTGTCAGTGTCTATGTCTGTGTCTGTCTGTGTCTGTGTCTGTGTCTGTGTCTGTGTCTGAGTCTGTGTCTGTGTCTGTGTCTGTGTCTGTGTCTGTCTTCGTCTGTGTCTGTGTCTGTGTCTATGTCTATCTGTGTCTGTGACTATGTCTGTGCCTGTACCTGTCTTGCCTGTGCCAGTGCCTGTGCCTGTGTCTGAGTCTGTGTCTGTGTCTGTGTCTGTGTCTGTGTCTGTGTCTGTGTCTGTGTCTGTGTCTGTGTATGTCTGTGTCTGTGTGTGTGTGTGTGTGTGTGTGTGTGTGTGTGTGTGTGTCTGTGTCTGTGTCTGTGTCTGTGCCTGTGTCTGTGTCTGTGTCTGTGTCTGTGTCTGTGTCTGTGTCTATGTCTGCTTCTGTGTGGGTGTATCTGTTTCCGTCTCCGAGTCAGTGCCTATGACTGAGTTTGTGTCTGTTCCTGTGTCTGTGTCTGTGTCCGCGTATGTGTCTTTGTCTGAGTCTGTGTCTGTGTCAATGTCTGTTTCTGTGGCTTTGTCTGTGTCTGTGTCTGTGTCTGTGTCTGTGTGTCTGTGTCTGTGTCTGAGTCTGTGTATGTGTGTGTCTGTCTGTGTCTGTGACTGTGTCTGTGTCTGTGGCTGTATCTGTGTCTGTGTCTGTGTCAGTGTCTGTGTCTGTGTCTGAGTCTGTGTCTATGTGCGTCTGTCTGTGTCTGTGTCTGTGCCTGTGTCTGTGTCTGTGTCTGTCTGTCTGTGTCTGTGTCTGTGTCTGTGTCTGTGCCTGTGTCTGTGTCTGTCTGTGTCTGTGTCTGCGTCTGTGTCTGTATCTGTGCCTATGTCTGTGTCTATGTATGTCTGTGTCTGTGTCTGTGACTATGTCTGTATCTGTCTGTGTTTGTCTGAGTCTGTCTGAGTCTATCTGTGTCTGTCTGTCTGTGTCTCTGTCTGTCTAGGAGCCTGTGCCAGTGTCTGTCTGTGTCTGTGTCTGAGTCTGTGTCTGTGACTGTGTCTGTGTCTGTGTCTGTGTCTGTGTCTGTTTGTGTCTGCGTCTGCGTCTGTTTCTGTGTCTGTGTCTGCGTCTGTGTCAGTGTCTGTGTCTGTGTCTGTGTCTGTGTCTGTGTCTGTGTCTGTGCCTGTGTCTGTGTCTGTGTCTGTGTCTCTGTCTGTGTCTGTGTCTGTGTCTGTGTCTGTGTCTGTGTGTATCTGTGTCTGTGTCTGTGTCTGTATATGTGCCTGTTGGTTTTGTTCTGTGTCTGTGCCTGTGTCTGTGTCTGTGTCTGTGTCTGTGTCTGTGTCTGTGTCTGTGTCTGTGTCTGTGTCTGTGTCTGTGTCTGTGGCTGTGTCTGTGTCTGTGTCTGTGTCTGTGTCTGTGTCTGTGTCTGCGTCTGTGTCTGTTTCTGTGTCTGTGTCTGTGTCTGTGTCTGTGTCTGTGTCTGTGTCTGTGCCTGTCTGTGTCTGTGTCTGTGTCTGTGTCTGTGCCTGTGCCTGTGTCTGTGTCTGTGTCTGTGTCTGTGTCGGTGTTTGTGTCTGTGTCTGTGTCTGTGTCTGTTTCTGTGTCTGTGTCTGTGCCTGTGTCTGTGTCTGTACCTGTCTGTGTATGTGTCTGTGTCTGTGTCTGTGTCTGTCTGTGTCTGTGTCTGTGTCTGTGTCTGTGTCTATGTCTGTATCTGTCTGTGTTTGTCTGAGTCTGTCTGAGTCTATCTGTGTCTGTCTGTGTCTGTGTCTCTGTCTGTCTAAGTGTCTGTGCCTGTGCCTGTGTCTGTGTCTGAGTCTGTGTCTGTGTGTATCTGTCTGTGTCTGTGTCTGTGTCTGTGTCAGCGTCTGTGTCTGTGTCTGTGTCAGTGTCTGTGTCTGTGTCTGTGTCTGTGTCTGTGTCTGTGTCTGTGTCTGTGTCTGTGTCTGTGTCTGTGTCTGTGTCTGTGTCTGTGTCGGTGTTTGTGTCTGTGTCTGTGTCTGTGTCTGTTTCCGTGTCTGTGTCTGTGTCTGTGTCTGTGTCTGTGTCTGTACCTGTCTGTGTTTGTGTCTGTGTCTGTGTCTGTGTCTGTGTCTGTGTCTGTGTCTGTGTCTGTGTCTGTGTCTGTGTCTGTGTCTGTGTCTGTGTCTGTGTCTGTGTCTGTGTCTGTGTCTGTGTCTGTGTCTGTGTCTGTGTCAGTGCCTGTGACTGGGTTTGTGTCTGTTCCTGTGTCTGTTTCTGTGTCCGTGTATGTGTCTTTGTCTGAGTCTGTGTCTGTGTCTCTGTCTGTGGCTTTGTCTGTGTCTGTGTCTGTGTCTGTGTCAGTGTCAGTGTCTGTGTCTGTGTCTGAGTCTGTGTCTGTGTGTGTCTGTCTGTGTCTGTGTCTGTGTCTGTGGCTTTGTCTGTGTCTGTGTCTGTGTCTGTGTCTGTGTCTGTGTCAGTGTCTGTGTCTGTGTCTGAGTCTGTGTCTGTGCCTGTGCCTGTGTCTGTGTCTGTGTCTGTGTCTGTGTCTGTGTCTGTGTCTGTGTCTGTGTCTGTCTGTGTCTGTGTCTGTGGCTGTGTCTGTGTCAGTGTCTGTGTCAGTGTCTGTGTCTGTGTCTATGTGTCTGTCTGTCTGTGTCTGTGTCTGTGCCTGTGCCTGTGTCTGTGTCTGTGTCTGAGTCTGTGTCTGTGTCTGTGCCTGTCTCTGTGTCTGTGTCTGTGTCTGTGCCTGTGTCTGTGTCTGTGTCTGTGTCTGTGTCTGTGTCTGTGTCTGTGTCTGTGTCTGTGTCTGTGTCTGTGTCTGTGTCTGTGTCAGTGCCAGTAACTGGGTTTGTGTCTGTTCCTGTGTCTGTGTCTCTGTCCGTATATGTGTCTTTGTCTGAGTCTGTGTCTGTGTCTGTGTCTGTGTCTGTGGCTTTGTCTGTGTCTGTGTCTGTGTCAGTGTTTGTGTCTGTGTCTGAGTCTGTGTCTGTGCGTGTCTGTCTGTGTCTGTGTGTGTGTCTGTGTCTGTGTCTGTGTCTGTGTCTGTGGCTGTGCCTGTGTCTGTGTCTGTGTCAGTATCTGTGTCTGAGTCTGAGTCTGTGTCTGTGTGTGTGTCTGTCTGTGTCTGTGTCTGTGTCTGTGCCTGTGTCTGTGTCTGTGTCAGTGTCTGTGTCTGTGTCGTGTCTGTGTCTGTGT
>JARFJB010000974.1:925000-1025000 GCA_036346205.1 Vesta saturnalis
GTCGTGTCTGTCTGCGTCTGCGTTCGTTTCTGTGTCTGTGTCTGTGTCGTGTCTGTGTCTGTATCTGTGTCTGTGTCTGGGTCTGTGTCTGTGTATGTGTCTGTGTCTGTGTCTGTGTCTGGGTCGTGTCTGTGTCTGGTCTGTGTCTCGTGTCGTGTCTGTGTCTGTGTCTGTGTCTGTGCCTGTGTCTGTGTCTGTGTCTGTGTCTGTGTCTGTGTCGGTGTTTGTATCTGTGTCTGTGTCTGTTTCTGTGTCTGTGTCTGTGTCTGTGTCTGTGTCTGTGCTGTGCCTGTCTGTGTATGTGTCTGTGTCTGTGTCTGTGTCTGTGTCTGTGTCTGTGCCTGTGTCTGTATCCGTGTCTGTGTCTGTTTCTGTATGTGTATCTGTATCTGTATCTGTATCTGTGTCTGTGTCAGTGTCTATGTGTGTGTCTGTGTCTGTGTCTGTGTCTGTGGCTATGTCTGTACCTGTCTGTGTTTGTCTGGGTCTGTCTGAGTCTATCTGTGTTTGTCTGTGTCTGTGTCTGTCTGTCTAAGTGTCTGTGCCTGTGCCTGTGTCTGTGTCTGTGTCTGTGTCTGTGTCTGTGCGTGTCTGCCTGTGTCTGTGTCTGTGTGTGTCTGTGTCTGTGTCTGTGTCTGTGGCTGTGCCTGTGTCTGTGTCTGTGTCAGTATCTGTGTCTGTGTCTGAGTCTGTGTCTGTGTGTGTCTGTCTGTGTCTGTGTCTGTGTCTGTGCCTGTATCTGTGTCTGTGTCTGTGTCTGTGTCTGTGTCTGTGTCTGTGTCTGTGTCTGTGTCTGTGTCTGTGTCTGTGTCTGTGTCTGTGTCTGTGCCTGTGTCTGTGCCTGTGTCTGTGTCTGTGTCTGTGTCGGTGTTTGTGTCTGTGTCTGTGCCTGTGTCTGTTTCTGTGTCTGTGTCTGTGTCTGTGTCTGTGTCTGTGTCTGTGTCTGTGTCTGTGCCTGTCTGTGTATGTGTCTGTGTCTGTGTCTGTGTCTGTGTCTGTGTCTGTGTCTGTGCCTGTGTCTGTGTCTGTGTCTGAGTCTCTGTCTGTGTCTGTATCCGTGTCTGTGTCTGTATCTGTATGTGTATCTGTATCTGTATCTGTATCTGTGTCTGTGTCTGTGTCTATGTGTGTGTCTGTGTCTGTGTCTGTGTCTGTGACTATGTCTGTATCTGTTTGTGTTTGTCTGAGTCTGTCTGAGTCTATCTGTGTTTGTCTGTGTCTGTGTCTCTGTCTGTCTAAGTGTCTGTGCCTGTGCCTGTGTCTGTGTCTGTGTCTGTGTCTGTGTCTGTGTCTGTGTCTGTGTCTGTGTCTGTGTCTGTGTCTGTGTCTGTGTCTGTGTCTGTGTCTGTGTGTGTCTGTCTGTGTCTGTGTCTGTGTCTGTGTCTGTGTCTGTGTCTGTGTCTGTGTCTGTGTCTGTGTCTGTCTGTCTGTGTCTGTGTCTGTGTCTGTGTCTGTGTCTGTGTCTGTCTGTGTCTGTGTCTGTGTCTATATCTGTATCTGTGTATGTGTCTGTGTCTGTGTCTGTGTCTGTGTATGTGTCTGTGTTTGTATCTGTGGCTGCCTGTGTGTGACTGTGCCTGTGTCTTCTTCTGTGTCTGCGTCTGTGTCTGTGTTTGTGTCTGTGTCTGTGTTTGTGTCTTGTCTGTGTCTGTGTCTGTGTCTGTGTGTGTGTCTGGGTCTGCGTCTGTGTCTGAGTCTGTATCTGTGTCTGTACCTGTCTCTGTGTCTACTGCTGCTTCTGTGTGGGGGTTTTTGTTTCTGTCTCCGAGTCTGTGTCTGTACCTGTGGCCGTGTCTGTGTCTGTGTCTGTGTCTGTGTCTGCGTCTATGTCTGTGTCTGTGTCTGTCTGCGTCTGCGTTCGTTTCTGTGTCTGTGTCTGTGTCTGTGTCTGTGTCTGTATCTGTGTCTGTGTCTGGGTCTGTGTCTGTGTATGTGTCTGTGTCTGTGTCTGTGTCTGGGTCGGTGTTTGTGTCTGTGTCTGTGTCTGTTTCTGTGTCTGTGTCTGTGTCTGTGTCTGTGTCTGTGTCTGTGCCTGTCTGTGTATGTGTCTGTGTCTGTGTCTGTGTCTGTGTCTGTGTCTGTGTCTGTGTCTGTGTCTGTGTCTGTGTCTGTGTCTGTGTCTGTGTCTGTGTCTGTGTCTGTGTCTGTGTCTGTGTCTGTGTCTGTGCCTGTGTCTGTGTCTGTGTCTGAGTCTCTGTCTGTGTCTGTATCCGTGTCTGTGTCTGTTTCTGTACGTGTATCTGTATCTGTATCTGTATCTGTGTCTGTGTCTGTGTCTGTGTGTCTGTGTCTGTGTCTGTGTCTGTGTCTGTGACTATGTCTGTATCTGTCTGTGTTTGTCTGAGTCTGTCTGAGTCTATCTGTGTCTGTCTGTGTCTGTGTCTCTGTCTGTCTAAGTGTCTGTGCCTGTGCCTGTGTCTGTGTCTGTGTCTGTGTCTGTGTCTGTGTCTGTGTCTGTGTCTGTGTCTGTGTCTGTGTCTGTGTCTGTGTCTGTGTCTGTGTGTCTGTCTGTGTCTGTGTCTGTGTCTGTGTCTGTGTCTGTGTCTGTGTCTGTGTCTGTGTCTGTGTCTGTGTCTGCGTCTGTGTCTGTTTCTGTGTCTGTGTCTGTGTCTGTGTCTGTGTCTATGTGTGTCTGTCTGTGTCTGTGTCTGTGTCTGTGCCTGTGCCTGTGTCTGTGTCTGTGTCTGAGTCTGTGTCTGTGTCTGTGTCTGTGCCTGTGTCTGTGTCTGTGTCTGTGTCTGTGTCTGTGTCTGTGTCTGTGTCTGTGTCTGTGTCTGTGTCTGTGTCTGTGTCTGTGTCTGTGTCTGTGTCAGTGCCTGTAACTGGGTTTGTGTCTGTTCCTGTGTCTGTCTCTGTCCGTGTATGTGTCTTTGTCTGAGTCTGTGTCTGTGTCTGTGTCTGTGGCTTTGTCTGTGTCTGTGTCTGTGTCAGTGTCTGTGCCTGTGTCTGAGTCTGTGTCTGTGCGTGTCTGTCTGTGTCTGTGTCTGTGTGTGTGTCTGTGTCTGTGTCTGTGTCTGTGTCTGTGGCTGTGCCTGTGTCTGTGTCTGTGTCAGTATCTGTGTCTGTGTCTGTGTCTGTGTCTGTGTCTGTGTGTGTCTGTCTGTGTCTGTGTCTGTGCCTGTGTCTGTGTCTGTGTCTGTGTCTGTGTCTGTGTCTGTGCCTATGTCTGTGCCTGTGTCTGTGTCTGTGTCTGTGTCGGTGTTTGTGTCTGTGTCTGTGTCTGTGTCTGTTTCTGTGTCTGTGTCTGTGTCTGTGCCTGTGTCTGTGTCTGTGTCTGTGCCTGTCTGTGTATGTGTCTGTGTCTGTGTCTGTGTCTGTGTCTGTGTCTGTGTCTGTGCCTGTGTCTGTGTCTGTGTCTGAGTCTCTGTCTGTGTCTGTATCCGTGTCTGTGTCTGTTTCTGTATGTGTATATGTATCTGTATCTGTATCTGTGTCTGTGTCTGTGTCTATGTGTGTGTCTGTGTCTGTGTCTGTGTCTGTGACTGTCTGTATCTGTCTGTGTTTGTCTGAGTCTGTCTGAGTCTATCTGTGTTTGTCTGTGTCTGTGTCTCTGTCTGTCTAAGTGTCTGTGCCTGTGTCTGTGCCTGTGTCTGTGTCTGTGTCTGTGTCTGTGTCTGTGTCTGTGTCTGTGTCTGTGTCTGTGTCTGTGTCTGTGTCTGCGTCTGTGTCTGTTTCTGTGTCTGTGTCTGTGTCTGTGTCTGTGTCTGTGTCTGTGTCTGTCTGTGTCTGTGTCTGTGTCTATATCTGTATCTGTGTATGTGTCTGTGTCTGTGTCTGTGTCTGTGTATGTGTCTGTGTTTGTATCTGTGGCTGCCTGTGTGTGACTGTGCCTGTGTCTTCTTCTGTGTCTGCGTCTGTGTCTGTGTCTGTGTCTGTGTCTGTGTCTGTGTCTGTGTCTGTGTCTGTGTCTGTGTCTGTGTCTTGTCTGTGTCTGTGTCTGTGTGTGTGTGTGTGTCTGGGTCTGCGTCTGTGTCTGAGTCTGTATCTGTGTCTGTACCTGTCTCTGTGTCTACGGCTGCTTCTGTGTGGGGGTTTCTGTTTCTGTCTCCGAGTCTGTGTCTGTACCTGTGGCTGTGTCTGTGTCTGTGTCTGTGTCTGTGTCTGTGTCTGTGTCTATGTCTGTGTCTGTGTCTGTCTGCGTCTGCGTTTGTTTCTGTGTCTGTGCCTGTGTCTGTGTCTGTGTCTGTGTCTGTGTCTGTGTCTGTGTCTGGGTCTGTGTCTGTGTATGTGTCTGTGTTTATATCTGTGGCTGCCTGTGTGTGTGACTGTGCCTGTGTCTTCTTCTGTGTCTGTGTCTGTGTCTGGGTCTTTGTCTGTGTCTGCGGCTGTGCTTGTGTCTGTGTCTGTGTCAGTGTCTGTGTCTGTGTCTGAGTCTGTGTCTGTGTGTGTCTGTCTGTGTCTGTGTCTGTGTCTGTGTCTGTGTCAGTGTCTGTGTCTGTGCTTGTGCCTGTGCCTGTGTCGGTGCCTGTGTCTGTGTCTGTGTCGGTGTTTGTGTCTGTGTCTGTGTCTGTGTCTGTGTCTGTGTCTGTGCCTGTGTATGTGTCTGTGTCTGTGTCTGTGTCTGTGTCTGTGTCTGTGTCTGTGTCTGTGTCTGTGTCTGTGTCTGTGTCTGCGTCTGTGTGTGTCTGTATCTGTGTCTGTGCCTGTGCCTGTGCTTGCGCCTGTTCCTGTGTCTGTGTCTGTGTGTGAGTCTCTGTCTGTGTCTGTATCCGTGTCTGTCTCTGTTTCTGTATCTGTATCTGTATCTGTATCTGTATCTGTGTCTGTGTCTGTGTCTATGTATGTGTCTGTGTCTGTGTCTGTGTCCGTGTCTGTGACTATGTCTGTATCTGTCTGTGTTTGTCTGAGTCTGTCTGAGTCTATCTGAGTCTGTCTGTGTCGCTGTCTGTCTAAGCACAAATACATTATTGAAGGTAGAATACATGCAAGCAACGATCTTCGGAACACAGCTGAAACTACCGAGTTTAAAGTGTGGTATACTCCATTTGATTTCATTACGGTGATTATTGTACGGAGCCCAGTATTACCAACTTTAATTAGGGCTGGATCAGAGTAGAACTATAGTTCGATTCGTTTACTAGCCGAACTGGGCCATTTTAAAACCGAACCCAACCTTCACCCATTCAGCTCGTTTTAGCTCAAAAATTCATTTTTGAAAAGAGTGTCAAACTTATTCTTCTCAAGCGGTAAAGATCAAATCAAAACAATACTAATTAACTAATAAATTATAATAAAGGTTTTCTGGGTTGCTCAATTTTTTAATACACCTTATTAATCATACTGCTGTGTATTTCCTAATGACCGTCCCTTGTACAAAGTTGTTTGTTCTTACCTTTTAGTTAGGAAAATTATTTAATACCGCTGGTGGCGTTAGTATGGGAACAGTTTTTGGTCAATCTACTCAGGAAGGCTCACATAAGTGCTGCGACAGTAAGAAGTTTATCTATAACATCGTCAAATTAATTCGCGATGTGAATCGAACATTCCTAAGTTAAGTCAATCAAAACTTTGTATTTCCCTAGATAGTAATCCAATGCCTGTTTATGATTATTACAGGCAAAACTTATAACTCGGCTAATAATACGGTGAATTCTCATATTTGACTATCCCATGGAATTAGATTGGCGGATTACCTTTGGTATCAATCATGTCTAGTTTAAATATTGATAGGTGCTGACGTATATCCACTTATTCTTCAGTACAAACGTTTTTCGCCACATTTGGATCAAGTTATAGAATAATTTTGGAATACTGAGGAAGTAATTTCTAAACCTTTAGTCGTTCCTGTAAGGAACTTGCCGAATTCTCCTTCAAGGAATGAAGAAGAAAATTCTGGTCGTTTTAGTGCTGCGTTCCTAGTCAAGGTTGCCGATGTTACTTTCGAAGCTTCCACTGATAATCCAAATCGCGGCCTTCTCTTGTCAGAAGAACACCTCGTACTACAATTGTGCTTCAATTCTTTGACGGAAGTGACTACAGACCTTATCGATAATACTTGCTATTACTTTTCGTATCATGGTGTCTCAAATCAGCAATCGCATAATACTGCTCTTCATTGGGCCAAAATTGCCAAATGATATGGTAAAATCGCTATCGGAATTGAGAATATAGCGAATACCTTTCACCTGTGACGTACGTCACATGCATAGTCTAATTCCTATTCTTCCCGATCATCGGAAATACCAACTTATTCGCTGCAGATTCTCGACTGATGGTTCAATATCTGCCTATCAATAGAACGCGGTCATTTATGGCGTTTCATCTGTGCCTTATTTGGCTATTCAAACTCTATTGGAATTAGCAGACATGATTACCCAAGAAACATTTATTTATAAGAACTAGTAAATTGGTTTACTCATCATCTTAATAATTTATAAAAATCTTAAATATGAACATATTACGAATTCCAAAAAATTTAAGCACTACAGCACTACATGTTGTAATAGGTAAAAAAATACATTTTGTTTTGCGACCCATTTACGAGATAGTTTCGTATCAAAACAGAATGATGAAGAAATGCTAGTCATAGCAAAAGTAACAAGTAAAAAAAGTAATGCGTGCAGTATCCTTCCGAAGTATAGATTGGCGTTCTGAAAATTAACTATAATCAATTTACTATTACACCAAAGCTGTAAGCCAAAATTATGCCAAAACTGATAAATAATCATTTTAGGATGTAGCAATAAAACATTCTAACATACTATATTCTCTGTAAAGCATTTACTGGTACGATTTTTCTTTAAAAGTTGAGATCGATACGAAATATCAGTGGATGTGGCCACCATCAAATGGTTTAATTAGTAGTTTAACTAAGTTAATTACCGGTTTTTGGTTTTGATTAGTTTCATAGTTTCACAAAGTGATTAAGCTTGACCTTACTAAGATTGAAGGGGTATGATTAGCACAAGTTTTGTGCTTGTGTATGGTCCTTTTGGGGTATTTGATTAGACCGGATTGAACTTGATCTAGATTGGAGTAATGTAAAATTAAGTTGAAAAATATAAATGTGTAACGTGAGTTGTTTGTCTCAAACAGATTTAGAGGTTGTCAATTTTCAGATCGATGTACTGCACTGATCAGGTATGATCTTGCTAGGATTAAAATAGATATAAAAGTAATTGTTGTGGATCGAATTTAAGAAGAAAATATTCTTACAAATTGTACGTTTGCTATTGAAGAATTTAAATCTGTTTTGATTTATCTCTCTAAATTTGATGAAATATGATTAAAATAAATTATAAACCTAAAAACATGTACATGTACTGTGTCACGTGACCATGATTTATCACATATTTGCCGGTAATTTCAAAATTATAATTTATTTGTCAGTACCGTACATCTGAAATGTAGTATAAATTGATGCAATTGAATTTGATAACGCATAAATTTTTGAAAAGCTTTCGATTGTATGATTTTTTTTGTACGTATTTGGAAGGTATTCGAAATACAAGTTTTGTTGCTTATCAAATTGGGATAAAAGTTTAAAATGAAAATGTAATTTACGTATTGGTATCGATTATTAGTGAGATCCCTTTTCCTAATTTTGGTTGGGAAGTAATAATTTCTTTTTTTTGTAAATAAGAGTTGTTGATAATTTTCTAGATATCATTAAATATTGTCGTTAAAAATTGTGTCAGTGGTAAATTACAGAACACATTAAAATTGCTACTTTGTGCTTAAATATAGCGTAGAAAAGCATGGGCCAAATTTTATTAAGAAGGTGTAGGTGACAAATTGTCGGAATATTTCGATAAAGATTTTTGGTCTTAAACAAAGAGTTTAGCTTTAGATACGAGGCATTAAGGTTTAGCGTCGTGATGAAAATTTCAGTTTACACGATCGCTTACACTGATAAGGCCCGTGGGTTGAGAAGTGTTTTTTTGATGATGCAATTTTTGCGGCGGCTCTCGAGTTTGATTCGTGTTGGCCCGTATTCAAAATAGTTTAAGTAATATTTTCTGTGGTTGGCAAATTAAGTAGTAGGGATATGAAATCCAATGTGGCACCTAATGGATTATGCACGAGGATCAGACTTAGTATAGATGCAAAGGTGTTTGTCCAAAGGGACTTTGTCGAAAATCCAAAGACAAGGTGTCACGCGGTTTCAGTAGTTATTTATGCGGAAGAAACCAAACGTTCGTTCTTAATTTCCAGACATCAATTTCACAGTTCGCCGATAACAAATAACTCTCTGTAATTGAATAAGTTTTCGTTCTTTTAAAAATAATAAGCGTTATTCAGAACTTGTATGTAATTAGAGTAAAGTTAACAAACAAGGTGGAAGTATAAATATTAGTCTACGTTCAACCAATTGTAATTCTAATCCAAACGTAATTTGGAAGCGAAACATTTACGAGTTGGTACATATTTTGCGTTTCGAGTACCGTCATAACGTCGCCCACATTACTGAGGCTGCCGCAGAGTTCACTCTCTGGATTTCACCATGTGCCTGTACAACAAAAAGGGCTGTAGGAAGTCAAGGTTCCGTGCATATTTTATTTTTGCTGTGGTTGACGAAGTTTAATAAATATTTGTGTGTACTTTATTATTTTGTTGTATGTACTAATGTATCAATACATTGTCTTTTGCGACTAACGTCCTATTATTTCATGGCTTAAATTTTAATGCAAGGGTATTCATCCGTGTTATAATCCAAAATTATTTGTGAGTTTTTTATTTGTTATACGGACGAATTTGTATCGAAATTATCTGTGTCGAGTGCGTTACAAGGAGAACGCAATTTATTTGTTATAACCATTTGTTATGCTGGTATAAAAATAGTGTTACAGTAATTTTAGTAAAGGTCGACTTAGAGACTAGCTATTATCACCGCTTATAAAGTACACTACTAGTAAATGATTTAACTTGGAGGAATAATCAATGTAACAATTGTGTAGTTATCCAGAGGGTGGTGATTTTATAGGTTAAAGAACTGTTGTTTTTTTTTAATGTGACTTCCAGCTGTAAACCCATTTGTTGTACACTATGTCCCATTTTGGGTGAGATTGCAGAGTTCTAGGCTATTAATAAAGATAGATCCTTGCGGTTTTCGTGAACCGTTGCTACTTTTTTTATGAAACGTTTAATGCTATCAAAATATTTTTTGGAACTCATTTCCTTCCTAAGTTACAGAGCGATTTTGAAAATTTGTACTATTTGGGGATACCCTGTATCTCTACTATTGCAAAAGTTATCAAAATGGTACGAACGTTAACTGATAAATATTTTTTTTAACAATTCATTGGCGTACCCAAAAAAATTTTTTTAGGGTGCCGTTTTCAAGATATAACCCAAACCTATACTTTTTTAAATTTGTTATTTTTTTCTCTTTAAAATGATGTATAATATTATATACTTATATTAATCATTAACCTCCGAAATCATTAAAAACTGTAAAATATTAATTTTTGATAGGTTGGCTATGATATAAAAAACTGAACATACTTGAATACTCAATTAATCACAAAACAAATTTACAATTTGAAATACTGAATAAAATATGATTAATAAAACTGTTCAAAGTGATGACCATTTTCTCTTATACATAAATCGCTTACTTTTCGTATTCTTCTTAACGCGTTTGACAGTTTTAAAGTGATGCATCTAATCGCGAAACGCCTGCTCTGTTGCTTCACGAAGTTCGTTGATATTATTGTGACGATGTTTCTATATTTGATTTTTTAAATATGACCATACAAAGAAATCCAAAGTTGACCATTCTGGTGACCTTCCAGGCCATCAAATTGGCTCATTTGTTTCAATCCAACGATCATGGAAGTTGCGATACAAAAATTCTTTTACTATTCCAGAATTGTGAGCAGGGGCTCCATCTTGTTGAAGGAACATTGAATTTCGATTAGACAGCGGCACATCATCTAATACTTGGTGTAAAATCTCTTCCAAAATATCTAAATATTTGTTTGAAGTGAGCCCTGCTTCAAAAATATAATAATAAATATGCGTTCCAAATATGAAACAGGAAACACTAAAACCCAACCTTCCCTGTTGATGACGTTCAAAAGTAATGTGTTGATTTTCCTGGTACCAATGCCTAGTGTTATGCGTATTAAAAACTCCAGCGCTGCTGAAATAGGCTTCGTCTGACCAAATAACATTTCGTGCAAAATTATTATCAATTCGACATTGTTCTAAAAACCAGTTGCAAAAAATGATCCTGCTCCCTGGATCACCGGGAGGTAAATGTTGAACTAAATTGACCTTATATAGTTTAAATTTATGTTTACGTAAAATTCTCTGAGATTTTGTTCGTGTTACCCCTGTTTCCGTCTCAATTTTTCTGCACGAAGTTTGGGGGACTGCTTGAACATATACCAAGACGTTTATTTCCGGTTCCTCGCGATTATCCATATTGTAATTTTGTGATCGTGGCTTAAAGTATGATACATAATTTATTCAATTTGATTTTAGTCTATAAATAGTATTTCGACTTGGTTGGTGTCTTTCTGGATATCTAAAATTAAAATAAGAAACAAATATTACCTATGTAAAACTATTACATTTAACAACTACTTTTCTACCTGTTTAAATACATTTCTAAAGCTTTGGTGACATTGTCGTTCACAGATTTAAACATTTTATTACATCATACTTCTCAGGGTTTGAAAATATTTCTCTTTAATTAAATAAACAAGAATTAAAATATTAAATATTTTCTTTGACAGATTCAACATCTGTGTAGATGTTCACTTATTTCCCTAACCACTTGATAAATGTGTTATTATTATAATGAATTTAATTTAGAATTAGAGCTATTTTAATAAAATAATTTTTTTATAACTTTTGGATACTTACCACAACAAATGGAAATAGATAATTAATTACTTTTTTTTTATTTTTGAGGCATAAATATTAAAGAGAACGACAAATATGTAGCATGGCCAACCTATAAAAAATTAATATTTTACAGTTTTTAATGATTTCGGAGATTAATAATAAATATAAGTGTATAATGTTATACATCGCTTTAAAGAGAAAAAAATAACAAATTTAACGGGCTATAAATATACAGGGTGTTCCATTAAAAAAGTATAAGTTTGGGTTATATCTTGAAAACGGTACCCTAAAAAAAATTTTTGGAGTGCTCCAATGAATTTTTTACAAAAATATCCATCAATTAACGTTCTTACCTTTTTGATAACTTTTGCAATAGTACAGATACTGGGTACCCCCCAAAAAGTACAAATTTTCAAAATCGCCCTGTAACTTAGGATGCAAATGAGTTTCAAAAAATATTTTGATGGCATTAAACGTTTCACAAAAAAGTAGCAACGGTTCACGAAAACCGCAAGGCTCTATCTCTATTAATAGCCGTGAAACCCTGCAGTCTCGCCCAAAATGTCACACAGTGTACACCACAGATCATTGAATTAACGTCAAATTTTTTGTGTCTATGTCGAGTAAAGTAATTACGTTCGAAAGATATAACTGATTTTTTTTAAGTTTAACATAACATTTAACCTTCCAGTAGTCGCGCCGCTTTTCTGAATATTGGTAGTCGCGTGCGGACTCACAGTCTGCATATGTACAGAATTTTATTATAAACATTAAAATAATACAAAAATCATTTCTCTTATTCAATATTTGACATTTATTAGTAAAAAAATGCAAGTCTACAACAAATACTTACAATAATGTTTAAATAAAATCTTTATTTCATGTAAGTCGTATAACGGTTAGTGGTAAGTAAAAAATATTTGCGATATAAAATAATAATAATTAACAAAATAAGTGTAATTAACTTATATCTAATTGTCTATTATATTTCATTCCCATCTAGGCACTCCGAACAAGTGAAATTGGCACAATTAAACTGAAAACATTATATATGCTAAACCAACGAAAGAGTAGGCAATAATAAAACATTTATGCAGAAACAAGAGAGAACTATTTGACGTATTTATTGGAACACAGCGAGTGTTACGTGTAGAATTATTTTATGAAATGGAGGAAGGACCTCTCAACTTCGGTCGAACGAAAAGCGGTAGAACAGTCTTAAATAATAAAATTACCAAAAAATATAAACTTAAGGAATGGATAATAGCGAACATTTGGTATAATATTGTCTCAGTTTATAGTATCTATAAAAAATTGTATGTTTTTGGTCAATTTTACTTACTTGTTGTATTTCTCAATCAGCGTCACTATATAAATTTCAGTAGCGCGAGTAGTCGCACGCGGGCTCACACCCCGCAGTTGGTAATAAAAATAGTAACAATCAACCAACTCCCTCAGCAGTCCGTACGATAGCAAAGCAACCTATTTTCGGAAGCTACTGAGAAGCAAGAGTTGATGTAGGCAGAAATTTCCGAAATATTTAAAAATGTAACTCTATGCGGAGCGTCAGTCAGGTGCGACTACTGGAAGGTTAACGAAAGATGCGTCAATGCATCAGTTTTCACGAATTTTAGCGTATCTTAAAGCGGTTTGAGGGATTTAATTTCAAGTGGTTATAGAAAGAATTGAAGTGAGTTCTGTTCTTAGAAGTGAAAATACATAGAAATTAAAATTTATTAAGTAAAGTAACACGTAACAACAGAATTGTTGTTTTTGATACGAGCTGTGAACTGGCGTAATTAGTCATTTCAACCCCGATTCACTTCAAACACTCTGGCGCCCTTTCCGGTTTTTATTTGAACCCCAACCCATAAGACAGAAACAGACACAGACACAGACACAGACACAGACACAGACACAGACACAGACACAGACACAGACACAGACACAGACACAGACACAGACACAGACACAGACACAGACACAGACACAGACACAGACACAGATACAGACACAGACACAGACAAAGCCACCGACACAGACACAGACACAGACACAGACACAGACACAGACACAGACCAGACACAGACACAGACACAGACACAGACACAGACACAGACACAGACACAGACACAGACACAGACACAGACACAGACACAGACACAGACACAGACACAGACACAGACACAGACACAGACACAGACACAGACACAGACACAGACACAGGCACAGACACAGACACAGACACAGACACAGACACAGACACAGACACAGACACAGACACAGACACAGACACAGACACAAACACAGACAGACACAGACACAGACAGACACAGACACAGACACAGACACAGACACAGACACAGACACAGACAGACACAGACACAGACACAGACACAGATACAAGCACAGAGACAGACACAGACACAGACACAGACACAGAACACAGACACAGACACAGACACAGACACAGACACAGACACAGACAGACGCAGACACAGACACAGACACAGTCACAGAGACAGACGCAGACGCAGACACAGACACAGACACAGATACAGACACAGACACAGACACAGACACAGACACAGACACAGACACGGACACGGACACGGACACGGACACGGACACGGACACAGACACAGACACAGACACAGACACAGACACAGACACAGCACAGACACAGACGCAGACGCAGACGCAGACGCAGACGCAGACGCAGACGCAGACGCAGACGCAGACGCAGACGCAGACGCAGACGGAGACGCAGACGCAGACGCAGACGCAGACACAGACACAGACACAGACACAGACACAGACACAGACACAGACACAGACACAGACACAGACACAGACACAGACACAGACACAGACACACCAGACACACACACACACACAGACACAGACACAGACACAGACACAGAAACAGACACAGACACAGACAGACACAGACACAGACACAAACACAGACAGACACAGACACAGACACAGACACAGACACAGACACAGACACAGACACAGACACAGACAGACACGGACACGGACACGGACACGGACACGGACACGGACACAGGCACAGGCACAGATACAGACACAGACACAGACACAGGCACAGGCACAGACACAGACACAGACACAGGCATAGACACGGACACGGACACGGACACGGACACGGGCACGGGCACGGACACGGACACGGACACGGACACGGACACGGACACGGACACGGACACGGACACGGACACGGACACGGACACGGACACGGACACGGACACGGACACGGACACGGACACGGACACGGACACGGAACACGGACACGGACACGGACACGGACACGGACACGGACACGGACACGGACACGGACACGGACACGGACGGACACGGACACGGACACGGACACGGACACGGACACGGAACGGACACGGACACGGACACGGACACGGACACGGACACAGACACAGACACAGACACAGACACAGACACAGACACAGACACAGACACAGACACAGACACTTACTTATGGTAAGCTATCCTATTGACCGCAAAATTTAGTAACCCCTTATCCACCCCCAACCACTGAGCAGTCGAAAAGAACCCTAGTTTTATCTGTTATCTCGTTCTACTGCTAGTTTATACCATAACATATGAACCATTTAGTTGAATTGGTTTTCATGACCTCGTCTGTGTAACTTCGTCTCTAAACTTAAGGAGACGTGACGAATATAAATTATTGGGGTTATTGGGAATTTCTTACCGTAAGTATATTTATAAAACGCAACTCATGTTACGAGTTGTGAATGAGATTTCGAAATAAATAAACATTACGCGCAAGAGTTCTTAAAAATGAATTGACTAAAGAACTGTTTTAAAATTTAACTAAAGCAATTCAGTTCAAAAAATATTGTATACGACAGTTTTAGTAAAAGGCACCGCGACTGTACTTTAATTACACCCTACCGAAAACATTCATCGTGCCTACAGTTTCATAACTTCGTAACTAACAGAAGGGGAAGTTGTTTTGATTCTCTTGTAGTGCGTTAATGTTATAAGTTGTAGTAAGCTGCAGATACGCAAATAAAATACCGATTAGTGATACTTTCAGTATATCCAACCCCTTTAATAATTAGCTCCCAGCTGTTGCTGAAAATCGCGAAAGTTACAGTGAACTGTAAAGTCAAAAAGGGAATAAATTTTTGTTTGCAATAGAATGAATAGAGAGTAAGTCACAGTTTTTCAAGTAACGTTAAAAGTTTAAATTGTATCCTTAATGACAAATAAAGTGCATATAATTGTTATTCATGCAATTAGCAAATTAAATCAATTATGGGAAAAATACAATAGCTTAATACTTTAACTAATACCTCTGCAATAATTACGTTGGTCACTATTATGGTAAATAAATGTATTAAGTAAATTAAAACATACTTTATATAAAAAAAATTTCGTTTCAAGATTTGAATAACAGCTTAATTACCGTATTGTCAATACCTCATTCGAGATCCAATCATCTACAACCGGTACACACTATTGCATAAATTAATTGTTAATTTGGTCATTAATCCTGACCCATTTTAAAGTTAGTAAGCGTTCATGTAGAATCTATAAAGGCCAAAGGAAACGTTTAAGTGATTGCATTTCATAAATTTTTTAATTGATGCAAACATTAAGTAGCGTTGTTCGTATTTTTAAACTTTTATGTTTATAAAATCTATTTAACAATTGTTTATTCATTATTTTGGACTTAATAAACTGAATGAGCTTATTTAAACAAATCTTATCGTCCTTTTTAAACTTTAAAGTGAACAATACAAATTTTGTCTTGTTTTTTATGATCGTCAGGAGATTTATTTTGGAGTAAGTGTGAATTTTGAAGCAACCTTACTAAAATTCATTGCTTTCTTCGGCCAGTTTAGTCAGAAATTCGCTTGTATTAATAAGCCGACTCGACACGCAGTGTGGATTGCATGGGTAACACTTTCACAGCTCGTACAGATTGCTATATATGTGTATAACATATATATGGTTCGCGTTATATAACAACTTATATTCAATAGATACGTGAAAAGCCCATTAAATCAACCTTAGAAGAATACTTTCTAGCTTCCGTTTATAATCTTCAGTTTTTTGAGTTATGCAACTATTTTTGCAACCAAAAAATCCATTAGAGAGAGATGGTGAATAGAAATTAGTACCTTTGAAGTAATTGTTTTGGTTTATGAAGATTAGGTCTTCATCCATCGTTTTTTCTCATTAATGATCGAATCGAATTTTGCAACGAAATTGTGTACGTTTTACACTAGTTATAAACTATTACACTTAAAAACGTAACTTATGCAATCACCAAAATATTTACTGTTACTGTTAATTACTTACACGTATAATGATGAACTGCAGTACATCTAAGGTACTCGCATTTAAGTGAAATTTAATCTAACTATATTAAAAATAGTATATATAAACAATTAAAGTTAGTAGGGTTAATAACGCGCGCGCGCGCGTGTGTATGTGTCTGCGTGTGTGTGTGTGTGTGCGTGTGTGTGCGTGTGTGTGTGTGTGTGTGTGTGTGTGTGTGTGTGTTGCGTGTGTGTGTGTGTGCGGTGCGTGGTGTGCGTGTGCGTGTGTGCGTGTGCGTGTGAGTGTGTGTGTGTAAGTGTGTGTGTGTGTGGTGTGTGTGTGTGAGCGTATTGTGCGTGTATTGTGTGTGTGTGTGTGCGTCGGTGCGTGTGCATGCGTGTGTGTACATCGTCGTAGCGTGGTGCGTGCGTGCGTGCATGGCGTGTGTGTATGGAGTGTGAGGTGTGAATGTGTGAGGTGTGGGTGTGTGGTGTGAGTGTGATGTGAGGTGTGTAGGTGTGTGAGTGTGTGTGATGTGTGTGTGAGTGTGTCACTGTGTGTGAGTGTGTGTGAGTTGTGTGTGTGTGTGTGACTGTGTGTGTGTGTGTGTGTGTGTGTGTGTGTGTGTGGTGGTGTGTGCCACTGAGTGAGTGTCACTGTTTGTGAGTGTGTGTGTGTTGTGTGTGGTATGTGTGGTGTATGTGTGTGTGTGTTGTGTGTCTGTGTGTGAGTGTGCTGGTGCGGTGTGTGCGTGCGTGTGTAGTGTTTGTGTGTTTGTGTGTTTGAGTATGTGTGTGTGTGTGTGTGTGTGTGTGTGTGTGTGTGTGTGTGTGTGTGTGTGGTGTGGTGTGTGTGTATATTGTGTGTGTGTTTTGGTGTTGTGTGTGTGTGTGCGTGTGTGCGTGTGCAGTGGTGTGTGCGGTGCGTGAAGGCGTGGTGTGCGTGTGTGGTGTGTGAGGTGTGTGTGTGTGTTTGTGATGTGTGTGTGTGTGTGTGTGTGTGTGCGTGTGCGTGTGTGTGCTGTGTGCGTGTCGTGTGCGTGTGTGCGTGTGGTGGTCGTGTGCGTGTGTGCGTGTGTGCGTGTCGCGTGCGTGTGTGTGCGTGTGCGTGTGTGGTGTGGTGGAGGTGTGAGAGTGTGTGAGGTGGTGTGAGGTGTGAGTGTGAGGTGTGTGTGGTGTGGTGTGTGGTGTGTGGTGTGTGTGTGCGTGTGTGTGTGTGTGTGTGTGTGTGTTGTGTGTGTGTGTTGTGTGGTGTGTGTGTGTGTGTGTGGTGTGTGTGATGTGTGTGTGTGCTGTGCGTGTGTGCGTGTGCGTGCGGTGTGGTGTGTGTGCGTGTGTGTGGTGTGTGTATGTTGCGTGTGCTGTGCGTGCGTGCGTGTCGTGCGTGTGCGTGCGTCGTGTGTGTGCGTGTACGTGTGCGTGCTGTGCGTGCGTGTGTGGCGTGTCGGTGCGTGCGGTGCGTGGTGTGTGTAGTGTGTGTGTGTGTTGTGTGTGTGTGTGTGTGTGGTGTGTGTGTGTGTGTGTGTGTGTGCGTGGCGTGTGTGTGCGTGTGCTGTGTGCTGTGCGTGTGTCGTGTGTGTGCTGTGTGGTGTGTGTGTGTTGCGTGTGTGGTGCGTTGACTGCCGCGTGTTGCGTGGTGGTGCGTTGTGTGCGTGTGTGTCGTTGTTGTCGTGGTGCGTGTGTCGCGTGAGTGCGTGCAGTGCTAGTGCGTGCTGCATGCGTGGTGTGTGGTTGTGTGTGTGTGTATGTGTGTTTGTGAGTGTGAGTGTGAGTGTGAGTGTGAGTGTGTGTGTGTGTGTGTGTGTGCGTGTGTGTGTGTATTATTCTAAACTAAGTAAAAGTTGCAAACAAATATTGTTAAAAGAATATGCTAAGTTTGCTACTACAACAAATAGTGAAACATTGAAAATAAATATAATAACGGACCGCGATTTTTGTTGGTGAGTTGAATATCATTCTTGTAGTTTCCATCTTCAGGAGTGTGTAGATCACAGCAAAAATCAGCATCTGCAAAAGTAATAAATAACCTCATCTCTTGAATATTCAATATATTTGTTATTTCTAGATTATCTCTAATTTAACAGAAATTTATTTAAAAAATAAAAATTATTGAGCTACTGACAATCATTTGGATAATTATGAAAAGTAACACGTATTTCACAAAATAATATGTACCGTTACAAGTTTTTCGCATAAATGACTAAAATTCATTTAAAAACACCAAATCTGCTGCATTGATTTTTATAATCAAACCGTGATAGAAATTCATGAGGTACAGAGCACGTTTACATTACTTTTATAATTTTGATGTATTTTTCTTTAATTTGTTTTTAACGTTTTTATTACTATTTTTCGTTATTTGTTATTAAAAAAATGTTAGATAGCACAAATATTTGATCAAATTAAATTATTAGCAGTCATCATACATTTATAATAAAATCTGCATGAACAGATCATTTATTTCTACATTACCCTTTACAAATGTATGGACAAAAGTCAATTCAAATGTCACAATATTGTAAGCCAGTACCGATATCTAGCGATCATATGAAGTATCTCACTTAACAGACGCTCGACTAATAGGGAACATTGTCGAAAAATGTTAGAGACAAAAATCTTTAGTTTCCGCCCAATGAGACCGTAAATTACTGCATCGATTCTACATTTTTACTACGCTGAATTAAATGGATCAATCAGGATGAAACTTAAAATAAATGTTTATATTTTGTTTCTACTAAGTGAAAGTATTGCAAATATTACCTCTTTTAAGATTTCTTAAACGTAGTTGTTGTTTTTAATCTCCCAAATATTTTCAATCTCACACATAAAAATACTTCATTAAAATACTTAGCTTTGAGTTTTTAAATGGAGTATTTTTATATATTAATCGATACGTTTCGATAACAATTACAGATATCGTTCTCAGTAAGTGGTAATATCTGAAAGAATTGCTTGAAATGTTAGAACAAATTAATCAAATATGAAAAGATATATATATATATATATATATATATATATATATATATATATATATATATATATATATATATATATATATTGGAAATTGAAATGGAGATTCTAAACACCGCCTGCCTCAAACCGAAACTATGGTTAAGATACGTTGATGACACCGTCGTCATAAGGCCGCACGAAAGAGAACAGCTTGATAAGTTCTTAGAACACATAAACAGCGCCCAAAATAAAATCAAATTCACCATGGAAGTGGAGGAGGACAAGCAGCTACCATTCCTGGATGTACTGATCTACAAGAAGAAGAATGGGTACCTCGGCCACACAGTATACAGAAAATCGACGCACACCAATAGATATCTCAACGCCCACTCACACCACCATCCTTCGCAGTTGCAGTCGGTTGTAAAGACACTGGCAACGAGATCAATAAGACTCACGGATTCCACTTACAAGAAAGAGGAGATGGCAACTCTCACAACAGCTCTACTACAAAATGGATTCACAATGAGGAACATCCGGAACGCGTCAAGACCAAGAAATACGAAACCCACAGAAGGAGAGGAACCTCCAACAGCCAAGGTCACACTTCCTTGTGTAAAGGGAACGACAGACAAGATTGCAAAAATCCTCAGCAAACACAGCATAAAGACAACGTTCAACACGGACAGAAAAATATCATCAGTGCTCCCAACACCTAAAATCAAAATTCGACTTGGAGGACCAAGGAGTCTACAGCATCCCCTGCGGGACATGTGACAAGGTGTACATAGGACAAACAAACAGACGAATCAACGTTCGACGAGAGGAATACAATAATGGTGTCGAGAAGAATATAGCTACATCATCGTTAGCCCAACACGCCACAACATCGCTTTTGAAAACACAAAGATGATAGCCAGCATTACTCATGCGGAAAAAGTAACTATTCGAGAGACGATCGAGATTGAGATATGGGAACAGAACCTTAACACACGAGACGATTCCCAAAGACGCGAACCAGAACCATCCATACCAACATCATGCATAGCAGCACCATCCAACACCGAGAAAGAGAAAGAAGGGAAAGTAAAAGCAGGGAAAACAGTGAAAGTACACAACACCAAATATAAACAGGAGACAGGACAGCAGGACCTCAGTTCGATTCGAGTAGCACGGAGCCGAACAAATCAGTTGGAGAAGGAGAAAACTTGAAAATGGCAAATGAGACTTTGCCGAAACGTCGTTTTTGTACTGGCAGGAGTCAGAAGCATCACCAGCAGACGCGAGACAACGCCCGGATAAACAACAGTGTTTATATACACACACACACACACACACACACACATATATATATATATATATATATATATATATATACAGGCTGAGTTTTAATGCGTATTTGCTCCTTAGCTACTTATCAGAGAAAAATGTGTGTTATCCCTGGTTGTTGGTATCCTTTTTTTGGTGTTTTTTAAAAATATCGTTGAATGCACAGGGTGTTCCATATCTCCTACTCAGCAACTAACTTTCTTATTTTAAATGGAACACCCTATATATTTTTGAAATTCGAAAAGAACGCAAAAGTTTGAGTCAAAACATGTGTTAATAATATATATATATATATATATATATATATATATATATAAAATAAATATATAATATACCACGTGTTACATTTTCCATGCCACATTTAGCTAATTTTAAACTGCGAAAACTTTTTTTTTCAAATGGAACACCCTGTTATTTTTATAGCCAGTTATGTAAAATTATATTATCTTTCTTTTGGTACAGCCATTGCAGGGGTTAAAGTTATCAGTTTTTGAGATATTTGAATTTTCTTTTCAGCAATGATTACAACGTTTTGTTTAAAATTGCATATAAAATTAATTATCTTATACTTAAATAATTAACAAGAAAATTCGAGATGAGTAATTTTTGTTAATTATTTTTACCAAAAAAGATGCATTATTATGTTTGAGATAGGTACTTCATAGAAAATCTCGAACAACGCACGAGTAGAGTCTAATTGGTACGAAGAAGGCTTTTACAAATTTAAGCAACAAACAAAACTACTATCAGTTTCTCAGTAGTTTTGACAATCAATTTAGTTACTTGTTTTACTATCTGTGTTTGTTGTCCCATTAATATTACCTCGTAAAGAATGTTAATATGAATTATTCTACTCAAGAATTAGTTGATATGACTTATTTGTGAGGAGAATGTCATAGAAATCGTGTATTGGTGTGAAGAGTGTATGGTCGTGATATCCTGAGTGAAGCAAATGTCAAGTTAAATGTTTAAGGAGCGGTTTGAACTTACCTCTAATGCTAATTATAAGAAGAACTTATGGCAAGGGAAAATTAATGATGAAGCTGTGCAATTTGATACAATTAATGCAGTAGTCGAAAATCCCAATATTAGTACTAGACAAGTTAGTGCTGTCTTGGATATCACTCAGACTTCGGTAGTTAAAATACTACGTAAACATGTTTCGTGACTATCATCCTGAATGTGAACAAAAACTTAGTGAACAGGATTATCAAAATCGAATAGATTTTTGTAACTGGGTGCTGACTAAAATACACGAAGATCAATTATTTTCCAAATATGTATTATTTACTGATGAGTGTACTTTGTCTAACATATCTCAACCAAATCGTAGAAATTATCACTATTATGACAATAAAAAAACCTCATTTTAAAATCTCATGTTTTTGACTTAAAATTTTGCGCTCTTTCCAAATTTCAAAAAATATATAGGGTGTTCTATTTAAAATAAGAAAGTTAGTTGCTGTCCAGGAGATATGGAACACCCTGTACATTCATCGATATTTTTAAAGGATACCAACAACATGGTATAACACACATTGTTCTCTGATAAGTTGCTAAAGAGCTACAGAGGCAATACGCACTAAAACTCATATATATATATATATATATATATATATATATATATATATATATATATATATATATATATATATATATATATATATACATGTAGATTCAGCATGCATGTATTGCTATATTCGTTAATATTGAAGATAGAATGTCGGTTAAATGAGGAAAGTTTTAGAAATTTTATGGCTATCATCATGGTAAAGTCAGATTTGAAGTAACTTTTTGTTAATTTTTGTTAATTGAAGAAAACAAAATTGTGCATTTTACTACCCCTGTAGCTCTTTTATTTGAAGTCTGACAACATTTTGATTTGTACATTATTATGACACTTTTAAAGACAATTTAAAAAGTACCAAAATTTATCTACAGTCATTTGTTTTTGAAATACATACACTAACTATTGTTTTTCATATGGACGCCATCTTGGATTTTACATTATCGAATAGTATTTTTATCACCTTTTCAGCGATGTATCACATGATACGAGAATTTACTTCAACTATCAAAAATTTAAAAATATAAAATTGAAATAGTAGGCCTTGAGAAGGCATGGATTAATAAATGAAAATTTATACAATTAGATTCCTAATTATTGTAATTTCTAATAACTAAAATAAAAACAAAACCGATAAGAATAACTATCATAAAACATGCTCGATATGTCCTCTACACTGCACACATTTTCTACATTTTCATATCATGTAATACATTGTAGAAGAGGTGATAAATTCCACTATTCGATAATGTAAAATCCAAATAGCGTCCAAAACAAAAGTTAGAAATGTATTAAATTTTGTAAGTAAAAACAGATAAATTAGCAAGGGTTTAAATTTTTGATAGTTCTCGTATCATGTGATACATCGCTGAAAAGGTGATAAAAAATACTATTCGATAATGTAAAAATCCAAGATGGCGTCCATATGAAAAACAATAGTTAGTGTATGTATTTCAAAAACAAATGACTGTAGATAAATTTTGGTACTTTTTTTAAAATTGTCTTTTAAAAGTGTCATAATAATGTACAAATCAAAATGTTGTCAGACTTCAAATAAAAGAGCTACAGGGGGTAGTAGAAAATGCACAATTTTGTTTTCTTCAATTATTTCAAAACAAAAAAGTTACTTCAAATCTGACTTTACCATGATGATAGCCATAAAATTTTCTAAAACTTTCCCATTTAACCGACATTCTATCTTCAATATTAACGAATATATCAATACATGCATGCTGAATCTCGGACACACTTATATATATATATATATATATATATATATATATAATATATAATAACATGCCAACGATTTTAATAATATACTATACTGTTGATTAAAAAAATCTTATAACAAATTATTTAGTCAACAATGAGGAGCATCTTAAAAATATTTTGTATTATGATCCAAGTCCCTAACTAAACTTTGTTTTAATGGAATACATATATATTTTATATTTCGTTCTCTGTTAAATGCTGAGCAAAATCATAAATTTTATGGATCTATATTTCCCTGAGTTATTGACATTTTTGAAAAAGATTAGTCAATTAGTATTACTGTTCCCTTCTGAAAATGATAAATTTATTTGTTTTCCAATTGATAGTTTACTTCTACATCGATTGCAGACTATTTTCTCTTACATATAAAGGGTCCATTTGCTCAATTTATTTCTCTTTTTTTTTAAATACCTGTATTTTATTAAATTTGAATAGCATTTTTAGAGCTCTCAAAGATACTTCTACCATCTATGCAATGTTTTGAATTATTTAGTAAAAAGCTGAAAATTGTGAATTTTTACTTTTTAATTTGTGACAATAGGACCTGTAAAATAAATAAGACAGTCATAATTCTGAAAACAAAATGAAACAATGCTAACTGCAATAAAATGTGAATATGGTTTTACGACAAAATACACTTTACTATAAAAATTAATTTTTTATGTATCAATGATTATAAGGATCTTAATTACCGAGGACAAGTATTTCGTAAGATATCCAGATAATTATCTAGTAATTCTGATACATAGATTATTTATCGAATTCGATAAAATTTTAATTAAATTTATTTTTCCCGATACACGTATTTCGAGTGATAATCATCAGCTTGCAGGAGGATACATTGAAAAAGGCTGAAGAAGTAAGAAAATCATTACTGCCATCTGAAAGTGAAAATCTCTGTCGAAAAGAATATGAAATTTACCTGAAGTGTCTGGAACGGACACATGTTTGTCCAGAAGATGCCAATGAAACAGTCTTCCTGGCATATTTTCAAGAAACGGTAATATATTTTTAATGTTTTCTGTAGATCCAGAAGTAATCGTATTTTTCCCCTTTATAGTCAGAGACGTATAGTCCCAATTCTTTATGGACCAAATGGTCGATGCTGAAATCTATGGTGACTACACAAAGAAGCGAGATATCATCAAGTTCCATGAATTAGAGGCCTCTTGAAGCGAAAAAGCAAGAATTATAAACCAAGAAAGTCAGATGTATTGCGCCCCAAATATGATTTTTAAAGAAAGCCTCCGAGGAAATTCATTTATTGCACAAAGTAACTTCCTCTTATTGGCTTTCTGTTTGTGTGTATTTATTTTTTGACATATTTTCATGGGTTGCTTTAATTAAGGGTTATTTCGGAGAATGCAGAACTCAAGAACTTCTGATTATGACAAATAGCGGAAATAGAGGAGAGATTCCGTTATGGTAGTGAACATATCGGAAAATAAAGCAGGTGAATCGAGAATTGTGGATGTAAAAGAGTTCTCTGCCTTGCATTTATTAAAAAGCTATATGTTCTTGCGTCCTGAGGGAATCGAAAGATTCTTCTGAGGTTTTCGACAAAATAGATGCACATGTCAACCAATTGGTAAAAACACGTTTGGAAAAATCCCTAGAAAAATTACAATGTATTTAGGATTGTCAGACCCGTCTTCCTACACGGGACACTGCCTTCGTCGCACTTCTACTACTGCTCGGGCCAATGCAGAAGCAACTATGATAAACTACTACGGTAGCGGAGGGGGTATTTGGAGGAGAGTATTGAATTGAGGAATAAAACGGCTCGAATTTTAACTACTTTACCATCATAAGAGGTAAGCACCTCAAAAGCAGTATTACGGGAAAGTAGCAGCCACACAAAAGAAATTTTTTTTTCTGATAATGGGACGAATTTGTAATGACATTTATAATATGAAATCAAGAGATCAACAATAAATGTCTTCTTTTTCATTTTCACCAGTAAAAGAATGAGGGAATTAAGGATCCTTAATTCTTTCTTATAATATCCCAAGGGAGTTATGAACTTCTTTACTATTAGCGTAACCAAGACGATAAAAGCTCATAATATATCGGTCAGAATAATTTTCAGTAGAACACCATAACTATAAACTTTAAAATCAATTAAAGAACTGAATTACACATTTCATTGTTCCATTATAATATTGCAAAATGCGACACTATCTGCAAAATATTGTCGTCGTAATTAAGCTTTGATGCAAGCACAAATTGTGTGGGTGATATTTATGTTTGCTTATAATTCTTTGTATAAACTTTCGCTCAGCTCTACTTGTAACAATCGAACACTTACGAGGTCGTAGTTAACCTTCTAAACTGTAAGCACAAATTGTTAACTGGGTGATATTCTATGTTTGATTACTGCATATTTTTAATGAACTTTTCATTTGCTCTCTTGTTTGCACAATCATTCTCGAACACGTTACGAAGATTGAGGTCTTCTAAACTCTAACTAAAATGGTTGACATCAAACTTCCTTCATCAGATTCTCCCAACTGCATAGATCATATCTACATCAGTTCTTTTTTGTAATTCATCGCAGATTTCTAATGTAACTCAAATCGTTATTAACGAAGTTTAAACTATTGCAGGTAAATATTTGACAATTCTTTAGCTTATAATCCTGTGACTTTCATTTGTTGTTGTTAGAAACAGACAAACTAAATGCTACTATGATTCACTATTAATCTAATTCATTTTGAGAAGGTGATCGCAATTATATATTCTGTAAACTAAGTTATTAAGCGTTACTCTTTATAGTCAGGTAAATGTGTATTTGTCACAGTTGTATTGTATTCACGATTGTATCTAGTTAACTAGACACATTAAATCAAAAAAATTGCACTGATATCTTTCAAGGTGGCGGAACAGGAACCTACTTAATTGATTAATTTTTTTACACAAAAATGTCAATAACAGAGCATAATAGGAAAGAGCAATAGACCACTCAAAGTGAGAATGCAGGAACATAAGAACAACGTCCGCAAGGGCGAAACAGAAAAATCAAGGATCGCCGAACATGTCTAGAATAAAGACCACCGCATCCAATGGGATAACATACAGATAGTGGCAAAGCACGAGAACAAAACTCGTCAGAAACTCAAAGAAGCCACATACATCGCACTAGCAGAAGATCCAATAAGCCAAGCAAGTGTGGAAATGAAACCCGTATGGATTCCAATAACGCGCGAAGAGCTTAAGTGCAATACACCTACGCAAGAAGTTATGGCGCAACATGCAAAAACTTGCGCAACCACGACAAAGTTTATATGTGTGTATATATATATATATATATATATATATATATATATATATATATATACTATATAGTTCTAAAACATATTTTGATTACTCAGTGGCTCAGCGGTAAAGGTGTCAGACTAGTAATGAAAGGTACGTAATCTGAAGTAGTCAAGTGCTTGGGAAAAAATTATATTTAACACATGAATTCGACTCAAGTGTAAAAATAGTCCTTCTCAGGACTAAGTCTGATGACGAAAGCAGAGTCCGCTTCCGAAACGTCACACTAAAAAGCGGAAACTGTAGAAATAGGCCGATCAATTCAACTAAAACTCTCATTTGCCATATTCAGCTCACTAATAATCTTGTTCTGCTTCGCGTTACTCGAAATGAACTGTTCCATACTTCGCCATTTTTTAATACTTTTGAATCCTATTTTGGTATTTTTAAGAGGAAGGGCCTATCTTTCTTTTGGTGTAATCAGAACTGAACAAAAATTATTCTAACCTCCAACATTTTTACGTACGTTTAGGAGACTTCAAATAATCATTACATCTATACTTTATAGTTTCCAAGTAATGTTGATTTTTAGATAATATTTCAGGAAAATTATTATTAGCTTTAAAATTACACTCGTATGTGAATCGCCAATGTCGCGGAAATGAGAAATGTCGTAATTCTATTTAACAAACATCGTCTTTAAGGTAGTTGTATGTATAATTCGATAAATAAAAAGAAACATGGAGGTTTAAAGTTATTCGCCATAGGATTTGATGATTTTTTTCTGTATTTATGGAAAATGTAACAACATTATGAAGAGAACCTGCCTTTAGTTCAACAAGAAATATCCTTGAATAGATGAAAGTTCGAATTATTGAAATCGAGTGTCGTACAAAGAAGCAAGAAGAGAGAGAAATAAACCTGTAACTTTCGAAGAAAACATTTAAATTACTGTAATGGGCTATTTTCATGCACATATGCATGAGTTTATCCAAACAGATGCAAAAGATCTGGGTCTGTCATCATCCATATTCCATTATAATAGTACATTCGCTAACAGCTGAAAGTTATAATTGAAGAATCAAATATTGTGAAAGTATTTCAATAAGAATACAGGGAGATCCATGATTGCTACAGAAAATTACACGGACCGACGAATTAAAAATTAGTAGGGAAGAAATCATCAGACCACGGAATCTACACCTTTGAGAACAGAATAATTCACAATCCGCCAGACAAGTACATTTTCAACATATATTTAGTTCAATGTGTTCTGTATGGTGATGGACAATCTGATTGCCTTCGAAATTTACGGTAAAAATTTAACAAGTGAGATATTTGAGATTGCTGAGAGGAGTGGTGCCTGAGTTTTGCGATAATTTGCCATAGAATGTGCTGAGTAACTGCAGGCTGGTGCGCCAGCACATTCCACGTATCGAGTCGGACAGCAATTAACGGATATTTTTAAACATTGATGGTTTAGACGGTATGGTCCAGTAAGATGGCCTCCACGTTCTCCGGATCTAATCACTGGATTTTTATGTATTGTGTATTCCACTCCGGTGCGTAGCAGAGAATAACTGAAAGGGCGAATGACAAGAATATTCAGGAAGTTGGATCCAGAACAAATTAGAAGAGCGAGAACACGAAAAGTTCCTACCAGAATATTGAAATGTAGGGAAAATGATAGAAAGTACCTTTAAGTCATTAATCATCGAATATTTCACCATGATTTCAGTATTCAAGTTTTCTGTTACTACTAAATATTAAATTCATAAATTCTTGGTTCGAATAACCTTGAACCTCCGTTTTTATTTCTATTTATCGAATTATACACAGAACAATTACCTTAAAAGACTACATATATGTGACACCTCTCATTTCCATGGTAACGGCCATTCATGCAAGAGTACAGTTTTAAAGCTAGTAATAAATTTCCAGCACTATTAATTAATATTAATACATATTGATTCATAATTTATTGTTTCTTTATTGGATGAAGAGAAAATTTGAAAAAATTGGTTTAATAGCACTTGAAGTTTCGTAAACGTACATTAAAGCTATGGAGGTTAGATTAATTTCTGTTCAGTTCGGATTACACTAAAAGTAACATCCAACTTGCAATCCAATTGAAGTATAAAATCAGAAGTTATCGATTTTTGAAAACAAATATGCGAACTGAAACATTTTCAAAATACTTAGTTCTAGGGAAAGATGATATGATTCCTCTCAAAAAGTCATTAAAGAAGAATTAATTGATAACCCCTGTACACAAATTTTCAAATTAGTGACATTTTCAGACCATAACAGACTTCTGCTGAACGCTTTAGAGGAAACGGGATATACATATAATTAAAAATTATTATTAATTTTATTAAACACATAAATAAAAAGTTTACTTGAGGAGATATGAACCTACGACCTGTATTGACTTTGTTCTACATAAACACAAAATTTACATCGATTATGAACTGATGGCACAGTTGGTTAACGCGGTACTCTAGCAAAGTACATCATAGGTTCATATCTACTGAGGTAACTTTATTTATGTATTCAATAAATTAATAATAATTTTAATTACATATTTACCTTTAAACTTATTCGTTCATAACAAACACTTATAATAATAGAATATATATATATATATATATATATATATATATATATATATATATATATATATATTATATATATATATATATATATATATATATATATATATATATATATATATTAAAGTTTTAGTTGGTATAATAATAAATTTTATTATTTTTATTTTGACGCATTTTCATTGATTTGTATAATGAAAATTGTTTTATAAAGTAACTTTGTATAATGATTAATTGCATGACGTTCATTTTCTTATAGAAGTTTATTTCTGTAAATAATTACTAATTACGTATTACTATTAGTGTTAGTAGGTTTATATCGTTTAACAGGGCACAAAAGTGACGTGGGCAAAATCTTAGATTTTTCTTTAAAATTTTATCGCTAGTTATCTTCTGTGTTCCCTTTAAAAATTTGTTTTGTTATAAATATATGCGACTTTAATAAAAACGATGGTTAAAGTTTAGATTAAGGAGAGGAATAGACCTAAGAAAGTGGGGAAAAAGAACGAACAGTGCTCTGAGAACAGCGCAACGTAAGACGTCCTTTCTTCCAATTCTTCTGTTTTAAAAAGAATCGAAAATCGTTAGTGTATATTATATGTAGCAAATTATATAACAAATTTCTTTATCAGTGAAAGAAACCTCAATAACATTGTCATTCATTATAAATGATCATCAAATTTAATACCGAAATAATGCAATATATGATGGTGAACTGAATGGAGCAAAACAAATTATGTTATTTAACCTCAACAGTAAAAGTTACGCAATTATAAAGAAAAGGGCAAATACAAATTGTAGTTGGTTGAACAACCTTAATATCACCTACGCTAAATTAAGGTTTAATTACGAATTTATTGCAAGATTAGTGCTGACTTTATTAATGTTATCACTACGTGTATGAAGATCATAAATGGACGTATTATGTTATTATTAGATACATGGAAGCTTAAAACAGTAAATGAAATAAAATTGACTGATATCTTTCAAGGTGACGGAACGAATAAATTGAATAATTTTTTACAAAATGTCAATAACAGAGCATAATGAAGGAATAACCACTCAAAGTGAGAATGCAGGAACATAAGAACAACGTCCAAGGGCAAACAGAAAAATCGGATCCCGAACATGTCTAGAATGAAGACCACCTCATCCAATGGGATAACATACAGATAGTCGCAAAGCACGTGAACAAAACTCGTCAGAAACTCAAAGAAATACATTGCACTAGCAGAAGATCCAACAAGCCAAGTGTGGAAATAAACCCTATGGATTCAATAATGCGCGAAGAGCTGAAGTGCAATACAACAACGCAAGAAGTTATGGCTCAACATGCAACAAGCTTCTGCGAACCACGATATATATATATATATATATATATATATATATATATATATATATATATATATATATATATATATATATGTTCTAAAAATATTTTGCATTACTCAGTGGCTCAGTAAAGGTGTCAGACTAGTAAGTGAAAGGTCGAATCTGACAGTAGTCAAGTGATTGGAAAAATTATATTTAACATATGAATTCGGCTCAAGTGTTAAAATAGTCCTTCTCAGTACTAAGCCTGATGACGAAATAAGAGTCCGCTTCAAAATGTCGCTAAAAAAGCAAAAATAGGCCGATCAACAAACTCTCATTTGCCATCTTCAGGTCACTAATAATCTTGTTCTGCTTCGTGTTATTCGAAATGAACTGTTCCACACTTCGACATTTTTGATACTTTTGAATCAATTTTGGTATTTTGAGAGGAATGGTCGATCTTTCTTTTGATGTAATCAGAACTGGACAAAATTATTCTAACTCCATCATTTTACATACGTTTAGGAGACTGCAAATAATGATTACATCTATACTTTCCTATAGTTTCCAATAATGTTGATTTTTAGATAGTGTTTCAGTAAAATTATTATTAGCTTTAAAACTACAATCGTATGTGAATCGCCAATGTCGTGGAAATGAAATGTCTAACTCTGTTTAAAAACATCGTCTTTAGGTAATTGTTGTATGGATAATTCGATAAATAAAAACATGGAGTTATTCGACATAGATTTGATCAATTTTGCCTGTATTTATGGAAAATGTAACAACATTATGAAGAGAACCTGCCTTTCGTTCAACAAGAAATATCCTTGAATAGATGAAAGTTCGAAATATTGAAATCGAGTTTCGTACAAAAAGCAGAAGAGATAGAAATAAACCTGTAACTTTTAAAACATTTAAATTACTGTGATGGGCTATTTTCATGCACATATGCATGGATTAATCCAAACAGATGCAAAAGATCTGGGTCTGTCATCATCCATGTTCCATTATAATAGTACATTCACTAATATCTGGAAATTATAATCGAAGAATCAAATATTGAAAGTATTTCAATAAGAATACAGGAAGATCCATGATTGCTACAGAAAATTACACGGACCGACGAATTAAAAATTAGTAGAGAAGGAATCATCAGACCACGGAATCTACACTTTTGAGAACAGAATAATTCACAATGCCAGAGAAGTACATTTTCAACATATATTTAGTTCACTGTGTTTTGTTGGCGATGGAAAATCTGATTGCCAAATTTACGGTGAAAATTTAACAATCTATTTGAGATTGCTGAGGATGGTGCCTGAGTTTTGAGATAATTTGACATAGAATGTGCTGAGTAACTGCTGGCTGGTGCGCCAGACATTCCACATATCGAGTCGGTTAGCAATTAACGGAATTTTTAAACATTGATGGTTTAGACGATATGGTCCAGTAGATGGCCTCACGTTCTCCGGATCTAATCACTGGATTTTTATGTATTGTGTATTCCACTGGTGCGAAGAGAATAACTGAAAGGGCGAATGACAACAATATTCAGGAAGTTATCCAGAACAAATTAGAAGAGCGAGAACACGAAAAGTTCCTACCAGAATATTGAAATGTAGGGAAAATGATAGAAAGTACCTTTAAGTCATTAATCATCGAATATTTCACCATGATTTCAGTATTCAAGTTTTCTTTACAATAAATAAATTCATAAATTCTTGGTTCGAATAACCTTGAACCTCCTTTTATTGCTATTTATCGAATTATACAGAACAATTACCTTAAAAGACTACATATATGACATCTCATTTCCATGGCAACGGCCATTCATACAAGTACAGTTTTAAAGCTAGTCATAAATTTAGCACTATTAATTAATATTAATACATATTGATTCATAATTTATTGTTTCTTTATTGGATGAAGAGAAAATTTGAAAAAATTGGTTTAATAGCACTTGAAGTTTCGTAAACGTACATTAAAGCTATGGAGGTTAGATTAATTTTGTTCAGTTCGGATTACACTAAAGTAACATCCAACTTGCCTCTTTAAAATGTCCAAATTAGATTCGGAAGTATTAAAAAATGACGAAGTTATCGATTTTTGAAAACAAATATGCGAACTGAAACATTTTCAAAACAGTCTAAATATTTCAAAACATTGAACTTAGGTCTAGAAAGATGATGATTCTTCTCAAAAAGTCTCTAGAAATTGGAAAACGCAATGAAAAATAAAGGTTTCCATTCAAAATAAAAAGTTCATATTCACTTGTTAAACCGAAATACTACCATCTTGAAAATACTTTCATTGAAGAAGAATTAATTGATAACACCTGTACGCAAATGTTCAAATTAGTGACATTTTCAGACCATAACAAACTTCTGCTGAACGGTTTAGAACAGGATATACATATAATTAAAATTATTATTAACTTTATTAAATACATAAATAAAAAGTTTACCTCGAGGAGGATATGAACCTACGACTTGCTACTGTTCTACATACATAAACACAAAATTTACATCGATTAGTTTGAACCTTGATGCAGTTGGTTAACTACTCTAAAAGTACAGGTCATAGGTTCATATCTATCGTAAACTTTTTATTATTTAATAAAATTAATAATAATTTTTAATTAATATTTAAACTTATTCGTTCATAACAAAACTTATAATAATAGAATATATATATATATATATATATATATATATATATATATATATATATATATATGTATGTTTGCCTTTTCATCTTTTTCATATTTCATAAATTTGTTTCATCTTAAGCAATCTTGATATTACCGCTTATTGAAGACGGTAATTGTTATCGAAACGCATAGATTCATATAAAATATAAATATAAAAATACACCATTTAAAAACTTAAAAGCTAAGTATTTTAATTATGTATAATAATGTTGAAAGTTTTTTATTTTCATAAAAATACTTCAAATCTGTGTAAGAATGCATTTGCAAATCAATAGTAATCCGGTAGATTAAAATAATTAATAAAGTAAAACCGGAATAACTTATCGTCACCGCCGTCAACTGATATATTGTACTAAAGTACTTTTCACTATTTGTATAAATATTTAATCACTAAACGTCATTTTAGTTTATTTAAAAAGTCATTGATTATTTTCACAAAATTAAATCCACCGTTTAATTATCGTTCATATTTTTTCTTATTATGTTCGTCAGTTAGCGATAACTTTCGAAACATAATTTAAATTTGTTATTAAGTTAATCTGATGTGCAAAATTATAAATTTCAGCTAGCGATTATCATCATTGTACGTCAAAAAATCAAAAGTCGAACGTTCTGTACCAAAGTAGATGGACAAAAACAATCAACCCTATTGACGTCTCCTCTTATAATGAATGAACAACACAATAATTATGAAATGCATGCTTGATTAAGAACTTAGTGCGACACATTTCTTCTACGGATGCAGTAAAGTTCATCTTTTTCTCAAAAATTGATTATGAAACTCAAAGGAACCACATACATTGCACTAGCAGAAAATCCAATAAGTCAAGCTAGTGTGGACCCAGTGTGGATTCCAATAATCGCGAAGAGCTTAAGCGCAATACACCTGCGCAATAAGTTACGGCGCAACTGGCACTATAAACTAGCGCGCAACCTCGAGAAACTTTATGTATACATAAGTTCTAAAATATATATATTGGATTACTCAGTGGCTCAGCGGGAAAGGTTTCAGACCTGTAATTGAAAATTACCAAGTTCGAATCTGAAAGTAGTCAATTGCTTGGGTAAAAATTGTAACATATGAATTCGAGTCAAGTGCGAAAACAGTCGTTCTCAGGATTAAGCCTGATGACGGACGCAGATTCCGCTTCCGAAACGTCGGACTCAAAAATGCAAAAACTATGGAAATAGGCCGATCAACTCAACCAGTATGAAATCACGTTACAAAATACTTATAATACAGGAAACACTGCCTTCTAACCTACAAAATGAAAATTAAGACAAATGAAAGAGTACATTTTTTTAGGATAATTAAAGACTAGTGACAATGTCACTGTTTTATAAACCATAGTCTTTTGTCCGCCGTTTGGAGAGTAATATTCTGGGTTTGAAAAATGTAAATTAAGATAATATTTGTAACTTGCCTTCCGGTACAACTCACCCATTTTACAATTTAAAATTGTTAATAAGTTGCAAGGGTTTAAACAATTGACATATTTATGCCGCACGCACGCACAAACGCACACTAGCGCACACGTTTCCGCACACGAACACGCACACGGACACACGCCAATGAATCTATAGGTTTAGGTTTAAAATCGTAGGAATATTGTTAAAATTTAAATTTATAGTTTAAAGTTGAAGGTCGGTGGTTTAGAAAAGGGAATGAAAGTATATTATTGTGTACTTTTATTGATACGATGTTTTAATACGTACAATTGCGTGAATTATGTTAATTCAAACACTTTTAGTATTTGTTTACCGAGAGAACAATTTTTAACGAATAACCATTGTAGCACACGTTTGTTCTACGGAGTTTACAAGAATTTAGCAGATAAATGTTTGAATGCTACTGAATGTGATTGAATTGATAAACTGTTAATTCTTACAGCTAAGTGTGAAAGTTATTTGGATATTTTTTGGGTATCAACATCTTACTTGCACAGTTAGTTATTGATATTTTATAGAGTAAATCGTATTATTACAACTTTACGTAAATTAAAGAATTTTGGCAGTGTAGACACTTTCGCGGCGACATATAACTAGCGCACGGTTTGTTGCATTGGAAAAGGTAGACGAAATCACTTCCTAAGCAGTTACTTGTTAAACTCATATATTATTGGTGGAATATTTGTTTAAAAATGAAAATTAATAAATTCTATATTGCTGGTTAGCAATTTCTAAGTAATTATATTGTAATGTATTCTCGGGGTCAATAAATATATATATATATATATATATATATATATATATATATATATATATATATATATATATACAGTGTGATCCAAAGCAGAGGGACCATTCAATAACTTCTTTATTTTACGATATACAAAAAAAGTTAAATAATTTTTTGTTTACGGCCATGTGTTACATTTAATAGGGCTATCAAATATTTTTTCATTTCCGGTTAAACCGGAAACGAACACAACTATTGTTTTTAAATGACACCCTGTATATTTTTTAGACTATCTGATTCCTCATTATTTTTGTTTCTATAATATAAAATTTTATGGGTATTATATCAGAAAATTTTGTTGTAAATCGCAAAAACTGTTTGAAGGAGTACAAGATCACTATTTAAAAACAAAATAGTTAGTTATTGCCTTGGAAAACGGAACAACTGCTTTGTGAAGTTGTTTAAGATTGTTTCACATCTTTCAAAATTAGTTTTTATATGTAATTATTTAAGCTGTGACGGCATTTATAATTACAACGTTATTGTATGCAATTATTAGGCAACTACATAATGAATAATAGTGAAAAGGTCGATTTAATGTTAATATTTGGCGAGTGTAATCGCAACGCACGAAGATCAGTCGCACTCTATGCAGACAGATTTCCTGACAGGTATCACCCTACACATACTTACTTACACAAAATTGAAAATTCATTAAGACAACATGGAGCATTTTCTGGAGTAAAGATCCAAAATAGAGAACCCCAGAGAAATAACCCGATAAACGAAGAACGAGAATTGCAGAGTTTAGCGTATGTTCGACTACATCCACGTTCATCCATCAGGCATGTAGCTCAGGAAGTAGGAACATCATTTGGATATGTTCAGAGGACATTAAAAAAACACTAGCTGTACCCCTATAAACCAAATTTAGTGCAACACCTACGTCCATCAGATCCCGAACGCCAATTAACATTCATTGCGTGGTTAGTGGAACAACTGGAAGATGACCGAAGCATTTTAGACAGAATTTTGTGGACCGACGAAGCAAAATTCACCAATAATGGTGTTATCAGCAAACAAAGCAATCGTTTCTGGTCGGACGAAAACCCACATTGGACATTAAATACAAAGTATCAAACCGTTTAGGGTATTAACGTTTGGTGCGGTTTAATAGGAGACAGATTATTGGGACCTTTTTTTTTATGACGCAACTCTCACTGCAAGAAGATTTCTTCATTTTTTAAATACTGAGCTTTTGACCATGTTACAAGATTTTCCACTAGCATTGCGACGAAGTATGTACATTCAGTTGGACGGAGCGCCAGCTCATACTAGTAACATTGTTAGTGAATATTTAAACGAAACCTTTAATGGGCGTTTAATTGCCACCCATGGACCAGTGAAAATGCCGCCAAGATCGCCTGATATTACACCTCTGGACTATTTCTTACGGGACTATGTTAAGACACTAGTCTGTGCAGATCGGCCACAAAATGTAGATGATTTAAAAAACAAAATCCGGTTGGCTTGTATGCAGTTAACACCCGATGTGATACATAGAACAACACATCATGAACTTCTAAAGCGGCTAGAGGCATGTGTTGCACAAAATGGTGGTAATTTTGAACAATTTATAAAATAATTTTCCTGCATACCATCTTTGTAGTTAAATAATACGTGCTTATTAATTGTTGAATTTTGTATTTTGTTTATATATCCGTTTCCAGATTTCTTACTATTCTAATAAATACTAATAATAAAAGCAATTGTTTCCGTTTTCCATGGCAATAGCTATTTTGTTTAAATAGTGGTCTTGTACGCGTTCAAATAGATTTCTGCGATTTACAACAAAATTTTCTGATATAATACCTATAAAATTTTATATTTACAGAAAGAAAAAATAATGAGGAATCAGATAGTCTAAAAAATATACAGGGTGTCATTAAAAACAATAGTTGTGTTCGTTTCGGTTTAACCGGAAATGAAAAAATATTTGATAGCCCTATTAAATGTAGCACATGGCCGTAAACAAAAATAATTTAACTTTTTTATATATCGTAAAATAAAGAAGTTATTGAATGGTCCCTCTACTTTGGATCACACTGTACATATATATATATATATATATATATATATATATATATATATATATATATATATATATATATATATATATATATATATATATATATATATATATATATATATATACCTATAGCCTGTTTCAGAGTAAGCGCCTTATTTTTTAGCTACACTATGGGTACTACTTTCAAAATATTTACGTTTTCAATTGGACGTAGTATTTCAAAATGGCGACTTTCAACTTTTTTTCTTAAATAGAATGCAATAATTTTTTTACTACTGAGATCCCAAAAACATTCTTTTTGAGATAGTATTTCGTTTTTCTTAAAAATTCATTTCTTTCCCTATCAAAAAAGCAAACTAACATTTTAATCTAGAGGCACATGAATGTTTTACCCTCGGTGTTATTTTGTCCAAATATCAAGTAGCGGTAGACACAAAAGAAACAATTAAATTTTAATCTAGTAGTCAAACGTCAATTAATACAATTTGTCAGTGATTGAAAGTAGTACCCATAGTGTGGCTAAAAAAAATAAGGCGCTTACACCGAAACAGACTGCATATGTACAGTATGTCCCCGGATCGACTTTTAAAAGAGGGAAAATTCTCTTAGTTTTGATTTCTCAGAAAAATTCATTCTTGATGATTTGCCCTGCTTGTTTTCAAACCCACGAAACGCAAATTACTTTCTATTTTACTAGTACGGTTCTCGAGATAATATAATTTTTCTTGAAAAATTGGACTTAGAATGTTTTTCCTAATTTTTAGAAGTAACTTTAGTAGGCGGATTTCATTGAAAAATACTACAGAAATTGTCAAATGTGATAATTCTGTTGAACTGCAAATTAATTCATGCTAATTTGAATTGTATGCTATAATGTTGACTGTACAACCAAGAATTTATCTAATTCAATGTTACGGAACTGGGGAAGAGTGCTACCGAGTTGTTATCAGAAAATTCAACCAAAAATACCCGGGGGTTGCGATTTCGAATGCCGGAGCAAAAAAATTGGTAACTAAATTCCTTCAAACAGGCTCGGTTTTAGACCTAAAGAAGCCAAAGAAGTTGTTCGATGAAGAAGATGCTGCTACTGTTCTCGCCGTTCATTCCGCAACAGAAGTTCCAAGGTTGTCTTTAAGAAGGAGGGCACTACGAATTGGGATAGGTAAATCTCATTTACAAAGAATCTTCAAGGAGAACAAAATTTTACCATTTAAGCCGCAATTTAGGCAAACTTTAGAGAACGGTGATGAAGCAAACGTCTGGATTTTTGTTTGGAAATGGGCAATAGAGTTTTGGAAGATTCAAATTTTCATAAACGAATAATGTTCTCGATGAATCGACCTTTTCAACTAACGGAGTCGTTTCCTCCCAACATTGCCGTTACTGGAGTAGGACGAATCCAAACTTCCGAATTGCTAGTCGCAGATAATGTTTGAAAAAAGTTAATGTGTGGTGTGCGGTTTCGTACCATGGAATTATTGGCCCATATTTTTTTGATCAAAATTTAAACCGTTATTCATATTTGGAAATGTTGCAAAATTTTTTAACTGATAAACTGGATGAATTGCCATTGAACTACCAAATTGAAATGTTCCTCCAGCACGATGGGTGCCCTGCTCATTATGCCGGTACTGTTAGCCAGTGGCTCAATACAGAGTTTCATGATAACTGGGTAGGAAGAGATGGTCCCATTTTATGGTCGCCGAGAAGTCCTGATCTCACAATAATGGACTTTTATCTGTTGGGTCGTTTAAAACAAATTGTGTACAGTGAGCCATTAGATAATGATGAAGAGCAATTGAAAAATAGGATACGGAATGCTGTCCAGTCCCTTTCAATCGAAGAAATAAGGCGCAGTTTCAATGAATTCAGAGCTCGCATTGAAATCTGTGCGGAAAAAGGAGGAGCATTATTCGAATAGAAAATTAATAGTTCAGTTTTTTGAGAATTTCATTTAATTTTACCATCAATTGTTAAATTTATTAATTAAAATTTGTGAGACCAATTTGATTTTTCCTTTGAAACAAATCAATTTACTTCAAAAAATTACGAAAAGCTCGAATTTTTCAAGAAAAATGATATTATCTCGAGAACCGTTTGAGTTAAATAGCAAGTAATTTGTGTTTCGGGGGTTGGAAAAAAGCAGGGCAAATCAGCAAGAATGAAATTTTCTGAGAAATCAAAAATAAGAAACTTTTAAAGTCGATCCGGGGACATACTATATATATATATATATATATATATATATATATATATATATATATATATATATATATATATATATATATATATAATTTAATTTTAAAATGAAAGATTAATTTTAGCTTAATTATTTATTTTAAGATTAACTTACGTGCAAAGTTTTATTTTAAAAATTATATTTAGTAACATATGTTTCAGATAATTTTAATAAGTCTAATAAAATTTACCCCAGCAATTGTAGTTATACAAATAGGCTAATTAAATATTTTTGGTTTTAGATTTTAATTTAATTTCTATAATTAAATTTTTTGGCGAAATCTAATTTTAATATTAATATAATTAATAACTTTAAATTTATTAAAATTAATGTATAAACTAGGATTAGATACCCCATTATATTAATTGTAAATGATTAAATCAGATTAGTATTTCTTGTTATTTTAGTCATTTCAGAGTAGCATGTTCTATAATTGATATTCCATGATAACTTTTATTAATTAAGTTTGTATATGGTTTAGAATTTTTTTTAAGAATGTAAATATTCAAGATTTATCATCATAAATTATTTCAAATCAAGGTGCAGTTTATGCAAAAGGAGCAATGGGTTACATAATTTTACTTACGGAACATAATTTTAAATTTTTGTATGAAATTGGATTTAATAGTTTTGATAATTTATGTGTATTGTAATATTTTATAATACGTAATTCATTTGAAATGAAATTTTATTCGTTTTTAAATATACCTAGTCTTTTAAGAAAATGATTTGATTCTGTTATTTATTTTTAATTTTTAAATTTTAATAAATACTTAAAAGTTGATCCAACTTTTTATTTAAAATTTATTTTTAGATTGCGTATAATTTGAATTGTTAACCATATGAATAATTTAATAGTTATTTATTATTGATTTATATTTGAATTAAAATTTTTTATTAAAAATTAAATTTTTATTTTTTATTGTTATAAGTTTTTGTTATGAACGAATAAGTCCAAAGGTAAATATGTAATTAATAATTTTTATTTCTTATGTTTAGTTAAAATGATTAAATTGATAAATTTATTTGTATAAATAAAACAGTTTTGAGTTTATAATAAGGATCACGGCAAGTCTATTTTCTGCCTGTTTATTAAAAACATGTCCTTTTGATAATAATTTAAGGTATAATCTGCTCAATGAAAATTAGATAGCCGCACTATTTACATTTAAAGTATTAAGTGTGTTCGATTTTTAAAATTTTACTAATCTGAATTTAAACCGGTTTAAGTCAGGTTGGTTTCTATCTTTAATTAAATATCGTTATTGCGTTGAAAGACTGACGGGCGCTGTCTTCAGGTTCGTTTCAAAATGGTCTTAGCTTGGTGTAGTTTTTAATTTTTGTTGCGAATGCAATTGGCTCGAACGGTTTGGATTTTTAATGGCGAATTGTTAAGCTTGAGGTGATAAGAGGATTCTGTCCGATTGTCGCTAAAAATTTCACGCCCCGAGCTTAGCGCGTGAAATTGAAATAAACTTCTGTTGATATAAAGGTGTGTGCCAATAATATGGTGTGAGAGATAGTTTTCCCAGAGTTCCCAAATGTGGCTATGGTATAGAGAACTAATTAGAGGCACACATCACCTGTAGTTTTGTTAATTTTTTCGTAAAGAGGAGATACCGTAAGTGGTTTTAATATTCAAAGAGGTCAGTTTATTGTGCAAGGAAATTAAGAACGGGCGTGTGTTACGTATAGAGAACACAGTATTGCTTTGGTGACGGTGCAGCGTAATTAAACACGTAGATGTTAAAATTATATTAGCAAGGGCAGCAAATGTTATGGTGTAATAGACTGTGCATGTATTGCAAGGACATGTTTACTACATTTAAATTAGGAAAAAGTTAATGTAAATCATCAGGGTGAGAATTTCGTGGAGTTGGTGAACATCTATGGGAGTCCAAAAGAAGATTGGGTGGATAACACCCAAGCGATCTAGGAGACTTTAATGGGTTGTGTTTAGGGGTGAGCCGTGCACATTATACATTTTGAAGTACGTCTAGTGGAATAGCAGACCATGGTAAATGTTTAAACGCAAATATTTTTCTTAACTAAGGTATGATTGTGGAAGCCTAAAACTCAAGTGTGTTTAGAATGCTTTCGATAACATTGATTTAGTTTAGATATAGGTGAGTTGTATACATAGTTTAACCGAATAAGTACTAGTTTATTTGTGAGTTTAAGTTTTATATAAATTTTATTTCAAAACAAATATAAGTAAATTGCCGCATATTAAGAGGCAGCATACTATAATATAATATTTTTAGTTGACGTAATCGTCAAGCAAACGGCGTGTTGCCACCTCTTCCTTTACTGTTCCTAGCGCTTCTGAATATAACAATCAGGTAAATTTTGAAAGTCTTGCAATCTCGAAATACCGTTGTCAAAAGTTGTATACATCCGACTTGGTGGAGGTTATGCAAACAAAAGGGCACTTGTAATATATATTGAATTCGCCTGGCCAATAAAGTCGTTTATTAAAAAAAATGTTTTCATATGCGTATAACGCTATAGTCCTTAGATGTTATAAAGCAATCCAGTCATGCAGAGAAAATCTCAGGGGTTATACAGCTAATTTCTAGAGTTTAAGTATAACTTGGGAAAAACAAACATTTGTTAGAATTAGGCAATGGGATGTATTTTGTTGATTCATTATTCTTATTACTTGACACAAAACAGTTGCAGAATTACCGAATTAGTAAAATTTATGAACGCTCATGGGAAATTGAGTTTTCCTTTTTTTACGTGTGTGTTGGAGTATTGAAATTTTAAAATACACTGGAAGGGTTGGAGAAATGTTTATTCACAGGGGTAAATGCGAGGTAAGTCCGTCTATTATTCTATTATTCTCAGACTTCGTATTTATATACGTTTTACCAGATTTTAAAGTAGTGTTGAGCCTACATTTATTAATCCTGAATTTAACAATCTCTATAAAAACGAATTTTATAAACGCTGCAATGTACTGTATACGACCGTGGATGATACCATTAAATTTAGACTGGCCATTCCTGCCACAAATTTTAGTGCTTGCTCCTTTTTAGCCTTAAACAGGGAATTAAACACAAATTTTTGGCACAATACTGCAGATATTGAATTTAGAACAAGTCTGACCTTAATCTACCTCAAATAGGGGGTTAGTTATAAAATGAAGAACGTGTGAGTAAATAGAGTGTAAATATATATTAAGTTCGTTACTAAATATAGCTCCATAATTCAATTCTTTAGATCGCAAACAGATTACAGACCAAAAATATCAATCCTCACTTTTTGTGGTACTTGACTAGTTATTCTATTATAACGTTATGGCTATCCCAGACAAATATTTTCAGTATTTAATATTTATTGTGGCAAATGAAGTATTTTGTAATATTTTAATATTAGTATTATCCTTAAAAACGTGCATGAGGATTCGTAATCGAGTTCTGGTTGATTACATTTAATTTTGTTTTGATGATGATAGCTCTGCGATCAGCACAGCCGTGGGTATTCATTTTAATGGAAGAATCGATGTAGGTTGTGGCTAGGGATTTAATTGATATAGTTTCGGTAACACGGTGGAACTAGGTTTTGTTATCGCGCCGAATTCCGTTTTCACTGTCAGGGAATTTCTGTTTCTCTTTCGTACAGACTGTCATATCCTCTCATCAAGTTGACTAGCTGTTGGGTTGCCTGTAGAATAATTTAGATTTAGTTAAATGTGTAGTACACTGTACTTACAGTGGTTTCCTCTTCGTGAGAAGCAAAAGTAAATGCTCACTCATTTTGTTTGTGCAGATTATTAAAGCGTTCTCTTAATTGAAGAGTTGCAAAGATTAGGTAGGAATGGAAAGTAGGGGACAGGGTTGGGTTCTCTTAAGGAAGGGAGTTGATTTGAGAATGCGGAACGGTAAAGTCATGCAGGCGTAGACATGATTTATCAGTGTTCATTATTGACAAGCGAAAATTGTGGTAATAATTACTTTCAGTTTAAGTAAATTTTCTACATACACTTTAAACAATTATCGTGCTAGTGTTATGTTAGTGAATTTCCGTAAAGAGGTTCCTTGTTTTTTTTAGTACTCAAGACAGGCGCGCCGACCTTTAGCTAAAAATTTTGTGAAGGGAACTTATAACGAAACATAGGCAGCTTTAAAACGTCAATCAAACATATATATATATATATATATATATATATATATATATATATATATATATTAAAATAGAGAACTATTTGGTGTTTGAAACCACGCTGTGAAATCAAAGTCCAGATGTTTTGCCTTAGAATTAAATTTCGCATTTAGTCAAGTGCCGATGGATAACTGTTATTGATGTTTATTGTGAAATCCTTCGCTGGTTCGTCTATCGTCTCTAGTAGGGTTTTTGAATAAAGGAAGCGTCCTACTATTTGTTTGGCACACATCAAAAGAGATTTCCAACAATAAATTCCTACGAGTTGGTGGTGCACTATCAAGCGTAAAGAAGAAGTTGTAACAACATTCTGGTAATCTAAGGTACTGATGTACAATTATCCCTTAATGTTTTTAACCAAATTAACCGATTGCGTAATTCTGACCTGAAGCCCGGGTTAACACTGCAAACAGATGACTGTGAGGAAAGTTTTTCATTTATTTTCCTGTTTGCATCGAGGTGGCGATTAGTTCGTACTTGGACGAAAGGAAAGTTTGAACTTGCAATAGTCAACAATTTTGCTAATAAGGCAATCCCGTTTATAGATTAACCGAAAATATTTTACACGTGATAATTGGCTTAAATTACTGGTGTTCTTTTAAATGTTGATTATTAAATGCCAGAAGCAACTACAGAATTAGTGAATCGCTTGTTTTTGTTTTGTTTCTGAGTCTAAAACTATACAGATCTTCATTTTGCAAACTGACGTATTCTATTGATTTATGTTCATTTTTTATGAGCTCAAAGTGTATTTGAAAGCTCAAACTTTTGATATGGATTTTTAATACTGAGTAAAAGTGGACGAACGGTTGTATTAATAGCAGTTAACTTTAAGTTCAGATATTGCAATGGATACGAGGAGTTTCGTATAAAACTATTATGTAGTTTGAAGCGTTATTGCAGCACAACGCTAAGGGCCTAGCAGAGTCTGGAGCGTAGACACAACAAAACATAAGCAGTTTGGTTTCTGTATATCGCTGTAGTTATCGTGAACAATCCTATGAATTATCTAATCAAACAAGGTGGTGCCCTTTTTGACTACGAGGTTTTACCGCGAATCTAGGTCAGTATTACGACACCCAATCCGCAAAATTAAAATTGAATACCCCGCGCGATCCCACTAAGCTACGGGCGATTCAACCCTACTGGATACACAACATTCTACTAACCAATTACGGATCACTTTTAAAACACCCATAATTGCCGTTTTAGCAACATGATATTAAGAACATCGACTGCAGCGGTCACTACCCTATATACAGTTGGTGAAGAATAGGAAAAAAATGAGCGGTGTGTACATTCACGTTGAAAAGTACACATCACGACGTAATATTGAGTTGGGACTTCTATATTTATTTAGAAAAAATATAAAGAATGTAAGTTGATAAAATAGACTGATAAGATTTTATTAATAACTTATAATTACAACATACGTGTTAGAAATAATGGCAGCAATACCTGGAATATAATTTCACATTAAAGATAATAACTGCTTAATGAGGTTATTATAGTACAAGTACCTAAGCCTATTAATATAAGCCAGGCATACAATACCAGGTAAATCCTAACCTACATATCAGGTTAATACTTGTCAAACAAATATATTATAAATCCAAACATTATATAAAACTTCTTTAAAGGTGTTCAATACCTGACAGCTCACTATCTGAAAACTATTTGCTTCAAAGTCACCTTCACTATCTTTTTGTAAGTTTATTATGAACTCGTTTATGGCTAAATCTAATGATGGCTCCTTTTCCACGAAAAAATGTCAAAGTCTTTACCGTGTTTACGTCGTTTTTTCCACTTATGTTCAGAAAATGTGTTTTAAGGATGCCCACACTAATTCAATAGGGTTTAAGTCGGGATGATATGGGGGGAGCCTTGGAACCGTACGTTCCTTAGCAGCCATTGTCGACTTGCACGTTATGGTACGGGGCATTATCTAAAATAACACCCTTTTTGGTGGTAAATTTGGGATAATCATTTCCTGAAGCCAATTTTTATGATTAGTGTAGTTCGTCTCACTGTGATAATCATATGATCTAAATTTTAGGTATGCAGTTGGTATAAAACCGTTTTCCCCACCTGCATTCAGTACAATTAGTGTTTCCCCTTTTGAAATCGGCACATGAAAACCTCCAATAGTACTGTCGTTCCAACTTTTGTGATGCGTGGGAGACGAATGGATACACGTTTCGTCCATATATAAATTATAGGTTTCATTTCTTCCCGGAATTGCTTCATGCTTCTTAAGAAGTTTCTTCTCAGTTGTCGAATATATGATTATTCCATAAAGAATTTTCTGTTTTCCTCCAGCGAAATCCCATATCGAGCAGTATTTTTTTTAGGTTTCATACGATCCATTATAGCCATTCTCGTCTACAAATTTACGATGTATGCGCCGCAAAGTTGGAACTTTTTTTTCCACTGTGTAATAATTGATTATAAGGTGTCGAAGCTCTCTGCCCAAAGTCACCCGCATTTGATTTAGGCGCTGATTTTATTCTTTTTTTGTTAGGCATTGACAACAACTTGTTGCCATGACGATACACTTCTGAACCTTATTATAGTCTATAACATTACTAGCAAGGTAAAAAAAGTGTGTTACTGGAGGACAGAAGACAGAAGACTGGAGGACAGAAGATAACTGGCTCGCCTTCGGCTCGCCAGTTATCTTCTGGAGCCAGTAAAACCCGTTACCTTGCTAGTATTGTTACATAATTTATTTGTTACTCATTTATGATGCAAATAGAACACAATTTCCGAATGTAAATAATGCTACTAATTTGTAAAACTGACGGTTAACTTACAACAATGTCTCGTTACCTTTGAAAGCATTAGTCTGACAACGGCGCTTATTGTTTATATTGCTGTTGATTATTTTGCTAATACAATGTGAATAAGGTACGACCATCTCTAACTTTTAAAAAATCAACGACTTTCGTCTCTAACCTGTAAATTTTTAACTAGTAGCTAACTTGTTAGGATAGACATTCAACGGCAATAAGCTGACTTGATAAATTGACATTTACAAATGAGCAACAAATAAAAGTATTTTATAGGTTTATTCTCGTTTGCTTCTCGTTCCATAAAATGTATAACGTTGGCTACGACTTCCCTAGTTTGTCCTGATAAAACTTTACGATTTAGTTTGGATTTAAATATCATTTTGAAACACTACACCTAATCCACTACTTTTACTGACAGTACACTCGATATTCACTTTGCAAATATCTCGATGCGACTGACTAATGCCAGGCTATTTACTGCGCAATTCGTGGGCGACCCGATATTGGTGTTTTCAAATTTGTTCCTATTCTTGACAAGCTGCCAAACGTTCAAGCATGGAGGTTGTTTAGACCGTCCGCAAATACGAGAATCGAACAACAAACCGGTTAGAGTGGCTTTTCTGTGCCTTAATCGGTAACCACTGAGCCAAGCAGTCCACTCCAACGAATATAATTACACAACGATATCTAAATATTTAATCTATTATTAAAAGATTTATGCTGTTAAATTTAATAAATTATAGCCCTGTATTTGGATGAGTTCATTATAAATAATTATATAACAACAAAAATTTGTCCTGCATATAAAAGTAAATTTGAATAATCATGTTTATAACAGCTAAACTTTCTAAGGATTTAACTTTTTAATGGCTGGGAGACGAAACGTAGTCCTTAACATAACAAAGAAAAACGTTATGTACTTCAAACAAGAAAGAAGTTTTTTAAAGTTTTATACGATGCTAGTAAATCTACCCCTATTTTTCTTTATTCTGCTTCGATATAAAATATATTTTTAAAATATGGATTAATTTCGTTTACTAACACTTTGGCGCAATTACAATTAAACCAAATTACTTATAGTTTAAATAATTAATTCCAACAAAAAATATATAATTTAACTGTGGACTGTTTCTGCAAAAGCAGTTATTATACATATTTTAACTTAACCTTAAAATAAAAGGATGGTCTGTATTAAAGTAAATTTAAACCACAATAGTAGACCACTTAATATTCATAACTGACTTAAAAATGATCCAATTACTCTCTTTAATATTAAGTTTGAAACTTAGTTTATTATTAAACAAGCTTTGCATATTTTGATGAGAGTAACATGAAAGAAGCAGTGCCTTTGAAAAGAAAAAAACTTTCCAATAGAGTTCTGATTATTAAAAAAATTAAATTAAATTAAAAACTAAATTATTAAATCTATTCTATCTAACCAGCTATCATAATTTTCACGTACCAACCTGCATATACATTTGTAGGTATAAAAGGTTATGCAATCGACTTTTTATCCCTATCGCTAAATAGACTTATTAGCTCATTTTACAAATTTTGACCAAATTTCGCAAAGATCGGCCATGATGTCTATATGTGTGTCTCTGTGTTTGTGTGTGACTCTGTGCCTGTGTCTCTGTGTGTCTGTGTGCCTGTGTGCCTGTGTGTCTGTGTGTCTGTGTGTCTGTGTGTCTGTGTGTCTGTGTGTCTGTGTGTCTGTGTGTCTGTGTGTCTGTGTGTCTGTGTGTCTGTGTGTCTGTGTGTCTGTGTGTCTGTGTGTCTGTGTCTGTGTGTATGTGTGTCTGTGTGTCTGCGTGTCTGTGTCTGTGTGTCTGTGTGTCTGTGTGTCTGCGAGTCTGTGTGTCTGTGTGTCTGTGTGTCTGTGTGTCTGTGTGTCTGTGTGTCTGTGTGTCTGTGTGTCTGTGTGACAAACAAATACCGAAAGACCCCACACCATCAATCGAAAGACGGATATACCTGACGCTGGCAAAACATAAGGGGGAGTTCTCCGATTACCAGAGAACTAGACTTACCCCACACTACAGCAAACCTCCGCATCTGTACGGCCTACCAAAGATCCACAAGGAAGGAATTCCTCTGAGACGAATTGTGATCTCGAGAAATTCACCTTATCACCCATTAGCACACTATCTGCTAGGTATCATCACACCCTTATCGGGAAAAACCGAATCTATGGTCAAGAATACGCAGCACTTCGTGGAAACCATCAGAAACTTCCAACCAAACCACGAAGAAATACTGGTAAGCTTCGACATTGTGAGTCTATTCACAAATGTGCCTACCGATAAGGCACTAACTATCATAAGGGACAAGCTGGAAAAGGATGAAACGTTAGACGAACGCACGTAACTCTCGGTAAACACAATAATGGAACTTCTGACAATATGCATTGGAACTACATATTTCCAGTAAAAGACAAATTCTACCAACAATAGTTTGGTATGGCTATGGGTATCACCCATAGTGAGCAATATATATATGGAAGACTTTGAAGACCAAGCGATATCCGAATTCACAGAGAAACCAAGGATATGGCTTAGATACGTGGACGATACCTTCGTAGTTTGGCAACACGGCAAGCATAAGCTGGATGAATTCCTAGATCATCTAAATAGCCGCGCACCTACCATCAAATTCACAATGGAATTGAGTCGGAATAAAACTGCCATTCCTGGATGTACTTGTACACAGGAATGACAACACTTTCACGACAAGTGTATACAGGAAACCTACCCACACGGGGAGGTACCTACACTACAACTCAATCACCACAAAAACGTGAAGTTAGGCGTAGCAAAATGCTTGTACGATAGAGCAAAAACAATATGCTCAAAACAAGAGGACCTGAATAGAGAAAAAGAAAATATCGCTAGAACACTCAAAGAAAATGGCTACCCCGATCTAACACCTAACCTTAACAGGGAAAGGGTAACCGAAAAAGAAGAACCTAAATATACAGCGATAATACCATATATACAAGGTACCTCAGACAAAATACGAAGGATAGGCAGCAAATACAAGATACGCACTGCCTTCAAATCGACCAGAACGCTCAGGGGAATACTAACCAAAACCAAACCAGATCAGAATTCCAAGAACTGTGTATACAACCTACCATGCGAATGCGGCAGAGCATACATAGGAGAGAGCAGTAGACCACTCAAAGTGAGAACTCAGGAACACAAGAACAACGTCCGTAAGGGCTAAACAGAAAGATCAAGAATCGCTGAACATGTCTGGAACGGAGACCACCGCATCCAATGGGATAACATACAGATAGTGGCAAAGGACGAGAATACAACTCGTCGGAAACTCAAAGAAGCCATATTCATCGCACTAGCAGAAAATCCAATAAGCCAAGCTAGTGTAGAAATGAAACCCATATGGATTCCAATAATGCGCAAGAGTTAGCAATACACCTGCGCAAGAGGTTACGGCGCAACATGCGCAATAAACTTCTGCGCAACCACGAAAATAGTTTAATATATATATATATATATATATATATATATATATATATATATATATATAGTTCTAACAAATATATATTGGATTACTCAGTGGCTCAGCGGTAAAGGTGTCAGACTAGTAAGTGAAAGGTACCAAGTTCGAATCTGAGAGTAGTCAAGTGCTTGAGAAAAAATTAGATATAACAAATGAATTCGACTCAAGTGCGAAAACAGTCCTTCTCAGGACTAAGCCTGATGACGGAAGCAGAGTCCGCTTCCGAAACGTCGCGCTCAAAAAGCATAAACTGTGGAAATAGGCCGATCAACTCCACTAATAAAATTTTAATTACAAGTCTTGGGAAAATTGGAATTACCTACAAACAGCTACAATGGTTTAGAAGCTACTTGGAAAACAGAAAATACGTAGTAACGGTCGACAACACAAGCAGCAAGGAGAGAAAGATCAGCTATGGAGTACCTCAAGGCAGTAATTTAGGCCCTATAATGTTTTTGATATATATCAACGAGATATTTGGACAAATCGATCAATCTCATCTTTTCATGTACGCGGATGACGAAATACTTCTATACTCACACAGAGAGGCACTAAAATGTGAAGAAGTAATACAATCGGAATTAGACAAGGTATGTAAATGGATGCACGAACATAATTTATTCTAACCAAGAAAAAACGAAAACCATGGTCTTTGCTACCGCACATATGGATAACACGAAAACCATCAAAGTAGTTATGCACAACAGTGACTGTCTTACTAGAAACATGAGTGATAAGTGTAAATGTAGAAAATTAGAGACAGTGAGTAAGTTTACATACCTTGGATTAACACTGGATTCTAAACTTATCTACAACATGCATATAGAAAACATCCATCTCAAATTAAAACGAATCTTTGGATGCTACTACTTACAAGTATACCCAACAGAACAACAATGACAATGGTATACAAATCAATGATAGAATCGATCATAAGGTACGCAATAAGAGTTTGGGATGTAGACCCTGTACATGAACAGATTAACATGCCTGCAAATTCGTCTACTTAAAATGATACCAGGAGTAATAACTACAAAAATGCACTCTTAAAAAAGACAAATACCTTAACCCCTAATGCACTCTACAGGTATATTAACATACTAACCTACCTTAAAGACAACCAATATAAAATACCTATAGAACAAAAGTACCAGACTGGAAGGACTACGTACGCAGTACCATTTTATTTCAACAAATATGGGAAAAGAACTCTAGAGTGTCTAATTCCAACGCTATACAACTCAATACCCATAGGTATAAAAACAGATGATGGACTATCCACTTACAAGCAAAAAATCAGGGAATGGCTAATCGATAGCAACTAAAAAAAAAAAAAAAAATAAAATGGAACAAGGCAAATAATGGAAAATGGAAAATGGAAAATTGAAAATGGAAAACGGAAAACGGAAAACGGAAAACGGAATACGGAAGACGGAAAACGGAAGACGGAAGACGGAGAACGGAGAACGGAGAACGGAGAACGGAGAACGGAAAACGGAAATCGGAAAACGGGAAACGAAACACGGAAAACGGAAAACGGAAAACGTAAAACGGAATATGGAAAATGGAAAATGGAAAATGTAAAATGTAAAATGGAAAATGGAAAATGGAAAATGGAAAATGGAAAATGGAAAATGGAAAATGGGAAATGGGAAATGGAAAATGGAAAATGGAACATGGAAAATGGTAAATGGAAAACAGTTTATAAAATGGATTATGGAATACTGCAAATAATTAAATCACAATAAATATTTAACAACCACAAAATGTATTAATGATTACACTTCAGAGCATTGTAAAGCCAGACTAATAACTATTTAATAAGATAAAAATGAAATATGATAATAAAATCAATTGTAAGTAAATCTTTGTAAAACCATAGGAACCAACCGATAAGTTCAAATGTAACTTGGTTGGATCTAATAATATGCATAAATTAAAGACAATAAACATTTTAAACATTTCAAACATTATTATTATTATTATTATTACACATATTTTATTATTTATTTATTTTTATCTTATATGTATAGTGAGTGGCACAAGAAAGGTAGTATTATACACATAAAATAAGAATGTAATTTAATTCTAATAATTTAGAGAATTAAGTTTTATTTGTAAAGAATTAATGTATGTACATTTTACGAGATATCGATGGGTACCGGCTGTCAAGTCCAATGGACTTAGCAGGACCCAATAATTGTAGTATATTTCGACATAAATAATTCAAAATTCAAATTCAAAAAATTCAAATTATTATTATTATTATTATTATTATTATTATTATTAATTTGAATGGGAATACTTAAAATGCAGCTTTAATATAAACATTCATTTTCTAAATGACCAAAAAAAAATGTGAGACAATCATTCGTTTTGTTGAATATGTGGCAAATCAATAATTTCATGCACATGGTTAACATAACACTTTTTTCGATAAATCTTTTTGAGTAATAAAAAATAGCGGTTCGAGTTTGAAACTGTTAATTTTTCCAGTAGCCGATTGATTTGTAAGAAGTTTGTGAACAAACCGTATAAAATATTTAAAATGTTATAATCTTAATTTAAACACTAACAATTAAAGAAACTTTCTGTAAAAACGGATTTTCAACAATGTATTCGAATTTATAAAACAAATATGAATTGCCATCGGTTCTAAGTGTAAAATTGTAGACAAGAACAGAGATATCTCAAAAACGGTTGATAATCAAAGCATAGGTGTATTATAAACGTTACCTTAAAATCCTACAAGAAACTCAAAAATGCAATAGTATGTAGGGTATTCTGTTTGAAATTGCGTAGTTAGTACGCACTTCCGGTATAATTGAAAGTGAAACAACTGAGGGTATACTTCAAGAGGTAAGTATTGAAAAATTCATTTAAAAATGTGTGTGTGTGTGTGTGTGCGTGCGCGCGTGTGTGTGTGTTCATGTTGGTGCTCGTGGGCGTGTGCGTGTGCGTGGGCGTGTGGATGTGCCTGCACGTGCGATTGACTGTGTGTGCGCGAGTGTGCGCAAATCTATCATGAATAGCGGCGTTCACACGTAGGCTCAATCACTCATTCTAGGAACGTCCCGTTCCAGTCGCGAGTTCTGGAGAGAGTACTGGATCGTGGCGCGCTAAGATCGTTGACAAGGTTTTGTTCTTTATTCTTTCGCACGGTTTAAAACTGTAAGCGTAGATCTTGTGTGTGTGTGTGTGTGTGAATACTAAAAGTGTCTAGTATCCCTCGCGATCGGCGTGGGGTTTAGATTTTCAGGTAAACTTGAAAATTTTGTTCAGACTTTACGTTATTTAATGATGACTTTCAATTCAAAGGATGGATATTGGCGAGAAAAGAGTTATTGTCATCGCCGCTATGTATACTTACAGCAAAGTTTTACAAAACAAATGCAAAAAGCGTTATATAAGGACAGAATGGGTTAAAAAATGGAAAAAAGATCGGAATCTATACGGTTATATGCCACTGGTTCAGTAACTGAAAGAAAATTATCCTGATGATTACCGAAATTATCTAAGAATGGATTCCCAAACATGTGATAAATTATTGGCAATAATTGCACCCAAGGTTATGAAACAGGATACAGTGATGAGGCAGAGCATTCCACCAGAGGATAAATTAGTGGCGACACTTCGGTTTTTAGTAACAGGACGTTTTTTACAGGGCTTAAAATTCAGTACGGGAATTGGCGCTTCGACTCTTTGTGATCTTATTCCAGAAACTTGTCAAGCCATATACGAGTTCTGATGAGTACATGAAGGTAAGTCATATTAGTAGTAAACGTATTGTTTTCAAGGCATCTTATGAAATCATTGGATCTCTCGTAGAACAATGTAGAGTAGATCTGAACCCATCTAAGTCCAGAATCAGCTGAGTTTGGGAATTAGCTACAGCTGCTGTGTGTTGCGGAAATTCACTGGAATCATCCAAGTCCAGAATGACCTGAGTTTGGGAATTAGCTGTATCAATTACAGCATCAAACTCTGTGAGAGGCAAACTTCTTTGAGAGCCCAATGCTGTTTTACATAAATCAAAAAACTCATTTGCTTCCATTTAGGCATTCGGCCTTTTCTTCCCTCTTTGACAATGCTTCTTTTTCGACGTACAAGTAGTATTTTGTGCAATCTGAAATATAACTTGTTTTAGTCTAATTAGTGCTTTTATTTTCAGTTCCCTACTAGCACAGAGGAATGGATGGATATTGCAACAGGATTTTAGAATAGATGGCAATTTGTAAATTGTGGCGATGCTTTGAATGGAAAGCATATTACGATTGAGCCTCAACCTAATTTAGGAGCTCAATATTACAATTATAAAAATTTCTATTCAATTGTTTTAATGGCTTTGGTGAATTCAAAGTACGAATTCATTTTTCTTGATGTGGGGAAAACGGTAGACTTTCAGATGGCGGTGTGGTTGAATATACCAAGAGTTACAGAAAGTTACTGAAGTCGAAACTAAATTTACCAGATAAAACCTAAACAACAAATAATTTATCCTATGTGTTCGTTGGAGACGAAGCGTTTTCTCTACATGAACATTTCCTCAAACCATTCCCACAAAAGGACCTTTAATTATAGATTATATCCAGCTAGGAACGTGTCAGAAAATGCATTTGGCCAAATTGCAGCTAAATTCAGAATTCTACATAAATAAACATGACTCAATAATATATATATATATATATATATATATATATATATATATATATATATATATATATATATATATATTATATCTGCACACGATTTTTGTTGAAACTAAAAAACGCCATTTGCAACTAAGTCAACTTTTGATAATTATAAAACTGGTGGCCATGTTCAAATGGGGGACTGAAGAAGCGAAACTGTGCAACTGACTAGTCTTCAATTAGGTACACCAAGAAATCTTAGTTAATTAGCAAAAGAGGTCCGTGAAGCTTATATGAATTATTTCAATGGGAATGGACGGATAGAGTTTTAAGACAAAATGCTTCAGAAAGGTAAAGCATAGATTACGAACTAATGTAATGCGCTTCTCATAGTGGTTAACTTTTTTTAGGTACTACTTAATTGGCTAAATGTATGTGATGTTCAAAAATACATACTGTATAAACTTACTTGTGAGCCTTCAATATTTTCCATTGGAGGTATAGGCTTCTCCGAAAGTAACACTTTCTGTTCAGAATCTTGCTTTAGCTCCTCCACAATGTTATCAGTCGCTATGTTATTTATACTGCTTGTGGGCATTTCCTGATCCTTCGTGAACAGTAATAAATCATAATACCACAATGAAGATACGTAAACATCATCAGCGGAGGCACCACTTCTTTTTGAGTCTTCTGCCTTTTTCACCTCCTTTCGTAAAGATTCTCGTAAGCTCTGAATTTTTTTAACCACAAAATCGTGATTTGCTTCTGGATAAATATTTTTATACAGCTTCACTAATGTTTCGTATGCTTCGTTCTTCAGATTTTTGTTACTATATTCTTTTGAACGTATTTCCCACAAACACGCATGACTCATATTCTTCTAGGAAGTTTACCATGAAATCTTTCGTCCAGTATCGGGTGTCAGCCATTTTACTAAACAAAAACGCTGCAATGTACACAAATTGCAGCTACACACGAGTCGCGCGATTTAATCGGACTGCGCATCATGCGTTCTTAGCATTTGCATGTCTCACCGTTCATACACACACATTCACGCGCGATTGGAACGGGACGTTCCAAGAATGAGTGATTGCGCCTACGTGTGAACCCCGATAATTGGTATGTAAATGTTTACTATTGTGGTTAAACAGCAAAAAAAAGCTTTACACAAAAATAATAATTCATTTATAAAAAATGAAGATGCTTAAAGTCAAAATTAAATAAAATACTAACCCGAAACTGGTGGCAGCAGTCTTTTGTCATATCGTGTTGCTAAGAGTAAATTATCCAAAATTTCTTTGTCCGACTTCCCTTCTCCAAAACTGAAACAATAATAAAAATTATTAATTTTTTTACATATCGATAAAAACAGCGTTTCAAGTACTAAATCATAGAACCATATAAAATAAATGTTTTCATTATAATATAAAACTGCAACAATCATTAGAATAGAACTGTACAAAAATTCACTGTTAAATACCCCACTAGAATATAATTTATTTAAAACTATTAAGTACACGTAGGAAAACCGCAGTAATTTTAATGAAATATTAATTACTACTAACAGAGTTATGTAACTCAATATTTGTTCGTACGCGACATCACTGTTCAGGTTAACCTCATCGATAGTGATTAGGTCACATACAGTGTGCCCAAGATAAGAATGAACAGCAGGGGATCTCTGAATCCGTACAATTAAATTAGAAAAAAGTTACGTAGTCGGGGGGGCCAATATATAAAGCTAGGTGAATGCTAGTGCATTATAGGACTTTCTTGCAAAATACTAAAAAACATATGGGGTATTTTTATATCTTTGAAATATTCAGCTGTTTTAGAAATATTTAATAAAAATCAAAACTGACCCTCATTAACCCCCCTCCCCCCCTTCACGAGTTATCCAGATATCATGGACGATCTTCACGAAACTTGGCCAAACGTTGTAAAGTGTGCTAATAATATTCGATAGTGAAGAAAATCGATTGTATAACCTATATACCATAATTTATTACGTAAAGAAATCTGTTTAAAGAACCTTTATTTAACTACGCATATATTTCCTACAAAATAATTATTTTCACCTGTACACCTATTGCGTTTAAAACGTGTTTTGTCGACATAATCTTGATTTCATTCAAATTTCATTAAAATCGTCCCTATAGTTTCGGCTGGCGAGTACCACAGACACACACGCACACACACACACACACACACACACACACAACACGCACGCACGCACGCACGTACGCACCCACGCACGCGCACTACACACACATCTGACAGAATCCATTTCATTGAAATAATCAGTTGTATCACTTTTGTTGCACTTTTAAAGTCGTTTATTATTATATACAGTGAAAGAAGGAATTTCTACGAACGAAGATAAGTTTGATATGCTGTCCTGTCATATTTTATGCCAGAAAATTGTGTGGAAGCTGAACGCATGTATTTCAGCAAGTACATAGAACGGAAACAACCAGACAAGTCCATCTTAGACGTTTAGTATCTAATCTAAAAGCATACGGTTCATTTAAAAACCTTGTGATCTCCTGGAAAACAAATTCAAGTGCTGATAAGCAATATCAAGTTTTGCAATCAATTGTTGAAAATCCAGGATCATCAACCAGAAGAATCGAAAACCAGACCACTGTGCACTGTAGAAAACCTACAGTTCATTATATTTGAAGTAAGAACCACTTTAATCCTTACAAATTTAGAATATGTCAAGGACTAAGGTAAGGTGATGATGAACGACGTAGTCATTATTGGAGTGGTATACTAAAATGTGCGAGGACAACGTAAATTTTCCTTTAAAGTTATTTGGACAGATGAGAGCATGATTAATAACGGTATTTTCAATAGGCGCAACACATTACTGGTCACAAAAAATCCACGTATGAACAGAATATCCAAAATCAACATCGCTTGGCATTCAATATTTGTGTGGGATTTTGATACACGTATAATAGGCCCTTTATCTACTACAATCATACCCTGAACTCAGAGCGTCACATGAACCTTCTACGCAACGAATTTGAAGATGCATTAGATGACATACCATTAGCTGCTGTGCATCAGTGCTGGTCTTAGCAAGACGGTGCACCAGCACATAATTCAGAGGTATTCAACAATATTTGTCTGAGCGATTTCCAACGAAACTTATTAGGCATACTATAGCAATAAAGTTCAAAATTTATTCAAACGCCTTTTTGCATAAAATCATGCGAAAGCATATATTGTCACATATCGCTGGATTCGTGATGACAAATTCCGTCTAATACACGGTGTACTTTTTGGGGACCATATAAAAAATAAAGTTGATGTTGGTTTCTTGAAACGAAACGTTGTATAAAAAATCTGTGAACGCCATTTTAAAGACCAAGAAAGGTGGCAATGAAAAAGTGCCGTTTATTTTTTTTGTATCTCTTCAAAAAGCTTCAGAAAAAATAAAACAAAATCCCAAAATTTGGGTTTCTTTCGAATATCTCCGGAAGTAAGACGAACTTATCTAGTTTCTTGATAGCATAATGAAGCCCCTGCGCAACTTCTAATTTAATCGTCCCTGTATCTCTTGCGGTTTCCGAGATCCCCATGCTGTTCATTCTTATCTTGGGCATACTGTATACAGCGTGTTCAGCGAGAATGGGACAGTGCAATATCTCGAGAGCGGATGAAGATTTTAAATTACGAAAATATTTTTGTAAATATCTTCCAAGGGCGCACATTTGTTGGCAAAGATTTGAATCAACGCCCATCACCGCCAGGTGGCGCTATCTCACTTCAATTTTTAAATACAATGCCCTATTTTTATTTCATTTTTGGATTCTATGACATATTTGTGATGACTTTTATTAAGACTCCTACCAACCCATCTTGTAGTTTCTGAGAAAAAATAATTTTGGAATTTTAGCACAAAAACGTAATTTCAGGAAGTGCTCATAACATTTGAGTGATACAGACAAAATAGCAAATTTTATACCAAATGAAAGACAAAAGATTGTTCTTCCACAAAAATTATGCAGATAACGCCGAAATAATGCGATACGCTGTACACTAAATTGTAAGGGGACCAACTTATCACAGTCGTTGATTAAGAATCATGTGAAACATTTATCATGCCATGAAAACAAACGCGTAATGAAGTGTCTGTCAAGTTTCTGTCAGTTTACAGTTTCAGTTTTGAAAATCGTCTGTGCATCTTCAAATTCCATAATTATGTTTACGTTTTCTAAGGAAGAATATTTTGATGTGGTAATAATTTATGGTCAATGTAGAAAAATGCAAGGGCTGCAAAAGTATTGTATGCTCGATCGACACCATCCCGGAAAAAATACATTTGTTCGTGTAGCAAATATTTTGAGGGAACCGGTCATTTTCTCACCGTCAGTGCGAGAATCGCACAAAGACAGCAACAGATGAAGCACCGTAAATTATTACCATATCAAAATATTCTTCGTTAGAAAACGTAAACATAATTATGGAATTTGAAGATGCACAGACGATTTTCAAAACTGAAACTGTAAACTGACAGAAACTTGACAGACACTTCATTACGCGTTTGTTTTCATGGCATGATAAATGTTTCACATGATTCTTAATCAACGACTGTGATAAGTTGGTCCTTACAATTTAGTGTACAGCGTATCGCATTATTTCGGCCTTATCTGCATTATTTTTGTGGAAGAACAATCTTTATCTTTCATTTGGTATAAAATTTGCTATTTTGTCTGTATCACTCAAATGTTATGAGCACTTCCTGAAATTACGTTTTGTGCTAAAATTCCAAGGATTATTTTTCTCAGAAACTACAAAAGATAGGTTGGTAGGAGTCTTAATAAAAGCCATCACAAATATGTCATAGAATCCAAAAATGAAATAAAAATAGGGCATTGCATTAAAAAATTGAAGAGAGATAGCGCCACCTGGCGGTGATGGGCGTTGATTCAAATCTTTGTGCCAACAAATGTGCACCCTTGGAAGATATTTACAAAATATTTTAATAATTTAAAATCTTCATCCGCTCTCGAGATATTGCACTGTCCCATTACTCGCTGAACACGCTGTATACATGAAGTATTAAAGCTGTTGCATACAAATTATTTTGTACTGTACTTAATATTGGAAAAGGACGAACAACTTAATCCCATTAACGGCAAACATGTTTACGTGTTGTACCACCAGTATAAACATGAAGTATGCACTCAAACTGATAACGAATTCCATTCTTAATAAAAAAGGTACATTTTGTACTCATTCTCTGTATTGATGTACCCAACGACGTCATAAATAGTTAAGTCTCTTAGCTAAAATATATTACAGTAGTTAACTATTGTTGAAAATCTGGGTCAGTATTTCAGTTAAACTGATACCATAGTAGTATCCAATAATGAATTCTTGTTACGCCAATGTTTGAAGTTCGTCCGAAAAAATGTTTTGCAGATAAATTTATTTGTGCACATATAAATTTTAATGAAAGAAAGAGAAATGATGATTTGTGATTTTTAGTTTAATAAAGTAAAAAGGAATGAAACCAAAGCTACAAATACGTACTGCTAAACAAATATTTATCTCTTCCTTCGCATACTTCAGAAAATGCAATATCAAGTGTGTAGGAAAAGCAGATATAACAACTGTTGGAAGTGCCGATCGATTCTTTAAACCAATATTGTAAAGAAAAACTCATTTATTTATTTAACTAAAGAACAAAGCTTCCTTTCTGTATTAAATTTAAAACAGAAAAACTAAATAATAAAAAATACGGTCTAGTAAACCCACTTTTTTCTTTGTAAGCTGTTAGTGAGTTTCCTTTATATGCTTATATAAAATTTAGTTTCGTTTAATAGAGGTTAATGTTTATTTTATACTTAAGAATAGTGAAATATCTTGTAAGCGGTCTCATTTTTTTTCTATTCGTATACAGGGTGTCTCAGCGAGGCGTTCATTAACAGTTTATAGGGTTCTGGCCAAAATAGAAACTTGAAAATTTAGAATCAGGTGTAATTGATTACGTTCTCATCAACTAAAATATTTTCAGACTTCTAGCGCTTCCGGTTATACCGGAATTCGCCATCTACTTTGTTATTTTGAATAGAACATCCTATATATATATATATATATATATATATATATATATATATATATATATATATATATATATACACAGGGTGCATTCGCCTCAGTTTTATACGAGAAATAAAAGGGTTGGGAAATAATTTTAGCGCAGTCATATGTGGGTTCTTGAAGCATATTCCAATTATTTTTGAATATACAGGGTACAAAAATAAAGTACATATCAAAGTTATATTTTTCTTATGGAACACCCATAATTTTTATATTTTTAAATACTATAGACCAAATAAAGGTAAGTTTCTGTTACACTTCCTATACCTAAAACTGATTGTTTCTGAGAAATTTTGAGAAATATAAAAATACATATTGTAATTTAAAATTGCTTACACCCTGTAACATAGAACGAGCTGCTCAAAATTAAATCTACTGGTTAGCTGAAAGGTTAAGGTATACTACCATACAAAAGTTTTATTTCAAAATTATACAGAGTGGTGAAAAAGTTTCAAAGTTTGCACACATTTTATTGAATAACTTCTTAAAGTTAAATGGAACACCCATATTTAGTGGCTTATTTCGACCAGAATTAGATTCCTTTAAAACTATATTAGGGTTCCTTATGCCTATCTCTTATGCTTTTACGCAAGCGGCGTTTTATATTTTACTTTTTATCTGCTATACCTATCCTACTATTTTTTAATAATGAGGCTTTGGCCAAGATGGCGTTAATTATTTCGAAAAAATGATTTGACAGTGACGCTACTTGTTAGTTAAACCATTATCGTTGTTTAAAGTAGTTTAAAATTGTTTTCGAGATTGTTACATTTAATTAGTTAAAATGAGAACTTACCCTCAGGAAGAACGAATTGATATGACCTTGGTAATCGGTCAGTGTGAAGAAAACTGTTTATTAGCGTCAAGTATATGCCCAAAGGTATCCTAACAGGCATCATCCTAATGAGCGTTCATTGGAAAAGTTGTTGCAGCTTTTCCGAAGATCAGGCAGTGTGTCTTATACTAAGCCCGAACGACAAAAATGGGAAATGAGGAAAATGAATATTTAGTGATGGAATCTCTGGTAGAAGACCCTCAAACAAGTCACCGAAAATACATGAAGCAACTGGAATAAGCAGATAGAGCATCCAAAGAATAATTAAAAACACAAATTTTACCCGTATCACATACAACTACATCAACATCGACGATTGAATTTTGTTTATAGATTCTGGAAAAGTTTGGTGATCATGAAAATTTTTTGAATACGTGCTTTTTCCGATGAGTCAAGTTTTCATAACAACGGATTAGTTAATAGACATAACTTTCACTACTACAGTGACGAAAATCCTAATATTTCTAGAACCCTTGATCACCAGCACAGATCGTGTGTTAACGTGGGTGGAGTAATCGGAACGCAAATGGTAGGTCCATACTTTTTGATGGCCACTTAAACGGGGCCATGTTTCTTAGTTATTAGGAACAATTTGCCTACACTATTGGAAACTATTCCGCTTAATATTCGTCAACGAATGTGGATGCAGCTAGATGGTGCTCCTGCTCACTATGATAGACGTGTTAGGAATGAATTAGATGGGCAATATCACAATAGATGGATAGGACGAGTAGGTCCACAGGACTGGCCAGCCTCCGGTCCTAACAAGTCTCGACTATGTATGGGGATATATTAAAAATATTGTTTACAATACACCGCCAACGACACCTAACGATATGAAAGTACGAATAAGAGAAGCATTTCGTTCCATAACGCCAAATATGTTATCCAGGGTTCAGCAATCATTTCGAAAAAGAGTTCGCTTATGTATTGAGAATAATGGACACAACTTTGTACATTTATTAAAACAATAATTCTTTTACTATTTATGTTTGTTAACCGTTCAATAAAATGCTTTTAAAAATGCTTTTTAGATTTTCATTACAATACATTTACGATAAAGAAATTATTCATAAGTAAAATATAAAAACGCCGTTTGCGTAAAAGCATAAGAGATAGGTATAGGGAACCCTAATATAGTTTTAAAGGGAATATAATTCTGCGTCGAAATAAGCCACTAAATATGGGGTGTTCCATTTAACTTTAAGTTATTCAATAAAATGCGTGCTTAAACTTTGGAGCAATTTTTTCACCACTTTGTATAATTTTGAAATAAAACTTTTATATGGCTCGTTCTATGTTACAGGGTGTAAGCAATTTTAACTTACAATATGTATTTTATATTTCTCAAAATTTCTGAGAAACGATCAGTTTTAGGTATAGGAAGTGTAACAGAAGCTTACCATTATTTGGTCTATAGTATCTAAAATATAAAAAAATATAGGGTGTTCCATAAGAAAAATATAACTGATATGTACTTTATTTTGTGCCACCTGTATATTCAAAATAATTTTGGAATATGCTCTCAAGAACCCACATATGATTGCGCTAAAAATTATTTCCCAACCCTTTTCATTTCTCGTAGAAAAACCGAGGCGAATGTGGTGGGCCACCCTGTATATGCATGTATGTATGTATGTATGTATATATATATATATATATATATATATATATATATATATATATATATATATACATACATATATTGCATTTGGCCTTTCTTCAACCATGTCTATCTATTACGGTTTTTGAGGTACAAATTATTTTCCGAAACCTTGACAGATGGTTGACCTTTACTAAATGGGCTGTAACTCCTATTTGGATTGAAATAAAAAGTTAAAATCCAATTAAGTTTGTAGTTTAAAGATATCATTATCGTATCCGTTGTTTGAAATAAAAATCTTTGCCTGTTAATAATGCCTTCATTTATACTTTTCAGCCAGTTAAAAATGTAAAAAAATAAATTTTTTTAAAATCTAATACCCTATTTTTTGTTACGCAATCAAATTGGGGATAAGAATTGCTACAAAGTGGTACGACGTGTTGTTATATCTAAATCAAACTGTTCTAGAGTTATTTCCAAAAAAAGAAACGGAAAATAATTTCTTAACCATTATTTCGAGAATGATTGCTATGGATACGAGAAATAATTTTTCATGTTCAATGATCTTGATATTCCCTATTCAAATATTTCTATCAGATCTTGGTAGAAGAATAAGAAAATTGCGAATAATACCAGCCCAAACGTTGACAGAAAATTAATGTTGGTGATGAATTTCTGTTAATGCGTGTGGGTTTTCCTCAGTCTACAAAGGAAAATTTGGAATAGCGTTTTTGGAAAAGTTAGCCTCGTCAGTAAAACGATTATGGTTTATGAATTCAGGATTTTCGGCTACTTTCTGAACTATCCAATGACAAAAATTAACACGTTGACGAAAATCATCCGGTAACAATGCCTTGTCATGTGTCTATGATTTATCAAAGATTTGACGATAAATTTCGAAATTACCAATTATTTGTTAGTACCGGACATCTTAAATGTAGTGTACACTCTAATAGTTGGAATGAATGACGCATATATTCGGGAAAGTATTCGAAAGCCGTACAAAAATTAAATCGAACTTAAACGTCTTGTAATTAGAAACAAAGATTTTGGTTTAATTGATAAGTTTGAATTGGAAATGTAAAATTTAGATAAGATTCATATGTTGTAATTGATCTATCGTGAAGTCCTTTTACTAGTTTGTCGAGAGTTATTAGTTCGTATAAATAATAAATATGTAGTTAAACAGACCTATCTTTTGCTTGTAGAATTTGTAAGATTGAGTAGAAATGATTTTTTAGTAGAACTAAATTAAAGTAATATAAGAAATATCGTATAAATTTTTCAAGGTTTAAAAATTAAAACACAGTTGTAACGAAATAATTTGTGTTTTGGATACTTAAGTTACTTTGGTACTTTTCCTTTTTATTTTTCTGTACAACTTGTACATTGTTTACTCAAACATTCTTTCTACGAATGCTTACGTAGTTTCTGTTCATAATTTGAACCACACATTTCTAAATAATGTTTACTAATAGCTTGATATAAACTTTCGTACCTTTGGTTATTCAAATACTATAAAATTTACATTTATAAAATATTTCATTTAAAGTCTGCATTGTTACTCCCTCTAGTACCCTATCCTAAAATATAGTAAATTAAAGGGGAATTATATTACAAGCTTTTAGAAGTGCTCGCTAGATGGCGTTAGTGGAGAAACCACAATTTGAAATTTTGGTTTTATTGATAAATGTCGATATAATAGATTGTTTTAAATACAACTTTTAACATAAAAATTACGTCTTTCTTTCCTGTGGCGTCCATTTTGCCAAGCTGAAAATTTTTGCCTTCTTGAAAAATTCCTTATGTTAATAACGATTAAATAATCGGATATATCTTCAAAAACATAATTTTGCAACAAAACAATTGGTGTATTTCTAGTTACTATTTACAAGTTTTGTTCTGCCGGTTTTAGAAAAATTTTCTTGGAAATCAGTAAGTTACAGATGAATTTCTCTGATTTTTTAGTAATAACTGACTTTCTTTCTTAGCGTTTTAAACCAAACACGAATTATTGATGCTTTCAAAAAAAGAAACCTTCAATTCTCACTTGGCCCATTTTCTAAGGGTAACGAATAAAGATTATTTACTTGCATGTTAATTACCTTATCCTTTTAGCTTCAACAGTCACCTAAACTTTAGCTTCAACGAATTACCCTACTTTTGCTTTACGAATTACCATTTCTTTTGGTTCAACGAAATACCCTTTACTGTGGGATTCTACGATTCCATGGCAACTAGTTTACACTCGAATACTATTCTGGTCTATCTGAGTCAACTAAAATAAAGTAGGATCGTGACAACTTCTACATTTTGACTCAAGAGTAACGACTGCATGTAATGAAATCTGTTTCTAGAAAGGTTAGATCGTTCCTTTTTTGTGTTTTATCTATTATTACATGAACGGTAATTGAATATTGTTAAAGTACACCTGCTAAAAATGTAATCAATTATTAAGATAAAATGATACCAACCTACGTTTACTACCTGTTATCAAATATCATTATTGCTGTAATTAGTAATCTTTCACTTCACAATCACACCACCTTCTTATCTGTTCTTGTACCATTTTTTCCTTCCTCATTTCGGTGTGTAATTATAATAACCTTTAACTGGATCTGTTTTGACTACCAGTTTTGGTGTTTGTATAACATCACTATAATTGGGACGCATTCAAATAATTACACAGTAGCAATTAACTGTTTAATCACCATTTTTTTTGTTAATTACTTTGGTGTAAACATTAATTATTTTTTTCCTTCTTAAAATTTATGCCTTTATGCAAATTTGATAAATATTTCATTATTATTGTTTCAAAGATAAATTACTTGCTGAGTTATACAATTTTTTTACATATAAAAATTTATTTCTTTTATGATCCGTCTGGTGTAAACCACTGCAAGCGTTTTATTTATTTAATACTAAGTTACGCTGTATAGGCGTCGATTTTTCTCTTTTATAACACAACGGAAGGCCTTCCCTTGAAATGAGGAAATTGTGTTTTGTTTTTAATCTTAAAAAACACCATTTGGCTTGCTAACGGTATTTAATGAAATTTCTTTTGTACATTTGGGGTATTATATATATATATATATATCTTATATATCTATATATATATATATATATATATATATATATATATATATATATTTTTTTTTTGTAATTACATCCACCCTCAACTGTTTAATTTAATTTTTAAAATAAAGATATTTGTTTTCTTTCCACTCAGCAGTGTTGTTATTTCTATTTCCTGGTGTCCTTTCCTTTTCCTAAGATCTCCTTGTTCATTCCTTTCTGCACTACTGTCCAAGAGTCGGGACAGCGGTGAAGTTTTCTCACTCTAGGGGAGCGGCTCTTGGCGCCGGCATTTTTAACATCCTTCCTTCTCTCACCCCGCCCTAAACCGACATTTTGAGCTAGTTCGGTGTGTTCTTTACCTGCGAATGAACAGAGATCCCTTTCCTTCTTCCTTTTCTTCCAGCTCCCCTGTTACACAAGTAACACAGCTGTTGTTCTGTAAAGTGACAAAAATGATGCAACAGCGTTGGAACTCGGCGCCGAGAAGATTGTCATATGTAGTTTACCATTTTACGCTTGATGAATTAGTCATAGCAGACACAACAACAGAACTACAGTAAAAACAAACTACGAGAGATTATCTCGATGAGTTGTCGGAAAAGCGGGCGAGACAGTTTTCAGAAGGGGCGAATTTCCACGAGTTGTACCGGAAGTTTCCTGCGCTTGAAAAAGTTAAGCGACTCCTTTTTTAGGATAGGCTAGTTAATAGTTAATTAACGGAGGGTGTTCAATAATCCAATATGGCGGATAATGAATCTTTTGAATTGTTCATCCATCACGAGTTTAAGCTAACGATTTAGTGCCGTTGATCCGAGGAAATGTAATGTGTTTCAACTAGTTCATTAGCAATCCTCTGGAGTAGTCATCGCTTTTATGCGGAAGAAATCAACGTTCTTTCCTAGTGCCGGACATTAGTTCACAGCTCGGCGATAACAATTAACTTGCAGTGAATAACTAAAATTTTCGTATATCGTTCACGTCTAATGTTAATAAATAAGCAGTTCTGTAACGCAACGTACAGTAACGTTTGTAAATAAAGTGTAAATATATAGATTGTAATATATCCTACAACCAAGTTTGATAATAATCGACTGCAATTTGGCTTTCTAAATCGACGTCGCGACATCTTTCAGGAGGGAATTTTGAGCGTAGCTGCCACAATCAGTACCTTATTTTCGCCATCACCGAGGTTAATCTTCCGGACTCCACTAGGTGTTTCGTATAACATATGGGGAAAGTGAACCTGAGCTAAGGTAACTCTTATGGTACATTTACTATTTTATTTGCTTTTTATGACCGACGAACGATAATAAAATTTCTGTGTATTTTTTCTTTCCTTTATGCATTATGTGTTTAGTATGTACATAAGATTGAATGCGATTCTTTGTGGATCAATTTTAATAATTTTAATGTAGAAATTTTTATAGCAATCGTATTCAATCTATCGAATTTACAACATTGTTTTGAGTGTTTCTTTTGTAATTATGTTTCCTTGTCAAAGTTTGTGTCAAGAATTTCCTGGACGAAATCATGTGTGCGAATAATCATTTGTTTTGCTGATTTGAGTACAAAATTTACAATAATTTTTAGAAAGGCTGATATAAAGGAGGCTAGCGGTAGTACCTTCACCGAATAAGGAAATTCCATGTTTTAATTTTTTAACTTGTGTAAATTTTCCGACGTTGAAGTGTTGATACATTATTAGGCTAACGAACTATTTTTTTAAGGTGATCTCAGTTGTAAACCCGTGTGTTATACCTATTTGAGAATTTTTTTGTGTTTGGTTATTTTAATGAGATCCTAGAAATTAACGTAAATAATTTTGGTGTTTATTTGAGAAAGCGTGGTAGGTACGTTCGATTTAAGTAATTAACTCTTACAACGTAGTATTCAAAGTTTGTGGCATCAACGCATTTTTTTATTTAATAACCTTATCTGTAAGAACTAAAACCAGAACATTTTAGTAGAAGCTAATCTTATTGATTTAAAGTTTCGAAAGTGACTAGTGGCAATTTACTAAAGTTGACGTATTTAATTTCATGAAGTAGTGGCGTGGCGGTTTACTTTTGGGTTGAGTAGATTTGATAGCGATCTGATTAATATCCTTCCATCTGGTTGTAGAGTAAAGTAAATTTAATAGTTTTTTTTTGAGATATGAGCTTCATTCAAATTCAGACAGATTAAGCGAAGTAACGTAATGACAATCATTGCTTTAGTTGGAGTAACGATTGGCTTGTGTAGCGAAGATCTGCTGGCTCTGGCCCACCTGTGATTAATTACGTCAGGTAGCAAGTTATTTGAGTATCTAGGAAAGCTATTTTTCAGTTTTTTATGACGACTTCATGCCCTATTTTGACTTAAGGTGGTATACTACTCTACGGTGTGTAAAATTAGTTAACATCTTACCCACCCCAACCGCGTCGTGCAAAAACCAAGTTTATTTGTTACCCGATTTTACTGCCGGTTTACACCGTAACAGCCTGTCCCTTTGTATATGGTAGGGATACAGTTGATGGTCTTTCTGTACTTTCAATGACCGAGGTCACTTGAATCCTGCCATCGGGCATACGAATGGGGCAGGTTTGTATTCCGGCAGATCTTGCTCTTCTTAGTCTTGATTTTGGCCTTGACGGATTTTTGTCCTCACAGAATCGACGAATCGATGTGAGACTGAGTGCATCTCGCCCTACTCACCTGGGATTTAACGTCTGTTTTAGAACTCGTCATTTTAAGGGTTTAGCTGTTAAAACGCCACGCTTGGCTAGTGCATGTTGGCGACTACATAAGGAATAAAGGAGATAGTGACCGGCAGCACTTACCGAACTCAGAAGATCGGAGCATCAACATTACGGAGGCGGTATTGCACCGGGCGGCATGGGTTATGCATGCCTTCCACCTATGAAGTTGTAGAACTATCATAAATAAAGGGAGAACTACTATTTTTCTTTCCAAAAGAACCATAAGAACAATAAGAAACTAGTCTCGTAATTTCATTAATGACTTATTTCAGTGGTGCATGGAAATTTCATATTTGTACTTATAATAGAACAGGAAGACGTTAATTATAATTATTAATCACCTATTTTCACATACATAATTGAACTCACATTAAAGCCTTTCTCTATTCATAATCATTACATGTGCATTTGAATAAATTGACACTTTCCCTTTATCTATCTTGTAATCCCGTTTAGGCACGGTTGCTTTAATTTGAAACGCCTATAACGTACAGTATTATTCCTTGTTCACCGCCCGCCGACAGAAAAAACTGATGAACCTTTACCTCAAGTGTTAGGTGTTAGAATGACAAAGATATATGACTTCACCAGCAGTGAAAGGGCTAATCTATTTTTAATACGTACAGATCTTGATAGCGATACTTAGAAGTGAATTAAATGAAGTAAAGGAAAAATAAAAGTGTAATTAGATAACGTCACAAATCTAAGATGGCGGAAAGTTTCGGAGTACTGCTGGTGTGCGTCTTGTAGTAATAAAGGACATTCATCATGATAAACTGTACAAGTTACATTACTGAAAGCTAAATTCAATACATCTATAGATTGATTAAAATTAAGTATTAAGTAATTTGTTTAAATGACAAGGTATCCCTATATTATACTCATTTGATAGAGATCTTTTTACTCTTTTCAATGATATGAAACTTTAATACGTTTACTGAACTAGTTTTTGAGAAAAAAGCGAAAAAGTGATGGTAGAGTTATATTAAGTTTATTACGCGATCTACAATGTTAACATAATAACTGAACTAACGTGAAATACCGCTAACAAGTTTACTTTAAGTTAATATTAATCTGGACACAACACAAAAAATGGAAATTACAATTAATGTTTAAATGGAGCACCTTTCACAGCCTGGCAGTGATAAATTCTACGTTGCAATTCATCAATCGTATTTGAACAGCTTCAGGTGTGATGGTGTGATCTCTGTATGAATGCGACTTTTTTAAGCTCTTAATGTCTTACGGGCTATTTACGTAAACCTTACTTTTAAGGTCGCCCCAGAGGAAGAAATCCAGTGGGCTAAATCTGATTCCCGAGCTCTTCCAGCGATTTGGAAAGATATCATTCAGGTATCGGTGCACATTAATTACTTCTTACTGGAACTATATTCCGTCGTGGGGTATAACCGGATCGTCTTCATTTGGGCGTAAAACAGCCAATTCAGGAACTATCTCAAATCGTAGAGAATTTAGACAAACCTCGGCCGTTGAATTACCCTCAAAAAAATGAGGTCCGAAAATCTGGTTTTTATCATTCCTTCCTACACATTAACTTTCTGCTGGTACAAGGTGTGTCCTTCTAGGTACCAGTTAGGATTTGTTGGACCAGTATCGTGTGTATTGCTTATTAACTCTGCCGTTTAAGCAAAACGTTGCCTCGTCAGTAAACAGAATATTTTCATGAAAATTTGCATTGCCTTCAAGTTGGTGAGTTATTTCTTCATAAAATACCAATCTGCGATCCAAGTCGTCTGCAAATGCAACTCCTCTGAACTACACATGCCTTGTATGGTTGCTTTTCGCAATCAATTGTTTCGACAATTAAAGGCAATCATAGGTGTCTAGATTAATGACTACCATCACTTTTTTCGCTTTTTTATTAAAAGCTAGTTCAGTAAAAGGATTAACGCTTTATATCTCTATCAAATGAGTACAATATAGGGATACCTTGTCATTAAAAAGTATTGTAGTGATATTCTTTTGTTTTTTAAGAAACCACTCACTAAATATCTTTCTATAATGAAGAATGAACAATGTACCGAGATATATAGGATATTCCATGCTTTTTGGACACCCCGTATAATGATTTACAAACAAAAAAAAATTAGATTCTTCTTACTCAAGTATGTGCTGACGTTCAACTCAAACCACTATAATATTTGCCTCAAATAGTTTATTTTGTTTAATCTAGCTTATATGTGTTATATACAATGTACCAGTTTCGTTATTTGTTCTGTGAACAAAAGTTTTAAAATCACGTGCAGTTGCTTTGCTTATTTCGATTTTATTTCAGGAGGTTCGATCCCTCTTAACCGTCTACCTTGTGTGAGGTTTTCTCAGAGGGTTTTCCGCATACACATAGCGGCATAGGTACTGGGTATACGCACACCATGTGCGGATGCGGATATTTAGGCGAATGCTGGGGTAGTATTTTCCCCAAAGAACCCTAACTACGATCCTAACTTGACCAAACAAATCCTTAATGCCACAATGCACACATATTTAATGTATGTATGTTGGGATTCCATGAATGTGGCTGAAGGAGCTTGTGAAGCTCAAGCAGCCCACCCTCACCTTGGGGAGGGAATGAACATATGGCCTTTTCCGTTTCTTTGATTATTGCGCTGATTTATTGCGTCGTTTAAACATTCATTAATAAGGGGTGGGTGGGTGCGTGCGTGCGTATGCTTACGTGTGGTGCGAGCGTGCGTGTGCTTGTGTGCTAGTGTGCATGTGCCGTGCGTATGCGTGTGCACCGTGCGTGTGCGTATACGGTGTGTGCGTATACGTGTGTGCGTCTGCGTGTGCGTGTCCGTGTGCGTGTGCGTGTGCATGTGAGTGTGCCTGTGAGTGTGCGTGTTCATGTGCGTGTGCGTGTGCGTGTGCGTGTGCGTGTGCGTGTGCGTGTGCGTGTGCGTGTGCGTATGCGTGTGCACGTGCGCGTCGCGGTGCGTTCGTGTGTGCGTGTGCGTGTGCGTGTCCGTGTGCGTGTGCGTGTGCGTGTGGTGTGCGTGTTCGTGTGCGTGTTCGTGTGCGTGTGCGTGGTCTGCGTGTACGTGTGCGTGTGGGTGTACGTGTGCGTGTGCGTGCGTGTTCGTGTTCTTGTTCGTTTGCGTGTGCGTGTGCGTGTGCACGTGCGTATGCGTGTGCACGTGCGTGCGCGTGCGTCGCGGTGCGGTACGTGTGCGTGTGCTGTGCGTGTCCGTGTGCGTGTGCGTGTGCGCGTGCGTGTGCGTGTGCGTGTGCGTGTGCGTGTGCGTGTGGTGTTCGTGTGCGTGTGCGTGTGCGTGTGCGTGCGCGTGTGCGTGTGCGTGTCGTGTGCGTGTGCGTGCGTGTGCGTGTGCGTGTGCGTGTGCGTGTGCGTGTGCGTGTGCGTGTGCGTGTGCGTGTGCGTGTGAGTGTGCGTGTGCGTGTGTGTGTGTGAGCGATATCTTTTGAAACATTAAAGCTATCGATATGAAATTAGGTACAAAAATTCTTTGCCACAAAATCTAGGTGAAGTTCGTTAAAGAACAAAATCCAACCAGTGGCGGGGCATTTTTAGGGGCTTAGAAGATTAAAAAAATTGCTTTAAGTTTTAAACAGTTACAAAATTAAAAAGAAAGTAATTCTTTTTTAAGTCCAAAGTAAAAAGGACATAATAATCAGTGGCACCCATATTTTAGGGTGAATTTTTTAATCTATAAACCGATTTTGTTTTAAGTCGGGTACTGGGGATTTACGTATATGAGAAAACATTAAGGCAGTTAATTTGGCAGCGGTTTTTGTTTTGAAATTGAATTAAAATCAAGTTCTCAGTTTAGAGCGCTTAATGTTTTAGAACAGCATTAACAACATAACTTGTAGTTTAGGTTGACGGGAATGTTAGTTTTCAAAGTATAAATTTATCCTGTTAAACTTATTCAGCAAAACTTTAATAATCCCACCGCTTGTAATGCTTTTTCATTTCACATAAGGCAGCAAAATAAACTCCTTCTTTCTGTTACTTTTCTGAAAAAATATAACCATGTAAACTGTATAATGACTTGGAAGCTCCTAAATCTGCACTTTGTTATTACAATGGGATAGTTTGGTAATAATTACTGCATTTATGCATCTGTTATTATTATTACTATTTTTTGTGTGCTTTTTTTTCACTTATTGTAAAGGCATAACTGTTATTAGTGTAAAACTCTTTTAATGTTTTACTTGTTAGTAATTTGTGATTCAGTAGGTAAACTCATTTGGGATTGGGTTTGGGATCGTTTTAAATACATATCTTTAAATTGCCCACGGACTACTTTCTGCTAAGTATATATTTGAATATTTTAAGTATTTGATTTATTTTCACTCACAGAACTGTGACTGTTATATATTTGCAATCTAATGTATTATTTTTAACGACATCCAACAACGGTTCATCAAAATTGTTAACTAACGACAGATTGCTTATATTGACTTAAAGAAGATATATTTGTTTTATCAGCGTTAACAAATTCTCTTTAATCAGCTAGCTGCTCGCTCTTTAAGTCTGGGTTAGTTGAGTTACTGTGGCAATTAGTTGGACCTGAGTTAGTCGGAGGCCGATTGTAAACGGACGCTATGTTTGTCAATGAAAAGAACCAAATGTTATCCGTTTATAAACAATATTTTGTTGCTTGTTTAAAATTGTTATTGGGTATATTCAAGTTACTTTAAAAATTGCCATTAGATGCTTATTTAAATTTCAGACAAAATTGTATTTAATATTTTCATTAGCAATGTACAAGCTTTAAAATCACGAGTTTTTGGCAGAAATTTTATTTAGAAATGGTAGTTCTAATGCCCTTAATGTTGATCAATAGGATATTACTCCAAACAAGCTAACCTTGCAACAATTAATACATATACTCCTACTAAATCATTTAGTATACCACATTCACATATTTAAGCCGGGTAAAGATCTAGAGAATTCCGTTATCAAAGGTTCATGTCTTGAAATCATTAGCCGAATTAGTATACCCCAAAACACACATTTTCATAATCCGTCCATTTCAAAATTCAAGTTACAGATTAGGCTTCGTTTATTAAATCTTTAATCAACTTTCAAGTTAGCAGATGTCATCAAATGTTAACAAATGTAAATATTGCTAACAATTAGGTCATTTTTTCACACCTCTCTTGTAACAATTCAAACTTGTTTTTTTGTTTTTGGACACTCGGAGTCTACAACTCACGTAATCCAAAAAATAACTCAAACCAACAAGTGAACAATTCACCCGGTGTAACTGGTTAATCGGAGATATAACTTAAATTTAAATACTTCTACAAATTTTAGGTCATTTCCACCTGACAATCGCATATGTTTCTGTTACTATTGGTAATTTAAAAGATGATGCTGGCCTCGATCCTGGAGATATTGCAATGTTAGAGCTTCATTTGTACCTTCCAACCTATATGTACATATGTAGGTATAGAAGGTTATGCAATCGAAAATTTTTTAATTATCGTTTAGTTTACGACGTCGAAGATGTTTTACTCAGATCGGAAATGATGTAATGTTAGAAGTCACACATAGGTATCTAGATTATATTAAAATTTCAGTGTTCTAAGTCAGTAATACTGTAAAATGCTTGTTTCATTAAAAAAGATTTTACTTTAGTTCTTAATCGTATATTGTAATGTCAATTTCTTATTTCCGAAGGCAATAAATTAAAAAAATTAACAAATAAGTTTACATGACTTTTATGGGTTTCAATCAACCTGAAGAAGCTCCTACATAAACCCTTACGTCAGATCTTACATTAAGTTCATATGATATTGTTTTTACGTATAATTAAATATATATGTGCATGGGATGGTCAGAATTTGAAGATCTTGCAAATTTTTTTACAGTTTTCTCTGTATCCAAGGCCTCCTAAAATACGCACCGCGTAGCGTTGACGAGAAAAAATAGGTGGAGTGTTTGAGAAATCTCTCCAAGCAATATTGCAATAACATGAATGGAAATGTATAAATGCATAATAAGCAAACCTAAAAGTATAAAGTGTGTTTTGAGCAAGTCGACGTAAAAGATAAGTATTGCTACAAAGTAATTTGGCAAGAGACGTTAAATATTCTAAAAAGTTTAACTTTGCATCTATCTGAAGTCACAGAACTTTCACATGATCTGGATTCACAAAATTAAACTTTTTTATTGATATAACCATTTGAACAGTTGTATTTTGGTTCAAAGATAACATATTAAAAATACATCATTTTTGAACCAACTCATTGCTTTTCTTAAACCGGATAATGCTTCTTCGAAACTGTTGTTACTTATAAGTAATGTAGTGTCATCTCCATACAAAAGGCACTCAATTAATATTGACAAATAGTGTGGGAAATAATTGAAAAAAATTAAAAAAAAGAGGAACAAAACGGTCCTAAAATGGAATCTTGAGGAACCCCCGTGGTAACCATTTTCGAAGTCAATAATTTATTATTGACTTTTACAGCTTGTTTTCTATTCTGTCTATGCTGAATATTTCAAATATATAAAAATACCGGCATGTACATCTTAAGAGCATGACTTAATTATGTTCTATTCAATTTTTTGATAAAATGTGCAATTTGGCGACAACAAAATTCTTCAAGATTTACAAGATACTTTAATTTTACATGACTGTATAAAGTATCTTATACGAAGCCACATAAATTGACCAAATAATCTGCATTTTATTGATATTTTTATAAAAGCGGGCAGCTTTGAAATTGTATTGTTTTTACAATGTTGCCTGTTCTCATTATGAACATATTACAATAGAGGTTATCTTGAAGAAATATATAACTTCATTTCCTTTAATTTCCACTTTACAGGTTGGAAGGTAGTATATTGTTCTACGCCAGATATTTTAGGACGGCAAACCTTGAACATATCTGTTTTTGTTAATGTTCCTATTACTTGAGGTTGAATTACTAAGAATGCAATGAATTAGTGATTATTTTTGAGCAACTCATCTGTCTGTTACAGCGCTCTCACTAATATATTATGTTAAATGAAGTTGTTAAGCAATTGAACCATAACCGAACTCGAAGATATAACATTAATGACCTTATTGACCCTTGCCCTTTATCATTTGTCACACAAGAATATGTAAATAAGGTATAAGATTCAATATTGGAAGCTGTTGTTCGATCTTATCGATATGTTTGTTCTTTCTTCATGGTGCATCTTGAGCTCCTAAAAGATGTTAAGTTACAATTGTCAGTATGAAAGTGTAAACTTTCACGGTTATCACACATAATTAAAATACTTAACTTGAGATGTCAAAATAAAGTTATGAAACGTAAAAGCGTAAACATCAGCCTGTTATTAATATAATAGTTTGATCAACGCATACAGCCAACTATAGAATCTAATTTTATTTCAGTGAACAATACCTACATCTTTGATAAACTAAATATGAAATCTTAAGCTTTCTTTGCTGTGTTTCTCTTGGATATTGAAGTAAGACGTTTACCAAATGAATATGTTAAGTTACTACAGCACTACAATAATTTAGCATATGTAGTTAAATTTAAAATTACTTTAAAAGTTTATACTGTGTTTTCAGTGTATCTTAACAATTACAATACGATTATAAATAACCGAAAATGATTTCTTTGTTAGACTTTTAATTGGTATGTTACGCTTTATTTGTGAATGCTTTTATCTATTTCAAACTGAAGTTTTTCACAACTTTACACTTACAACATAACTTGATTAAATATTAAATTTGTTCTTTTATTATGTCATTTTTCATTGTTAGCCGTCGTCCATTGGAGGGTTGTTGTGATTTGTCATCTTCAAGGAAATTTAATAATATTTAATTTATTAAAGCTAGTCTTTACTAGAATAGTTAGCTTTTGCATACGTTTTGTTACGTGTGGTTAAATTTGGCTTAGAATTTTCTTTCGGATATTAATACTTAGGTACCGTAATTAGGGTTTAGGAAAACACCTTTCCGCGAATAGTATTTAATAGTATTAAGGTGTTGTCTCGCACGGTTTTTAGGTTAGGTCAATGCTCGCGCACGAGTATTATACAGGCATTTTTACTGATTTAACTGTAAAGCGTACTTTCATCACTGTATTAAAAACAAGACAATAGTGTACACATTAATTTGAGCGATATTATTGTTATTATGGTTGTCTAATGATAATGATGAGCGTGGGTAGAATAAAACATAGTCCTATGGCTGCCTGACCAAATGAAATCAGTGTTGGTTTCAAAACGCTTGTGTATTATCGAAATTATTTGTCGTTGGTTGGGAGCTGTTTGTCTAAATCAGTAGATTTTCGATTTGTTCTCATAGTACGTACATTGGTTTTCAGTACCGCACCTGCAGGCTTTGGAGCTGGACGAGAAATAGACGGAACGCAAGTTTTTTGAATTGCAACAATTTTGTGAAATTTGAAAATCATAACATAAACAAAATGGTTTCAACATCTTTAACAATTTTAATAGATAATATTACTACTGACGAAGATAACTGTAAGTGTTATCGAAACGTTTACAAAATATAAAAGGATGCCATGCTACCGTATTTATGAATAAAAATGTGAAACGGTAGCGCGAAACTTTTAAGTGGCTCATTCATTCATATTCGAACACAGACTATTTGTGAATAATAGAAACTTTACATAAATTAAGGTCAAATAACATAGGCATAGATAATTACGACACTAACCTAAGGTGCAAATTTGAGTGCGAGCGAACATAAGGTCTGTTTTGGCCTGAACTGAACCTGCCTCAATAATAGATTGTTTTTAAAAACTACGTTTACCTGTGGAGGGTGAAATAAACAAATATTTGGTTTACGATTTAACTAACTCTTTCCAACTTATAAAACTATTGCCTACCATAGTTTTCTTTAAAAAAATCATCACTGGAGGCAATTAAGGTCTAATGCAAACATATTTTACGTGTCTACAGGTTCATAAACCATTTGTAAACAAGAGAAAAAGGACAATCGTATTTTAACCCTTTTAATGCAGCAACGTTAAGGACTATGTAAATAGAACAAATTGTACACAGCAACTTGTGCTAAAATATTTCATAAACTTTTAAGAGACTTTTGGAACACTCAAATAAAGTATCGATTAGTTTTGAGGTGAAGAACGAACATTCGGTTCCGTCTAAATACATAAAGCTGGAGTCGTGTAGTAAGTAAATGTTACGCGGTTAATGAAGCTAGTGCTTAAAAACAGACAACTGTTTCCAACCGTTCTACAGACCTCGGTAGTTATGGTAAAATGGTAAGCTATGAAAGAACTACATTCTTTTCGTCACCGTGTGTATATTTGCAGTAGAAAAGAAGTTAAGACAGTGTTGGCTTTAATGTAAAGTAATATTGGTAATTTTGGTATATTTGGCATTAGATTTATTGGAAGCTGTTAGATATCGTATGATCCTTCTATTCGGTAAAATTGTTAATTTGTTAGCTTCGTTTTTGAGTGGAAATTGTGTCTTTGGAAATTGTTTATTTGTAGCTAAGATTATTTTATGAAACCATGTAGATTCGCCAAGTATAACAAATAACAAATTCCGGGATGATTGTGATTGGAATATTAAAAACGTAAGTTTGCACCATGGTCTAGATCAGCAAGGTACAATGCTTACGAAACTTACTATAGGTTGAGAACTCTTTTTAACAGGTTGTGAGAGATGCAAAGATATGTCCATAGATATAATGAGTGAAGCATTCAATCCAAGGAATTAGCGAGATGTTCAATCCAAAGGAGCGACAAAAAGGCAGGTATACGCATTTTTCCTGTTTTATGCTAGTGCACCCGTTTTCCTTCACGTACATTTTACCGGGTTTAAGACAGGGTGGCGCCCAAATAATTTCTCAATTAGATATACCGATTAACACAACTACAATTTTCAGTAAAATTCACGACCCTAACGATGAATTAGTTGGCCCTTGAAGTTACCTGCATGTGCGGTGCTCTAGTGCCGTTTGATCCCGTTAGACTTTTTGGAATAGTTTGATTGTACAATTATGTAATGTGCACTTTACAACGAAATGCCGTATTCATTCACAATCCAGTATCTATATTGTTGTTATGTAGTATATGTATAGTGTAGGTTAATTATTAGTTGTAACTGATCATATTTGTGGTTTACGGACACGGACACGGACACGGACACGGGCAAGGACACGGACACGGACACGGACACGGACAGACACAGACACAGACGCAGACGCGGACGCGGACGCGGACGCGGACGCGGACGCGGACGCGGACGGACGCGGACGCAGACGCAGAACGCAGACGCAGACGCTGACGCAGACGCAGACGCAGAGCAGACGCAGACGCAGACGCAGACGCAGACGCAGACGCAGACGCAGACGCAGACGCAGACGCAGACGCACGCAGACGCAGACGCAGACGCAGACGCAGACGCAGACATAGACACAGACACAGGCACAGGCACAGACACAGACACAGACAAGACACGACACAGACACAGACACAGACAGACACAGACACATACACACACACAAACTCAGACACAGTCACACACACACACAGCGCACGTACATACTCACACATGCACACACACACAATATATATATATATATATATATATATATATATATATATATATATTGCATTACTCAGTGGCTCAGCGGTAAAGGTGTCAGACTAGTAAGTGAAAGGTACCAAGTTCGAATCTGAGAGTAGTCAAGTATTTGAGAAAAAATTATATATAAATATATGAATTCGACTCAAGTGCGAAAACAGTCCTTCTCAGGACTAAGCCTGATGACGGAAGCAAAGTTCGCTTCCGAAACGTCGCGCTCAAAAAGCAAAAACTGTGGAAATAGGCCGATCAACTCCACTAATTGAAAACCACAGTTACAAAACACTTATAATACAGAATAATTATATTTGTCAAACTATAATATACAATTATTTTAAAAAGGTACAAGCTAACACTGTCCCATAATATGTCGTGAAACAGAAAGTAATCTTCAATACATAACGCATATAAGGATTCATAATACAATCGTTACTCATCCAAAACGATCCTTACGTTTAAAACGCTGTACAACTACACATAAACTAAAGCACAATGAAGAGATTGGAGTCATCAGCCCAAACATTCCCTGTCATTGTCAACTTGAAGACGACGACTTTACAATATAACCCAGTTATCCATGTATTGATAAATTAGTAAAATATGGAGAAACCAGCTTATCTCCGCTGCATGAGCACGATATGGAGGATTATTTCTTTAAAAATGGCAAGAACCTGCCTTATATTTTGAAACCATAGAAGATTGTTTGGGCCAAGAATGGACTCAACAACAGTTTACGAGTTCCACTATGCCTCTTACCACATATTTTCTTATCACTTTATTCCTTTTAATCTTGATCTTATTTTCCTTTGTTATCTACACCTTTTATATTGTCGAGAGCGAAATTACATTCATATAAAGTTGAAAATGAATACCACAAAACCGACATTAATTCCACTAGCACCAATGTCGCCGACATCGCAACAGCAGCTGTTATCAACACCCGACGCATCAGTCGAATGAAGAAACCAATTAAATATCGGCGAATAATCTTATTATTGACAATCCAACGACTACAGAAATACAGTGCAAAAACTAATTAAAATGTGTGTGCCGCGAAAACTTTGTAATTTTATTTTAAAATACAATCAAGGTTTAGTTTTAAATTAAATTTTAGAACTAACCGCTTACGAACGAATACAACCACGTACTAAGTCAGAATTTGTGTCACAGAAAGACGCAAAGTGAACGACTTTTGTGGTAAAAAAAACTTTTGGACAGTCTGACCAAAATGTATTATCATTCCTTGAATAGTATGAATTTTAACTAACAAATTGTTTTTTTATTATTGTATTGTACCTGTTAAGATAAGTCTGCAAGTAAAATCAGGAGATTTGATTAAATGTAACTTTCTTTCTTTTAGTGATAGAAACAATTTATTAATTTAAAGATTTTTATTTAACAGCTTTGTGAAACAACCTTTCTACTCAAAACATACTCATTTTAACTTCATTGCTTGAGGACAAGGACATTTTTTCTGGCCGGAAGGAAATGTCACCAAGAGATATTCAATACCATTTTAGTTCATTTTTTACCTTATTTTCTAAATAAATTTATATTGAATAAATAATGTGCCTTAGATTAATCATATACGGGCGCTTCCTTGTATAGTCTTACTTACATAATTAACGTAAGCCAATATAATGTGGGGCAAATAACCACAAATGGGCTTTTTGCAAATTAACCTATATCCACACGTGCCAAGATGTTTCCTAGTTAAAGGGAGAGGCCGGATGTTAAATACGTCAATTATCAATTGCTATATACATATGAGTAAAAATGGTGTTAGTAATTAATTAATTCTGATTCTGAGTCTTCTTCTGATTATTCTTATTGTGTTACCAATCATTAGTGTTCCAATAATTACCGCAATAGTATCAGAAGATCTGGGCTTCGGATGTACCAGTCAATGTAAGAACTTTATTTTTCTATTATGTATTACCTTTGCTCGATTTTGCACTTGTATACTACCATGTACTGGCACCGACAAACACAACCATTATCTCGTACCTTTCTTTATGAAAGATCTTGGCTGAAAGTGACAACCCCTCTTGCTACGCTAATTATCTGAACTACCTAAATTTTAACTCCCGAGATGGGATAGTATTAGTTTCTTAAGTAGTATGATCTCAAAGGAGTTTGAGATGATGGGCAATGGACTAATGGGTCTGTTGGATTCAGATAAGATTGTTGGTAATAATTGGAGTGGGGTATCCATAAATGTATATATTTCTTCGTCGTATGCTTGTATAACCTTCATAAGGTGTTCTGCAAATACTTCAGCTTTTTGCCCAACGCATTGGTGACGCTATATTTTAGGGTTGTTTTAATTTTTCAATGGCATTCCATAGCGAGTAAGCGCTTGCTTCTGTCGCCGATAAGCCTTCAATAAATTCTATAAAAGTAGAGTCACTATATTCCTGCAGCGTTATCTTTAGTTGTCTTGCTGCCGTATATCGTTGTTTTCTTCGGGATCTCGTCTTATCTGCGATTCTTTTCTTAACCTTCTCTTCTCTGCCATTTTTTTTGTGATCTCCGCACGGTATCTTTCTTCCTGGGTTTATCAGGTAGTGTAGGGGTAGATTTTCAGGCGGCGTTCTCTATTGCTTTCAATTCTTCTACTGCTGTTTTAATGTCGTCTGCCGTTTTTAGTTTAACATTTAAAGAGGTATTTTCTTCGAGTAGTTCCCCAAAATAATCCCAGTATGTAGTTGCGGCGGTTAGCTTTTGGCAATTATAGACGTACTTACGATTAGTATCACAGGAGTATGGTCCGAAAAGAGATCTACAACATATAGGAAAGCTTTCCCAATGCCCTTGGTAATGAAGATATCTAGACAGTCTGGGGCTTGCCCGTGAAAACACGGTTTAAGTGATTTATTTGCAACGTTAATTGTAGGGCTCTTCCTCTAGGTGAGATCAGGTGAAATCCTCATTGGTGGTGTTTGAAGTTATAGCCGCCACCGGAAATAAACATGGATCCTAAAGATTTTAAGTATTCTTCGAAACCTTTGTTCAGTCTGTTGATTCAGTACGGTGATATTATTAGGGGGCCCTTCCAGTCTTCAACCCTTACAGAAGTAGTTTGTAGGTATGTTTGTATGCTATTTTGTCTAATAATTTCAATTCCACCTCTGGCGTTACCGTTCGTTATGTGTCGTAAATTTTACAGCCTGGTATTTTGAAAAAACATGGGCTCAGTAAAGTTTGATTCGGAGAATTTCATAATAGGCAACAGATTCTTAAGTCTAAAAATTACGTTATGAGGCGCAAACAAACTGCTAGCAACGAACTAAACTGTCTGAGAACAACGTAAGCAACTGAATGTTGTGTTTGCTAAATTAGGAAGAAATTAACATTTGTATTCCCTCTTATAATTACCACACCTGTTTACTAAACATAACCTACAAAAGGTGTTATTTATAAGTAATATAATTATTTTTGCAGTTGAATCACACATTTTTCAAATAGTATGTGTGTAAACGCATGCAAGTGTCCACAATTTTAACTATACGCAATACTCGTTTGATGTTTAAAAATTAAAAGCACTAAGCAAGAAACTAAAAATGTGTATAAAAATATGTTACCTTGTTAAAAGTCGTATAAAAATTAGTAAAAATACTATCATCGTGTGCGGCTATTGATTAAAACCAATCAGATGGGTAGAGGAAGATGCTTTTCTAACAAAACCATTTTGAATTATCACAATCTTTTTGCTCTTTCTAGTACCAGTGGAAAACCAGCAGTCCAAAAATCTATCCTTCTTCGTTTCGATTGGTTTGTTGGCAGACGTGAACTATCAAAAACAATTTGAAATATATTAATGGATTAATTGTGATTTAGAATGAACTAAACTAAGTTATAGTAATTTTTACAAAAACAAACAGAGTGAGAAGGAGACGAATTGTACACACTACACTAAAAAAATAAGTAATTGTAAGAAGCACAAATTGAAATGATAGATAAAGCATCTCCACGATCTGAAATAATACTCTACCCATACAAAACTAAGAAATTATTTATGAAAACTAAAGTTATTTAATCGGTTTAAAACTTTCTGAGAAACATCCATTTCTACCTTTGAAAATTGTCAGAACGTTCGAGTTATAAAATTATATATATATATATATATATATATATATATATATATATATATATATATATATATATTGAGATGTTTAGAAAGAGGTAATAGAAGTATCGGACAGCTTACATGACATTTGGGTCATAAAAGGGGTAATTTCTGGCTCGATACAAGTGCGAGACACAATTTTACATAAATCTGGTTCACGATGTGTTTAAAATAAATTTATTCGGTATAAATTGATCTGAATATCATTTGCTAAGTTTGGTTTCATCATAAAAAGCAATTTGCTGCTAACAAAATTGTCAAGGATGTTAAATATCACCATTTTCGTAGAGTCATTTTAGTAGTGCAATTTTACAATAAAATTCAATTTTTCAAAGGTAATTTGGCAAGTAGACATTTCACAGGTGTTTAAACATGGACTATGTAGTTAGGATTATGTTAGGGATAAGGTATGTTTAGTTTTTAAAAGCAGGAAATACAAAAATTTAGTTAAAAGGGTTATAATATGGACAGTATAGACAATTTTCGCACACATTTTTGTTAGTGAATTAATGACAAAAATTATAATACATGATTCATAAGAAGAAAAACATTTAGAACATTATGGCATACAAACATTTATAGTGCCGTACAATTTATAGTGTAAAAATCCTAAAAGAGTGTTAGACGATGAGACTTTTCAATGCAAGACTAAATAACATTATGCATTGCAAATAAGTAGTGAGAACAATAAAGACAAGTTGTACAAACCTTAAACATAACATTTTAAGTGCTAAAACATTTTTAATATGAATTTATTTCATATGTAAATTTAAGTATGGTTACGTTGTAAATTTTAGATTTTTCACATAATTTTATACTTTTTCCACATTATTAGATTTAGTTTTTGCTCTTAAAGCAAATAATAGATGTTCTTTCACAATATAAATAAGTTTTATAAGGATACAGCGTTTTTATCCGCAAAGTTTTGCTAAATCTAAGGTGAATTCTAGACAAATTTACAAAAGCTTAAAATTTTCATTAAAATAAATGTTTCGAATTTAAAAGATATGTTTTCTTATGTAAATTGTCCTCAGAATTCCATTTTGCAAGTAATTTTAGTGTAGCTTGTAAGTGTGTATAGTTAATAGCTTATTTTGATTAGATTAAGTTGTTTCGTTTATTAGTGGTAGGAATTATTGCTTATTAGGTGTCCTTTTATTCGAAATTTCACATAGTTTTCATTTCCGTTTTAAATTTCATTTCCGACCATGTATAAGAAAGTTACGGCCAAAATTCCATTTATGTACAATTCTTAATTTTGATTATCCAATCACATTCATTGTAAATTTTGCAATATGGCTGTAAAAAATTGAAATCTGTGTAGCAACCAGAAACCTATAAAAGCAAGCGCTCAGGAAGTCATTCTCTCTCTAGAATTTGTTCAAAAGTGAAAAATTAAAACAGTGTTGCTAGATTTGTGTTTACATAACCTAATTTATTATCGTCGAGAAAGTTTACGTTACGAATAATTTCGAGAGCACTTGTTTTATATCTTCGGTTAAAATTAAATAGTTCGGTCACCGATACCTGTCGTTTAATAAAATAATTCTGTACGATTAATTGATGTCACGATTTTGTGTAAATTTGTTTTCGTGTTTTCCGATTTAAAATAATCCTTTATATACCAAATTAAATTCCATTTTTATTTGGTGAAAGTTTTTTTATTTCTCCGGACAATTCCTCTTAAATAAATATTTTATTTTCGGTAACTAAAATAAAAGTGTGTTAACAAAATCTTGGATACTAATAATACATTTTAAACGATATCAGTCATAAAGATTTAAAACCATTTTAAATAAAAGTTACCATAGTAAATAAGTGTTTGGAGGTTGCCGTTTTGGAAAGAAAACATCTTGAAGCTTGGAAGTTGGTGTCTTCGAGAACCGAGATAGCAGTTGGAAATTAGTAACAACAATAGCCGAGTGAACATTGCCTGCCTCCAGCTGAAGTTTGAAGACATCATTCAATCGACAGGAAGGACTGTATACGTGAGTTTTAAATTTTATAACCCTGTTATTGGTATTTCCTGCAATTTATATTTGTTATATGTTATTAATTAAGAATTTCAATTATTTACTTGTGTAAACACCTGTGAAGCTAATAATTTTCTTTTCTTTTTCTAAATTTTCATTTTGATCCAAACATTAAAATTTCTTAATTATTTGACATTTTTTGACAGCTTTACTTATTTTTCATTTAAAGTCATTAACGCATGCGTTAGAAAGCAAATTCTATTCAGAGCAAATTTTATACGTTAAATTCAATTACATATAGGATATTTCTTATATTTTAAAATTTTATCTTCAACTAAATCCTGAACTCTTTCCCCATGAGATCCTGAGCTAGAACGGTGCAATAATAACATTAAGAGTTAAAATAAATACGTCATTCATTATTACATACAACATCAAAATTTACCTAAAATATTAAATATAACAAATTCCTAGACCTCTTTCCCCAATTGAGATCCCTAATCTTAATATTAAATATTTTAACATTTCAATATATATATATATATATATATATATATATATATATATATATATATATATATATATATATATATATATATATATATATATATATATATTTATATAAAGCTTTATAGTATTACAGCTTTGGAACGTTTCATGGATTTTAGTTTTATTTGCTTCATACATATCCTCAAATACCTTATTATGCTCTTGAGAATAGCAATGCATTAGAGTCTGCCTATGTGAGCCATTTTTACCTCAATAGAACACTTTAGGGTTCAAAGACACAGATGTAGGGAATTTTTATACTACCCTTAGGATGTGAAGTAACATTCAGTTATTATTTAAGATAAATGATTTAGTATGCTTTGATGGTACAATTACTTGGAAAAGTGACATGCATTTTGAATCAGATTATTTCAATTACAAGTGTTAAAGGTATTTTATAATTTATTTTCAGTCTTTAACTATCTTTGTGAGATTGGATAAAACCTCTGCAATGAAAAGATTGAAATTTTTTTGTGATTCTAAACTGTTCTGTTTTACATTATATACTAATTAGGAACACGCTACCAGTTCAAAATACCCCAGTTGCCGTTAAAAGAAGGTCTAACAGAAGTTTTGATTTATTTATCACACTCGGACCGCAAACTGAACATAATGAAGTGTTTATTTCTAATTAGTTACCTAGTGTATACTGAGATGATGTGCAAGTTTTAAAATCCAAAATAGAATTGCACCGTTTAAGGGCTTGGCTTACGTAATCAATAATTCTGTCTCATTTTGAACAATGCATAATATTATGCTAAATCGAAAGAGAACTATTTTTGACGTTGATAAAAAATGTTTGTATGAATGAATATAATTAAAATAAACAGAACAGATATATACAATTCAATTATCTAGAAATAAGGTTTTATCCTACATAATTATGGAGTTGCAGCATTTTAATCCAAAAACAAGCATTAACAAGAATCGATTCACATCAAGGGAATCGCAACAAATGAGCAAGGAATAATTCACAACCGCATCATTTTGGTTGTATCAAGAGATCATTTAAGAACGTTTATTTAATAGCGAAGCAGGCGAAATAGGTACACTGTTTTATTGTTGTATTTATTTCCATTTTCTTATCATATTTTGCATTTAAAGTTGTTTTAACTATTCTACCGATATGATTCATGCAATAGCTAATGTAGACGATGAATTAACTAAATTAAAATCTAAACGAGGTGCCAACTCTTACTAGGTTTAGAACATTTTGTGGTAGTATAAGGAAAAGGCCACGTATTTCATTCCCTCCCCAAGGGAAGGGCGGGCTGTTCGAGCTTTCCGAGCTCCTTCAGTCACAATCATGGATTCCCAGCATACGTACATACATTACGTATATATGCATGGTGGGACTAAGGATGGGTGTGGCCAGGAAAGGATCGGAAAGAACTAAGTTACGGTTCTGAGGGGAAAAATACTAACCCAGCATTCGCCTAAGTAGCCGCACATGGTGTGAATATACGCAGTAACCATGCCGCTACATGTGCAGTCAGGAAAACTCCCGAATGCTAAGCAGATCGTGTCACCTCTACGCTACCAGCCCGGTTATTAACAATTAACAACTCAGTACAGAAAATAGTAATCAATGAAATAACAGTGATACAAGGTCAACAAATGACAACGTTACAGTTTTGCAATATTTAAGTAGCAGAAATTCTACAGTACTACTTTCAACTGCAATTGTAAAAATTTTAGATAAATTCGATAATGAACACGAGGCACGAGTAATGCTGAATTCTGGTTCACAACCTAATTTTTTGACTAGGGAATTGTGTGACAAATTACAATTGACTAAACAAAAAATTAATATTCCAATATTAGGTCTAAATCGAATACGGTTCTAAGGAAAGGACGAAATCAACCATTAAGTCAAGTTTTAATAGCTTCCAAATACAAATAAAATTTTTAGTAATTGACAACATTGCACAACAATTGCCAGCAATAAAGGTGGATTTGTCCAATATAGTTATGTCAAACAACATAGTACTTATTTTTATTAAATACATAAATAAAAGTTTACTCATAGGATTTGAACCTACGACCTGTATTTCTAGAGTACCGCTCTAACTAACTGCGCCATCAAGGTTCAAGCCCCAATCGATGTAAACTTTGTCTTTATATATATAGAACTGATGTAAATTCATTACATTTAGAATTATACTCGAGGTAAACTTTTTATTTATGTATTTAATAAAATTAGTAATAATTTTAATTACATATTTACCTTTGAACTTATTCGTTCATAACAAAACTTATAATAATTTAATATTAGTCAAGTTGCTTTGGTATGTGATATTGCAGGCTCACATTCCATTAATATAAATAATTTGATTGTAATCTCATTACATTTAGAATTTACATCAGTTCTACATACATAAAGACAAAGTTTACATCGATTAGGGCTTGAACCTTGATGGCGCGGTTGGTTAGCGCGGTACTCTAGCAAAGTACAGGTCGTAGGTTCAAATCCTACTCTAGGTAAACTTTTTATTTATGTATTTAATACAATTAGTAATAATTTTTAATTACGTATTTACCTTTGAACTTATTCGTTCATAACAAAAACATAACATAGTACTTGCAGATAAATACTTTAACATACCGGATAAAGTAGATATATTATTGGGTGTTGCTGATTTTTATGACTTGTTGTGTACTGGTCAAATTAAGCTGGGAAATTATAAAGAAATAATCCAAAAAATAAAACTAGGTTGGATTGTTTCTGATCCAGTTTTGTGTAATGAACAAAGAAACTCAAAGATAACTGTGTGTAATTTTTCTATTCAACCGATACAAGAACAATTAAAACATTTTTAGGAATTAGAAAATTATGAACATGAAAGAAGAAAGTGAAGTAGAGAAGAGTAAGAATGCGAAGAAGAGTTTAACAGATGCCTAGAAAAGGATAGTAAAGGAAGATATATAGTTCCATTATTGCTAAAGGAAAACATTGAAAACCTTGGAGATTCCTATGAAACGGCATTAAACAGACTTTTGATGGATCATGTAAGACAACATCAGGTATATCTATGAATGACAACTTAAGGTCGGTCCCGCATTCCAGGATAATTTATTTTTAATTTTATTGCGATTCACGAAGCATAATATTGTATTATCAGCTGACAGAGAAGATGTACCGTATGGTATTAGTCAAGGATAACCATAGAGGTCTTCAACGGATACGGAGATCAGAACCTGTAGAAGACATAAAATTATTCAGACTTAATACTGTGACCTACGCAACCACAAGTGCTTCTTACTTAGCAATCAAATGCTCGCAGCAAGTCGCACTACAAAACAAAGTCATCTTTCACGTAGAAAGCAACATGATTAAAAGATTTTTATGTCGATGACTTGCTTACTGGTGTCAACATCACCGAGGAAGCAATCAACATAAAAAGTAATTTACAATCATTACCAAGCAAATCTAGGTTTGTTCTAAGAAAATGGGTTTCTAATTAAAGGGACACTTTTGAGAGTATGGATCATGGTAATCATCAGTATTTGGTCTCAGACAACAATATTGACAAAACTAACTTTAAGACTTTTATGGGATTATAACAAGGATCTACTTCAATATACTACCAGTTATCAAGAAAGATCACATCATGTAACCAAGGGAGCAATTTTATCCTTAATATCACAAATATTCGATCCACTGGGGTTAGTCGGACTATGTGTGATGAATGCAAAATTAATACTCCAACATCTATAGAAACTCAATTTAAATTGGGAGTCAAGTGAGAGTCAATTTCTGCTGCTCTGCATACGCGTTGGTTAAAATTTTATCGACAAATTCAACTTTTAAATCAAATAAAAATACCAAGTTTAATTACTTTACAACTACATGGCTTTACTGACTCATCAGAGCTTGGACATGGTTCTTGTTTTTATGTACGCTCTATGTGCAAAGAGCAGGGTCGCACCTCTTAGAAGGATTACTCTTCCTAAACTTGAGCTTTGTGGTGCAGTCTTATTAGTCAATCTCATGAAATAGGTTACAAATGGGTTGAACATACCTTGTTTGAAACGATTTATTGCAAGACGAGGTAAGCCCGTAAAATTGTACTCAAATAATGCTACAAACTTTACCGGTGCCAGTCGTGAACTTAAAGATTTTGTTTCTCAAACCTCTCAACGAAATTATACAACATGTTTCATCGCAGTCAATATCATGGCAATTTATACCTGCCAGATATTCCAGTTTTGGGGGGATGTGGAAGGCAACCGTTAAATCTGCTAAATCTCATTTGTACAGAGTAACTACAAACTTAAAATTAACCTTTGACGATTTAAATACTATAATAGCTCAAATAGAGGCTTTAACAGCTATGTCATGTAACCCATTAGATCTCCAAGCATTGACATCTGGACGTTTTTTGATTGGGCCTCGCTTACCTGAACCCTCTGGTTATGGAAATTATGTACAGACTTGGTATCTAGATATACCTCTTTCAAAATACACAATCAGGTTTGTGTAACTTTACGCAAATTTTATTAGACCTAATTTTTATTGACATACAAAGGTTAACGCTTTGTAATTTCGTTCACAGGATTAGCCAATATTTAGCATGCGATGATAGGCTGCACAGTTTCAAGAAAGTGAAAGATGTGGTCTTTAACTAGACAGCCAAACAGAAGCAGCAGTAGTGTAAAGAAATTAAGAAAGTTAAGAGAAGCGAGAATAAAAGAGTGTGTTTTAGGTTACCAAGGATATGGATTGATAATATATGCCTTGATCGAGTAGGAATAAGGGAATCTTGTAGGGAAACTTATTTCTACAGAAATAGTTGTAAGACACGCGCAACGTGTACTCTAAACTAGATCAATAGTTATGCCGTGAGATTCTAGTGATGATATTGGTAACTACAGAATGTCCAGAAATGGGAAGATAATGGTTTGCACAAATATCCCAGCGTTGTTATCCTTTAGGTACAAGCACTCGCCAATCATTAGCAAATGATTCAGGAGAAGTACCCTTATGTTTGTAGTGATCCATTAACCATTAACCACAATTCAAAAAGACGGAAAGCAGCAATAGGTAAAATAAGGATTGTGAATACTGTGAATCTTCTTTAACATTTAGTCTCTCATGTTTAAGTAACCATCCTACTGCTTTAGCGTAGTGAGAGAACAGCAATTCTGTTGCACCATACATAAAAACACAATTCTTAATTTGCTAAGTTGTCTAATCTATTTTCGATGTTCAGCACGAATAAGAATTTGAGGATACATCTGACGTACGTCAGAAGTAAACGCTGTTTGATGAATTGTAAAATGTTGTTTTAGTCCAATGAGAAGAGTATCATTAAAGGATCGTTGATTTGAAGGTTTGGTAGAAGAAACAAATACGAATTATTTCACGTTCTTCACCAAGGTTTGAACGTGGAATGCAGTAACAACTATTATCAAAAGGGTCTGTGGTCACTTCCGTTATGTGAGCAGAATCTAAGTGACCACCCATTAAGTAGCTGTCAAATGTGGTTGCAGTACGAGGCGTTTTTCGCGTTTCTGTTAATTCAAAGGAAGCTTCGACGGTAGGCTCGGCAACCTTGAATGGAAGCGCGACTCCAGAACGACCTGATGCTTTCCTGTGCAATAACACCTTAGAGGATTCAGAAAGTTCCTTTTCATGGGAGACTTCTGGAAGGTACTTTCTGGACAATGTTGCGGGTTTGTAAATTTTACAGAACCCAAACCTAGGCGCACCAAGAATGGACGAACTTCGATGCGAGCTATTTGGGCTGAACGTGATTGATAAATCTGAAATTTTCCGTATCATTAGGTAAATTACCACATAGTATAGTGAACACCTAGTTATAAGAAGTTTTATTGTGGCAAATAAATTTTGTTGAACTAAATTAATACATAATATTTTTATAATGATTTTTGTTTAAAACTTCTTGCTGTAATTAAACCTATATTGTTCATTTTGACAGCACTTAATAGGCCAGAAAAAGGATTAAGACGGTTCCCTGGTGTAACTGGTTGGTATTAGGATATAAACGTTAATAAGATTAAAAAAATAAGTGCAATAATTTTGAAAGTTTGGTAAGACTGATCAATTCAGCTTTCAGGAAGCACGCGATGAAGGGAAAAGTCAAACTAGTTAATACGCCACATTACACCTCCATCAAAGGCTGTACGTGATCGTTGGAAAGAGGGTTACTGGAGTTGATTTGTGCGTTAGATAACTGTGAAAAAAGTATGTAAGTATCACATCAACGCTATTGATGCGACCAACATCCAGGCTTTTGTCGATTAAATTCACAATCCACGTTAACAAGTCCCTATTCGTTTTGTCGTATGCTTGCCATAGGGTACATAATCACACTAAATCAGCATGTTGATATCTATAAGCTTCGCGTCTGCTTAATGTTTGTGTAGAATTAAAGTTACAGCATATACCCGTTTATTTAGAGATCAAAATACACACTGGGGTTTAAAGGCAAGTTCTGTGTAATATTTACGTCAAAAGCTAAGACTGTCTATGTAAATTAAAATACTACAATTGAAAACTTTCACTACTAAGGTTTATAATAAAAATACTTATCCTTTCTGGGTATAGTTCTTGTATCTAAAGCTTTAAACGTTATAATAGGGATTGCAGCTATCCTAATATTAATATGAACAAAATTTATAAAATATGGAAACGCTATAAACAAGTTTACAAGACTGATAACCTTTAGTAGATTAAACATTATTAAACTGTATTGAAAATGACACTCTACGAGAGAAAGTTAATGACGAGAAATGCCATAGTCAAAAAATGCATTTAACAAAATTTGATCACATTTAATATAGGTGCAATTGTGCATCGAAAGATATAAAAGCATTCAAAACTATAACCCTTCAAATACGAATTAAACGTTTAGGAAACAGTTGTCGCAACTATTGTAATTAGAATGTTTAGTGTTTCATTAAATTTGTAATATGTGCCTTAACTCTTTGCAATCCTGTGATGACTATACGTACTTATTTGGTAAAGCCTTCACCTGAAAGTAAACGAAAAAACACAGCAAGAAACCTAGATATACAAAAAGTTTGAATTAAGGTGTAACATTTTGCCTATTTTTAATTACAAGAGGGCAAAACCTATTTAGTCGGACATTTTCTTCTTGTTTGTTAACGTTATTTCGATTTTTATATATCTCAACCGTTTCTCGTAAACGACCGTAACATTGGGTTTGCTTTGACTAAATTACCGTACTATCAAACTGAATGTTATGACTTAAATTGTGTAAAGCATGTTTAGCCACTGCAGCTTTTTCTGGTTGATTAAATCACCATTAAATGCTAGCTTTTCTTTACAGATACGTTTAAAAGATTTGATAACATTAGTATGGTATTTTTCATCCAGGATTCCCGTTTTCGGATTAGTGCTTTATACTAGTAAATGCAAACCTTTTGCCTTTTGTCTCTGTTTAAATTGTGGTTGTACTGCAAAAAAACAGAAACGTAGGATTTACGGCGATAGATAAATTGCTTCAAGCACACAATAAGCATCAAAAGATTCTACTAATAACCGCAATGTGGCAGAAAGAGACGCAAAACTACAGCTACTTTCGAGTGCCAGATATTCTCAAAATTTTAGATTTATTAACAGTGACGGTTATGTCAAGCTTTTAAATAAATTGAACATAATTTAAAACATACAATGAATTAATCACTTTCTAAGTGATGAACTCCAGATAAACTTTTATTTCATTACTTATAAATATGTACTTAAAATTTTCAATTATTAAAGAATCAATTATATGTATATAAAACGGTTTTAGAACCTCTGGCTAACAAATAATTCTTAGTTCATACAGCAATTACAACGTCCTTAAGAGAATATATATATATATATATATATATATATATATATATATATATAAGAGAAGAGTTCAAGAATCCCCAAAATATATGGACTCCCAAAAATACATAAGGAAAACTGGCCATTACGCCCTATCGTCAATTCATTCAATTCTCCGACTCATGACCTTGCTCGTTATCTAGCAAAAATTATTCAACCGATGTGTGAACATGCTATATCCTACATCAAAAACTCTTATGATTTTCTACACAAACTCAAAATTGTACCCTTGGCTGCAAATGACATTTTAGTTAGCTTCGACATAACGTCACTTTTCACCAAACTACCTATTGAAGACACAATGAAAATTCTAGAAGAAAAACACTCAATTCTACAAGCAAATTCAAGGAGCACCTATGGGCTCGCCACTCTCTCCAGCTTTTGCGAATGTATATATGAAACATTTTGAAACCACTGCCTTAAATTCTGCAGATTTAAAACCTAAATGTTGGTTTCCTTATGTTGACGACACATTTGTAATTTGGCCCCATGAAAAAAGAAACTTGAACAGTTTTCTAGGACATATTAACAACATTCACGACAACATCAAATTTACTATGGAAGTTGAAGAAAATAATTCACTCCCTTTTTTGGACACCCTGATAACAAGACTTCCTAATGGTAAATTTACACACAAAGTTTATCGAAAACTAACTCATACGAATAGATACTTGAACTCTTTCTCGCATCACCATCCTGGTCAATTACGTAGCTTTATGAAATCCTTGATATGCCGCTCTTACTACTTATCTGACCAAAATTCTACAACGAAAGAGATAAAGATAAAATACTAGTTCAAAATGGATACAATGATCAAGAAATATTGAAAATTACCAACGAAGTAAGAAGACCAAGAAATAATAACTTGTCAAACAATGAAAGCTAGATTCCTGTTATTCTACCTTATATAAAAGGAATTACAGACAGAGTAGCAAAGAAATTTCCCAAAAACGACTTCAGATCGGTATTTAAACCACATTCAACCTTGTTCCAACTTTTAAGAAACCCCAAAGATAAAATTCCTAATGAAAACCAAGGAGTGTATGAGATACCGTGCAACAACTGTCGAAGAACTTATATCGGACAAACTAACAGAATATTATATGCGACATCCGATGAACACCAACTGGAAATTAAGCAGCACAATCCATCATCGTCTTTAGCTGCACATCATTTAGATACAAGACACCAAATTAACACCAACAATATCCGTTTAATTGCACCTATATATACCTTACAAGAAAGAATTATTAGAGAAGCAGTTGAAATTGAAAGAAGACCAAACGCCCTCAATAAACGAGATGACGTTTCTAGAATGCCACAAATTTGGAAGAATATCATTAAAAAAGTTGATTCGACATTTCAACCAACCCCAAATCTTCCAGAAATTTAAAACACTTATGCTGCAACTATTGCTGACGTCCCCGCTTCTGCACCTTCTACATCATGTACTAGACCCACTACCGGAAGTCAAACACGCTCGTACAGATTAAATTTAAATTAGTTACCTTGTTTCATATTTCGAAACGTGGAATTGATTTGTACGTTTATTTGAACAATCTTTGTTTCTTCTAAAAAATTTAACATTTTACAAATACGGAAATGGTAGATATGCATTTTGCCTATAGTCGAAGTAATGGAAATGGTATGCAAGCTCGACGACTGTAAGCTGACTTGTATCCAGAACTTAGGATACCTCATTACACAATATTTGCTTGCCTTCACCAACGGTTACGCAAAAATGGTACATTTATGAAATGAACTGCTGACTGTGAGAGTCCTTGAAAAGTGCAAACTCTGCAAATCGAAGAAGCAGTTCTCGATATAGTTTCGGAGTCACCTGAAACAAGTACTCGAAAAATTTCCAATATATTGAAAGTAAGTAACTTCAACGTATTTAGAATTCTAAAAGAGCAGCAACTGTATCCGTTTCATATTCAACGTGCACAAGTGATACTACCTCGAGGCTTCTTACCGCGTCTAGTTCTTTGCCAAGGGATTCTTAACTGTAACCGCTCAAAATTTCTAGTTTTTTAAATGGCGTTTTGTTTACTGACGAGGCAAGTTTTTCTAAAGATTCTATACGAAATTTTCATAACAATCACTTACGGGATGATGAAAATCCACATGGAACCATTAAAGCTCCTTTTCGACATCAATTTTCAGTAAACGTGTGTCTAGGAGTACTTAATGATCACTTAATTGGTCCATATTTCCTACCACTATGATTAAATGGCGAATCTTATCATCGCATCCCATAGAAAGAGCTACCTGCACTTCTTGAAGAAATTGCTCTTCACCTCAGACGAGCTTTATGGTTCATTCACGATGGTGCCCCAGCCCATTTTAACATTAATGTACGTCGTTGCTTAAATACAGTATATCCAAATCGTTGGATAGGTAGGACAGGCGCGGAGCATTGGTCAGCTCTCCCGAATTAAATCCTTTATATTTCTACATTTGGGATGTTCTCAGAGTGTTAGTTTACTACAATCCCGTTGAAAATGTTGAAAACCTTAGGAATCAATTACAGCCGGCTGTGAGACAATAAGAAATACGGTAGGAATATATCAGCGAATGCGACAGTCAATGAGGAAGAGTTGACTCTTGTATCACATGTGAGGAGGTCATTTTGAACATCTGTTGTAGGTTTGCGCCTATTTAAAACTATTTTAAATGCTGTTGGTTTGTGTTATAACCTACAAAGCGTTTTGCAAATTTCAGTCAATGTCTTTAAAACTCTTTGGAATCAGTAACAAAATAAATCAAAAATTAAAATTTCAACACTCAGAAATGAAGCATATTTCGACCTACGTTTACAGGAACTTATTTTCACAAAATAACGTCGGCAACTTTAAAATCTTTCACATATTCACAAACACCTACCATACAATGTATCAATAAAATTAAAACACACAATTTGCAATAAAAGAGACCAATTTAATTCAGAATTGATGGCGTATTCATACAAAAATATCAAAACGGAAAAAGTCAGTGGCGCACTATTCTTTTTATTAAAAAGGTTGTGGCATTTCACAAACGCACAGGTGCAAGTAAAATATTCGGATCGAAAAATGCACATCTATCCTCAAAGTTCGAGTCCATATCTTTAAAATCTTTAAAATAAATAAAAATCTTTCACTTATTTGCAAATAACCTATATATATATATATATATATATATATATATATATATATATATATATATATATATATATATATATATATTATAATATATATAGCATAAGTGTTTTAAATTTCTGGAAGATTTGGAGTTGGTTGAAATGTCGAATCAACTTTTTAATGATATTCTTCCAAATTTGTGGCATTCTAGAAATGTCATCTCGTTTATTGAGGGCGTTTGGTCTTCTTTCAATTTCAACTGCTTCTCTAATAATTCTTTCTTGTAAGGTATATAGAGGTGCAATTAAACGGATATTATTGGTGTTAATTTGGTGTCTGTATCTAAATGATGTGCAGCTAAAGACGATGATGGATTGTGCTGTTAATTGCTAGTTGGTGTTCATGGATATCGCATATAATATTCTGTTAGTTTGTCCGATATAAGTTCTTCGACAGTTGTTGCACGGTATCCATACACTCCTTGGTTTTCATTAGGAATTTTATCTTTGGGGTTTCTTAAAAGTTGGACAAAGTTGAATGTGGTTTAAATACCGGTCTGAAGTCGTTTTGGGAAATTTCTTTGCTATTCTGTCTGTAATTCCTTTTATATAAGGTAAAATAACAGGAATCTGCGTTCATTGTTTGACAAGTTATTATTTCTTGGTCTTCTTACTTCGTTGGTAATTTTCAATATTTCTTGATCTTGTATCCATTTTGAACTAGTATTTTATCTTCATCTCTTTTGTTGTAGAATTTTGGTCAGATGAGTGGTAAGAGGATTTCATAAAGCTACGTAATTGACCAGGATGGTGATGCGAGAAAGAGTTCAAGTATCTATTCGTATGAGTTGGTTTTCGATAAACTTTGTGTGTAAATTTACCATTAGGAAGTCTTGTTATTAGGGTGTCCAAAAGGGAGTGAATTATTTTCTTCAACTTCCATAGTAAATTTGATGTCGTGAATGTTGTTAATATGTCCTAGAAAACTGTTCAAGTTTCTTTTCCATGGGGCCAAACTACAAATGTGTCGTCAACATAACGAAACCAACATTTAGGTTTTAAATCTGCAGAATTTAAAGCAGTGGTTCAAAATGTTCCATATATACATTCGCAAAATCTGGAGAGTGGCGAGCCCATAGGTGCTTCTTGAATTTGCTTGTAGAATTGAGTGTTTTTCTTCTAGAATTTTCATCGTGTCTTCAATAGGTATTTTGGTGAAAAGTGACGTTATGTCGAAGCTAACTAAAATATCATTTGAACCAAGGTACAAATTGTTTTGAGTTTGTGTAGAAAATCATAAGAGTTTTGATGTAGGATATAGCATTTTCACAAACCGGTTGAATAATTTATGCTAGATAACGAGCAAGGTCATGAGTCGGAGAATTGAATGCACTGACGATAGGGCGTAATGGCCAGTTTTCCTTATGTATTTTGGAGTCCATATATTTTGGGATTCTTGAACTCTTCTCTCTTGGAATTAGTTTCTGTTTTGTTTCTTTGCTAATTTTGTAGAATTAATGATAGATTTTGTTGTTTTTCTATGTAGGTAGTAGGATTGCATTGCTTTTTCTTATATTCTGAAGAAGTTCAGACATCTTGTGGTGATAGTCTTTAGACAGTAGCGTTTCCTTTGTCAGCGGGTAGTATTAATATTTGATCGTCATTTTGATTTGGTTTAACATTTGGAGGTCTTGTTTGGTGATATTTTGTTTGGGAAGTTTGCAGTTCTGAAGAATATGTGCTACGTTGAGCCTAATTTCGTCAGCGACCGTAGATTCTGTATCCTTTAAGGCGTATTCTACGTTGGTAATGATGTTTTCTACGGAATCCGTTTAGGAGTGATGGCAAAATTAAACCCTTTACCTAAAACATTTAGAATATTATTATTAAATTCTTTGTCACTGATATTGTGTACTGTCCTTAACGGTTTTACATTATTTGCCTGCGATGTATGATACAAACGTTCAAATTTTTTTTTTGTCGGTTAGTTTTATCATCAAGGACGATTCTACAGAAATTTCAATGAGACGATCCACCGTATCGAATATGAAAGGTGAATTTTGATAGCATGTAAAGCTTGGAATGTCATAAATATATATATATATATATATATATATATATATATATATATATATATATATATATATATATATATATATATATATATATATATATATATATATATATATATATATATATAATATATATATGATCTGTGTGCGTGTACGTGTACGTGTGTGTAATGAAATCCTTCACACATAAGATTTAAATTGGTTATTTAGGAATGAATATATTTTGTAATTGCAAACCAATAATTCTGTCTTTAATCCTTCTATTGTCAAGCTTTTGCAACAGAGTTCGGTACTATCACGGACCGTAGAACACCAATCAACCAGGTTTACGTTATGACGGTAGCTACTGAGTCCGATTATTGAATTTGTATAAAACCGCTGCGAAAGATTCAGACCGATTGGATCCGCGAGATATTCGAACTCTCACCTTTCATCTATGCTGACCAGCTTTTATATAGTGCGATATCGACACGTAAGTTCTTTTAAACACTTACACTGGACAATACACGTACGAAAAAGTGAAGAAGGAAAGAAAGCCGGAACCGTTTTATAAATTACTTGGCCGAAATGGAAGTAATTGTAGTTCTGTTGAAG